>CM071801.1:1531157-2131157 GCA_036559045.1 Platycarya longipes
AAAGACCGAATAAAGTAAACTTAAACTAAGACTAGGACTCAAATTGGACGAAATAAACTCTAACTCCTACTGGACTACAAATGGACTTTACTTAAGACTGGGCAGACAGACACCACCACCCCACCCAACCTTGATCGGCATCCATCTAGCCTAGGTAGAGGCCCTTGTTCGTAGACAGATCTGCCTGCATGCAGTTGGGAGTTGGGTGTGGGGCCTAAGCTATGTCCAAGCCTGCTTGCGATTTACCTTATTTACCTAAATTAACCCACATATACATATTTGAAAAATATTTTTTAATAAAATGATATTGTTTAATAAAACGATATTGTTTTGCTGTTAGGTTTAATATAAATTCACTTATTATCCCTTATACCACACATGATCAATATGCGATTTATCATTTTTGCTCTTCCATTTAAATACATACATATTGATGCATAAATATGTGTATTTAACACGAAGGACAAACTGAGATCATGGTTTTGTCATATGAGACTGTTTAAAAGTTAAGATAATATTTGTCACAAATTTTATTTGTATGCAAAGGAGCCTCAATCGGTATTGTAGTTGGTTGTAATCTGGGTTTTATCCTGTATCTCAGTCACAACCATAACTTCTTCTTATGAAATGCAATGAGGTTCTTCCTTTAAAAAAAAAAATTAGAAGGAGAAATCTAATAACTTACATCCTGATGTATGGTATGGCGATGATAAGTAACATTTATTTTCCATTCGTATAGGGACAGGACAGGGGCAACCCCAATCCGGCGAGTGCGGGTAGCACCCCTATTTTAATTTTTACTAAAACTTTTTGTATCAACCTTTGATACATTAGCGCGAGTATATTGTTGAGCTTTCGATGGTGTCTCATTGAAAAGATAATATAAATCATGAAATTTACTCTATTTTCTATTTTATTTGGTATTTACTTTCGTAAATATTTTGTTGAGAATGTTATGTTTCTAAATGGGATTAAGTTCCTTTTAGGAACCAACAAACTGCCAACAAAAAAATCCCATCACGTTGGCGCTTAGGAAAAGCTTGTGGTCATGGATTCATCCTTTGTAGTGTCCATTTGGTGAAAAAAAAATCCAATGTGGGCTAAGGCTCTATTTGGTTCCTAAGATGAACATAGTATTTTCTACTTTCAAACTCTTTTAACTATTCAAACACCTCATCTTAATTGCATCAAACCTTGAATTTGGTGGGCTAATTACTGTAGAGAGACATGACAAGTTCTCTGATAAAAAATACTAATTCCTACAACCTTGGGTCCCACCTTTCCATTTCTCTCTCTCTCTCTCTCTCTCTCTCCTTCCAGGCAAGTCAATTTTATTTTTCTCAAAAGCTTACATGTTGGTGCTTGAGGCTATAGGTAATCAGTGAATAGTGATGAGTCCCACCAACTTTACAAATTTTCGTACATATATCTAAACTTATCTTAACAATCAAACATATTTGAAACTCATCTTAAATGTATCCCACAAAACTCACCCAACCATTTCAACTTACTACTATTTATAAAAAACTCAGATCAATTTAGTTAAGCTTAATATCTAAACACAAATTAAAACTTCTTGAACACCCACTAGGAAGAAAATTTATTGGGATATTTTGTTTAAGTTACAATTGTCCTCCTTTGTTTCTTATCAAATAATCACAATAACACTAGAGATGAGCCCAATTCCGATCCTCTTAGGCCATTTTTGGGTGCCAACATATCTCCACCTATTTCAAACTAATTATTAAGATGATCCACAATTTTTTAATTTTTCATAAAAAGTTATTGGGATATTTTGTTTAAATCGCAATTGTCCTCCTTTGTTTCTTAATCAAATAATCGTAGCAACCACTAGAGATGAGCCTAATTCCGATCCTCTTATTTTTGGGTGCCAACATATCTCAACTTATTTCAAACTAATTATTAAGATGATCCACAATTTTTTTAATTTTTCATAAAAATTATTGGGATATTTTGTTTAAATCGCAATTGTCCTCCTTTGTTTCTTATCAAATAATTGTAGCAACCACTAGAGATGAGCCTAATTTCGATTCTCTTATTTTTGGGTGCCAACATATCTCAACCTATTTCAAACTAATTATTAAGATGATCCACAATTTTTTAATTTTTCATAAAAAGTTATTGGGATATTTTGTTTAAATCGTAATTGTCCTCATTTATTTCTTATCAAATAATCATTGCAACCACTAGAGATGAGCCTAATTCCGATCCTCTTATTTTTGGGTGCCAACATATCTCAACCTATTTCAAACTAATTATTAAGATGATCCACAATTTTTTAATTTTTCATTAAAAGTTATTGGGATATTTTGTTTAAATCGCAATTATCCTCTCTTGTTTCTTATCAAATAATCGCAACAATTACTAGAGATGAGCCTAATTCCGATCCTCTTATTTTTAAGTGCCAACATATCTCAACTTATTTCAAACTAATTATTAAGATGGTCCACAATTTTTTAATTTTTCATAAAGTGTTAAACATATATCAACCTATCTCAAACTAATTATTAATGATCTTTTATAGGCTCCATTTCGATACAGGAACAATTTTACCTCTTCTTATTTAATTTAACCTCATCTCATAATTATATATATTTTTATTTTTTATTTTAAATATAATATATAATCATTCAATTTTTTAAAATTCTAAAATAAAAATTAAAAATAATATTCTAACAATATATTTTTTTTTAATTTTTATTTAAACTCATCTCATCTCATCTCATCATTATCCAAACCGAACCAAAATCTTGTATTACCGTATTCAGAAAGTATTACAAAACAATGAAGTAAACAAGAGGACGTCACTCCTTACTTCAGCCATATATATATATATAGCCAAGGAACAAAAACATATATATATATATATATATATATATATATAAAAGAAGAAGAAAGAAAATGGAGAGAGAAACTATAACACTAATTTTCATTGGACATGAAATTTAGTAAGAAGCAACCAAAACCTCGCTATGATTTGGATCCAAACTTGGGTCCTCCAAATGCAACAACTTAGCAAAAACTCCTACCAAAGGTGCTGTATTATATGTGCAGGCCTCGGTCTGCATATAATTGTCCCTTTGATCGACAAAGACATCTTGGGAATCTGGTCCTCCCACCAATGCCCCAACCAGAACATTGGAGTTAGGCTCCTGCCTGCTGAACCAATTATCATACCCTTGGGTGCACCCAATAAAACCCTTGTGCTCTCTGTAGGACACAATTGAGGCACCCCTGTGGTGCACTTTTGTCGGATAATTGGAGCCATATCCAACCAAATAACTCATGCTCATTGGGTTTGAGCCCAAAATATAATCAATCTGTGACTTTGCAAAATTGAGGACTTGTTCATGGTCTACCATTTTTGAATGGCATTTGAGATTTTGGTTTGAGTTTTGGAGGTAGTCGGAGTATATGGTGAGAAGGAAAGCTGCTGTTGAAATGTATTGCATGTTGTTCCATTGGCGGATGTATAAGAGCCCCGCCGGTGTGCGTTCCACGTTGCTGCTGTTGTTCTCGTTGAGGCCAAGGCAAGCGCAGACGTAGTATTCAGCCTTTGATCGGTATTGTTCGAGTATGTGAGCATGCTCCTTGTGCTTTTCTTCCATTAGCAACTGCAAACATAATTCATACCACAACGTAAAAAAGGTCGATTAATACTATCTTATTCAACTCCAAGAATGTCTTCTTCATCTTGAATTTGGTCATTCCTAGTCATACTAATTGACATGTAAAAGTAACTCAAATATATCACATCAATCAATATGATTAAGAATGATAACTCATTCAGACCTAGTTTGATTACACAATTCACGCAAAATAAGATAAAATAATTAATAAAAAAAATGTGTATTTATTTAAACAATGATGAGATTAGATGATAGATGATTTTTACTTTTTGAAAATTTGACAAAGTGGTGGGTCAGATTAATTAGTGAAAAGTATTTTTAATTAATTTTTGAAAAATATTATGAATATATTAAAAATTAGTAATATTTATTATTAATTAAAAAAACATAAATATTTTGACTTTTTCAAAATATATTTTTATATTACCATATTATGACCTATTTATTATATTATATTTATAAAATTCGAAATATATATTTTTTAATTATATATTAGATATTATAATTATAATAAATAAAAAATTATATATTAAAAATGTGATAGTTAGTGTTATTATAACAGTATTATAAAAATAGATGAAAGATGAAATACAGTTCAGATGGGACAGTTTGCATCTCATCTATGCATCCAAATCTGGCCTCAATAATAAAGGGTACTGTTTGTCGCGGCTCGTAATTACGTACGCTCGGTCAAAACATATCCTATTGACTTAAAGAGCATTTTAGGCTGCAATTCCTTTTATCTCGTTGTCTAACCGTACACACTCATAACAAATTATTTTATTTTATTTTATTTTTTAAAAGTTTTCAAAATAAAAAAAAAATATTAAGAACATCCAATACACATTATACATATTTACATAAATAGTATATATGTATTATTTATATACACTAATCATGTGAGTATGTACAATGATTATTGGATGCTCCCTAACATTACTCTAAAATAAAAGACCGTCAACAAGAACATCTTAATTAGACTAATTGTCCAAGACTTATATCATTTGATAATGTCATATAAATTATTAAAAATATGTGAAATGTATGACTAATCTAATAACAAAAGTTTCATACAAGAAAATAACAGCAGGCTACATAAAATAAAAGATCTTATTATTATTGACTTAAAACTTAACCAAGAGTAAAATTAGTCTGGTGCATTGAATGTGGACCATGTGTCGACGTTCCCAGTCTTTCAACAGTTTATTGCTATGCACTATTACCCTCGGGTACCACTACAATCAAACCCAATATCACCCAAAAAAATCATTGATGGTATAAATTGTAGTTTACACGATCTAGTATATATATTATAAAATTAGTGATGTAACATTAATATTATGTTAATTAAAAAATTTTAAAAATATGTTAAAAAAAATAAAAATATGATGAAAGGAAAATAAAAAATAAAAAATAAAAAATAAAAAAAATTAAATGATATATAAAAATAATATTTATTTATGATATATATAAAAAAAGATATATATATATATATATTGTGTATAAACAATATTTTTATAAATTGTATATCAATATGGTTTGGGGGAAGGAAAGTTCGCTCCAACTCCAATGACACCTCCCAACATGTGTGGGTCTACACTCATAAGACAAACATGTGAAATCGTGCCTCATCTAACACACAAACATCCATAAATGAAAGAATTGCATCCACTCACTAGGTTTTTAAAGTGGGCCACTCCGAAATATGGGGCCCCAAATTGGTAAAGCTCAGACAAATCAATAAGATCTTTCTTTTCACACACTTTGAATTATCATTAAGATCTACCAGATTGATTTAAAATGGGTGGTCCAGATGAAAACCTATATAGGAGGAAGTCCTTGTCCTCCATTTGTTAAGATACCATAATGTAACAGGCTAACTTGTTTGGTGCACATTTGTCGCTTTTACAACCATTTATTTGGTAAGAAGTGGCACTAATTGGCCACGTACACAAAAGTACTGCAATGCGAAAGTATCACCTTCACACCCTTTTTATCATTTTATTCTCCAGTGACCCTCTTTACCTTTTTTTCCTTCTAAGTTTTCCCCTATAAAAAATTTAGTATGCTCATTTATTTTGATATTTTATATATTTTATGTATTTTAATTTTTTATTTAATAGTTAAAAAAATGATTATTAGTATATTAATAAATTTTTTATATTTTTAAAAATATTTTAAGATGATAAAAAGAAAAAAAAAAGAAAAAAAAATCAGATGATAAATAAATAGAAAATAAATAAAAATCCAAAATATAACTAAATATACAATAGAACAGTATTGCTCAGACAACAGGATAACACCACTCTTTTTCCTATTGATCGTACCTTAATTACGGCTTAATTACTGCATCTACGACCTCTATATATAAACTAGTTAACAAAAAGTGTGATTTGAAGATATAAAATCATTATTGGATTTTGAACATAGGGAAAAGCAAAATCCCCAAAAGCATAAAACTTAGACACCCAATTCTATTCCATTTCATTTTTTTTTTTTCAATGAGATAAGATTTTTTCAATGAGATAAAATTTTAAAAAATGGAAAAGTTATTTTTACCTTTGATGCAATAACTTGGAGGCCAGCATATTTAACGTCCCAGCTGAACTCTGAAATGGCCCATCCAATACCGCCAAAGGTTTGAGCTTTGTCAACAACGTAGTACAAAAACTCTTCATTGTCGGTGGCCTTGTAGAGCCACAAAGCTGCCCACAGCAACTCATCCTCGAACCCACTCACCGACGCATAGTAGCTCTTCACTACGCCCACGCTCACATCATACTTTCCTCTATACTTGTCTCCAAACTCAAACAACTACCAAACACAAAACTTATCATAATTTCGCATAATCCCTCAGCTAATTGTCCCACTTTGAGTGGTCAGTGGACTACTAAAACCTTAAAAAACAGTATCTTTTTCGTGGGTTTGTTCGAAGATCAACAAACAAAGATTTTTAATGTACCTGTTGGGCATGGTGAAGGAGTAGGTGTGAGTAATGTGGATTTGTTCTCTTAAAAACTATTGATGCAGCTGCCATGGCTGCCGCCGTCTCTCCGGCAAGATCCGACCCAGGATTGTTCTCGTCGATCTTGTAGGCTTGCCGGGAGGTAGTCATGTCCTCCGGCCGCTGCCAGCAATAGTGGTCGGTGTCGCCATCGCCCACCTGCATATGAGATCATATGGTTTGAAATATTTGAACCAACTCTGAACTCAAATCACGCATTCTGGAGATAATACAATTATTTGGGTTAATCTGTACCTCTGCCCATAATACATTTGGACTAGTGTGTGCTTTTATGAAGTAATCTGTGCCCCACTTAATGGCTTCCATGGCATGCTCCAATTCTCCGGCAACTTCAATTTGTTGCCGGAATTCTATAACTCCCCACGAGAGCATTGTCACGGTGAATGCCATTGGCAGCCCAAACTTTACGTGGTCGCCGGCGTCGTAATATCCACCCACCAAGTCCACCTGCACAGAAAGAACAAAAAACACAGAACATCTATCAAGAAATAGTATGCGCAACAATGGTGGGCAGATGGCCGGGGTTTGAGAATTTGGACTTACTTCTTGTTCCAGGCCATCGGTGAGTCCAGAATGATCACGCCAAGTGACCCTTTGGTTGTACGGTAGCCGGCCGGAGCGTTGAGATTCGAAGTAGAGCAGACTCTTTCTGAGAGCATCTGCATAATCGAAAGCTCGAGCACCGGCTGAAATGGCGAAGAGGGAGAGTAGAAGGCACCAGATATGTGCAAATCTGAGAATTTTTGGAGTTTGAGAACAATGGTGTTGCTCTTTCTTAATCCCTTCCTCCATTGTTCCCTTCCCTCCTAAAGAGCTTTTTTAAGAGTGAAGGGAATAGGGAAAAGTAGTGTGCTCTTTTTCACTGCTATATATGTATTTACTTCGAAAAATCAAAACTCTTGGCTTTGTCCAAGATGTCTCCGATGCATGTGACTTTGGTACGTGAGGAGAATATGGAACTCTCCCTCACCTTTTTCTCTTACACAAGCGTGATTTCTGCAACAGACCACGCTTCCTATACGTTTTTTCTGTGCTAAATATGGAAAAACAGCTTGAACTTTGGCATTGCTCTCTGAGCATTGACAAATCAAATAAAATTCCCTAATTCATCAAACAAAATTTTGAACTGGGTTCTGTACTTGGCTATAGCCTATAAATAGAAAGCCATTCGGACGTTTCAATTCCAACCATTATCCCAAAAACTGACCAATGTAAACTAAACATGAGTGGCTCAAATGCCCATAAGTTATTCATATAAAGGTACCTTGGATCTGAGGGTGAGGTACATTTAATATTTATAATGATGTAAAATAATGGTTCATTATTTGTTGCAGTCAAGAATTAGGTGATGTAGCAGGGAACATAGTTTATATCTAAGAAGCTTCTGATCTAACTAATTTTTGGGTATTGGAAGAGGACCTGCCAAGTTGTCTCCATTAATGCTACATGTCACGTAAATATGTTCAGTCTTCATGGACCGATTTGATTGAGGTTTAAGTTGGGGGGAGTTTTGGTTAAGATTTCAACATCCAAGACGTGTGTGTTCAAGAAACTATGTTGACAGGTCTCGTTCTGAGCAGGAAATCATCAGAAGGGAAAAGCATTGAGCGGCTGATATGGGCGAGACAGGATTTGTTAGAGCAAATGCATACGACTAAAATGACAAGTTTGTGTTTGGTGAAACTGCAACTATTTCACATTAATGTTAGATCTTAATCTATTGTACTGGCTTCGGATCTAATTTCTAAATAATATCAAAGTATATGGAACCCATCACGTTAGATTCTTATATGAATAGATTATTGAATTGTAAAAACAGTTGTGACAATTTCATATTCTGAATATATAGTGTAGTAATTATTAGTAGTTTAAAATTGGTGTAGTAGTTGGTACTGTTGTATTTTAAATTAGAATAATGATTTTTCATCTGTAACTTATTTCTCAGATGACTATATTGACATGACATTATCGTGTGATGTCTATTACATAGTTTATTAAAAGTTAAAAGAAATTAAAAACACAAACACATACTCTATTTTGATTTTAATATAAGTTTTTTAATAAATCAAATTACACTAAGTGATGGTGCCACATTGATAAAGACATGTTAGTGTGATAAGTTTCAAATAACCCAATATCAATACTCTTTAAATTAATACCAATCTTAATTTATTGATGTTGGTATCAAAGAAATTATTCTGTGAGTTAAATTATTAATTTTATAATTTTCTACCAGCTTAAGAATTTAACAAATAAAAAACAAGGTGATTGATCAAACTAATTAAAGTCTCTTCGTTTGATATGGTAATATCTTGATGAAAAGAAAGGAAAAAGGAAACTAAAGATTAGTGTTATAAATGAAAAAGATCATTTTTATAGACGTAAATAGATTAATATATAAATAAATTTATAATTTTTTTTTGATAAGTAATAAAATTAAATTTATAAATTAATATTATTTTATATTATTTTTTAGATATATTTTATAATAAAAATAATTTTATAGTAGAATAATTTACGATAAAAATATTTATTTTTGTCATAAATAATTTTTTTTAATTATAATTAAAATATTATAAATATTCAGTTTTTTTTATAGTTCTGTATAATCATAAGTGGCTAAATTATTTCTTGTAAAACATGAATTGGTCGACCCGCGATATGAGTAAAAGGACAAAAGCTAATGACAATTATTGATTAAACATCAACCAAAGAGTGATGTTCTTGTATTATTGTATATATGATGTTCTTGTATTATATTATACTCATCGTCTCGATTTGATAAAAAGCAACGCAATTATGGCATAATGTTTACTGCATGGAGATTCTCAAAAGCCCAAGGCGTTGTCTTAAGTGTGTAGCGCAGCTCAGGAGGATCGTATTACGTATACATGTAATTAGCTGATGAAAATGGTCATTTATACCTAGCAAATTAACTGAACTTAACTGTATCAAAATTCAGTTTTTATAATATACAACATTCCAACAATATTACTCTTCATCTTAAACTATTCTTAATTTAACTGTATCAAAATTCATGCGACTTTATATACTGGCTAATAAAATAAAAATAAATTTAGCTCTCATTTTCATTCAAAATTCATTCTATTTCATCACATTTCATTATAATAAAATTTCCAATTTTTTATAAAATATAATAAAAAATAATTGTTTTAAATTTTTAAATAATAATAATATCAAAAAATAATATCAAAAAATAATATTTTATTTAATATTTTATTTTTTATTTTTTATTTTATCTTATCTTTAGATCTAAACAGAGTCTAATGATATTGCACCAATCAGTATTTAAAACCGGACGTGTAAGATTTACATAAAGATTTTATAAAGTAAGTTTAAGCTTTGATATAGTTTTGATATGTTATATCTATTTTACAATAACATATTTTATAATCGAGACCAGTTACAAGATAATGTTATATAATACACCTTCACTTAATTAAGACGTAATTTTTTATTTTTTTATTCTATTTAAAAACATAACTATTTAAACATAAACGACAAAAATGATAAATTATATATTTATTCAGTAGAAGTTATAATTTAAGATTTTTATGTAGAATTTCTCTTTACCTAACTTAAGCCTGATTTAGATTTCACAGTCATCTTAATTTATCTTAATTCATATCTATTTCATTATTATACTTTTTAATTTTTTTATATAAAACACAAATTCTTATAGAACTTTTTCAAATTTGTATATATATTTTTCAAATAAAAAATACTGGAGATCGGTCTGTCCGATCCCCTTGAAAAACGGACGCCAGCGACGTCGATGCCGTCTAGGTTAAGGCCGAACATCCATTTAAATCATCTTATTTTATTTTTTTATTGTGTTTTTTATTGTTTTTTTATTTTATTTTATTTTTTTATTTTATTTTTTTATTGTGTTTTCTAAATTTTATTTTTTTATTATATTTTAAAAAAATTTATTATATTTTTTATTATATTTTTAAAATTTTTTTATTATATTTTATTAATGAATTGTTTTTAATAAGGATCGAATGAACTGATCTCTAACATCTCTATTTTTAAATTTTAATATATCTTTTTTAAATTTTAAAATAATAATAATATTAAAAAATAAATTAATCTATCTGTCTGTCAAATTAGATTTTGTAGACAACTAATATTGTCGGTGTAACAGCCACGTGTGAAGAATTTAGCCAGACGGTCTTCACTCAGTCTCAATGTGTACTGGGTCCTCCTTTGGCGGTGACTTGCTCCAAAAAGCGAAACCGGTTGGGGCAGTCAACCAGAAGTCCGAGTAGGAGTGGACCATGCTGTGCAACCGTCACCGACATCTATATTACAGGGAAAAAAGATTCAAAAACGTTTTTATGATATGAATTTAAAATTTGAACTTTAGAAGATTATAATTTATATATATATATATATATATATATTAATTATTAATGTAGAACTCTCCTTCTAAAGTTCAAAACTAATGTACATATATAATTATAGATTATGTTGTTTTCCATTTAAAATCCATCTTGGACCGACCTATATGATTTGATTTTTATTTAAAATAAAAAATAGGTTTACCTCATTAAAATTATAGAACTTAAAGTTTACAATACGACCTATAATTAAGAAGACTCTGTATACAAGTCTATTAAATATTTTTAGAACTTAGTTTATAACCTCTATAGATAAAATGTTTGAGATACTAAATACTGCTATTAAAGTAGTGAATTACTATCTTATTCTTTAAAGGATGAGAGAACTAAGATTCTATGGATATAAGTTTGAAATACTATTTTTTTTTTTTACAATTTTCTTTATACAAACAAAATAAGAAAAACACAATCAAACAATACAAGACAAAACAACATTCAAAAATACCATTTGTAGTAAATAAAACACACATAATTATACAAAACCAAAATCGGTTATGATAACGCGAGAATTACATGTGCCACTCTAAAAGTGAAAACACTTGATGACTCAAGATTAATCAAAACCCCGTATGGTGGAGGAATACCTCTAGATTGGTGAAGTGTGTAGAAAACACTCGTAAACTAGATTTTGTGCGTATGATACACATGTCGCTCTGTTTGATAAAATCTCTAGATGAAAATAAGATCTATGGATAGAAAGAATAACGGCGAGGTACATGATAGACTTTGACTCTTGGTCTATTTCAAATTTGCACAAGCGGAATTAACATTCAAAAATTCGAAAACTACCATCCAACACCATGCAACAATGGTGGCTGAGAGAGGAATTTTGCAGAGAGTTCTTCGCGAGACACAGAAAGTTCCTTTTCTCGAGTTAGAACGGACTTATCTTATGGCACCCATCAACCGACCTATATGATTTGATACTATTTATACACGCGCAGACAATTTTGAATTTTCATTGCTAGAGACAATTTTATTTTGTCTGTAGTTATCCATAAATAAGGTCGTTATTAAATATTATTATTTTTTAAACAAGGTGTCTATTAAATTAACATAAGATAATCTGCACTATGTTATATTTAAATATTTTATTGTAATACAATTACAAGGATGTGATGGATGAAAGTTATATTAAATAATTATTAAGGGTCTAGCCTAACTTATCATAATCTATAAGGGATCACAATATTCTTAAGTGAGAGAAATTAGATAAAAACATAACATGAAGCATATACTATTTATGAATTCTAAATCTAATGGGTCCCATAAAAAATGAATTTTTCTTGGTGAAAGAATAATGATAAGTTTATATTTTAATTATCACTATTTTATTATTATTTTTAATTAATAATTAAAAAAGTGACTATCAATAAAATTTTATTTTAAAAAAAATTTTCCTTAATAATTAGAATGTTAAAAAAATAATTAAAAATAAAATAAAAAAATAAATACGCTATAAGTGGTTAAGTAGTGATAAATGAGAGACAAATGTATCATTACTCTTTTATAAAATGTGGATGGTACATTTTGGCCTCCTCAGATATTCATAATTTCATATCATTATTCATTATTTATTATTTTTCGGGTGAGTTGTTTAATTGCATAATATTAAATGTTTAATTAGCTAATGAAACGTCGACGTCTCATACAAAAATTTGAAAGGATCTTTGCTGAGCTTTATCAATGATTTACAGAGATCATGGATAAAGAATCACGTTTCCAATTTAGGCAAGATCTTGTACTAATAATAAATTGTCGGTGATGTAGAATACGTTGCATATTAACGTATAAATTTACTGTAGTTGGTAACATATTTTAACTCATCTTAAAGAAGCGTCAGTGGAAGATATTTGTAATTGTTTTTCTCATTGTAATCGTATCTCTACAAAACAACGAAACATATTTATGATGTTACACATTGTACTGCTACTATATATAAAAGATTATAAATTCACATGACGTTTTACAATCAAATCATCATATGTTTGAAAATGTTTCATGAAAACCTATCATGGCTAGCTATCTGTTCAAGGGAAAGCTGATTTTAATTATATTTGGGGTAATAAAATTCACGGTCTGATGTTAGATGAGAGGATTTTAAATAAAAATTTAAAATTGAATAAATATTATTTTTTTAATTAAAAAAAATTAAATTATTTATTATATTTTATACAAAATTTGAAAATATTCTAATAATGAGATGAAATAAATTAAATTAAATTAAATTAATTTCTCAACTCAAATAGAACCTAAATTATTGGAGAGAGAGAGAGAGAATAATTAGATATAATTCTAATGCCTTTTCTTATTATTTTAAATATCTTAGAACACTTTTTTTTTAATCAACGAGCTTGCATTTTATTGAAATTATAACCGTTTTAAAGGTACATAAAGTTCAATGAGGGTCTTTGCCATTGCCCATTAAAAGATATAAATTAAATGAATATTTATTTATCCACGCACCAAAACATTACAAAGCCGCAATGTATATGTAACAGGGGTCAAGTAGCTATATAATGGAGCTTAAGCAAAACCCCTTTCTTGTTTTTTCCTAGAAAGAGAATGTACCCCTTCTATCTACATTTCTGATCTCTAACTGAGAGGCATTGTCGACGGAGGGGAGGACAGAACTGTCACCCTCCTCTCCTCTTCCTTTTCCCTTCTATATTGTGTATACATTTTTTTAATAGTATTTTTTCCTCTTCCTTTCACCACGGGTTCGAATTTGGCCATATTTCGTTTTTTTGACCGCTATTCATCAACGCACGCCTCACCACTTCATCCCCCGATCACAAATATACTATAATGATGCTAAGCAGCGATGTCAAAAAGCTCGGTGTGTTTCCCTCACATGCGGCCTATTTCCGCGCGAGGGCCTTATGCGCCGTTGCATCCTAACGCCTCCGACGGCCACACGCCCCGTACTCGTATCTTCCCCACGCCGTGATCTTTTAGATTTGGCCTTTCACGACTCCATCCCACCAGTGCGTGGCCTTCACGCACCATCTCATAAGCGCAACCCAGATCTGGTTGCCCAATGTCGTGTTTTTCAATATGTTACTACTTTTCCTAACTGGTGATTTTGAAGAAGGGATCGTGGATCTCTCCAAAAATCATTTCAAGATAATAAGCGACACTGCACTCGCTACCTTCATTGCTTTCAGTGGAGGTTCCACCACTATTAGCAATTGTTTCATTGTTCGCATTTTTGCAAACATCTTATTTTTGCCTTTTCTAAGATGGCGTCTTCTTGTAGGACATGGGTGGAGACAAAAAAATTGGTCCAAAAATATCTATTTTTTTTTTCTTTTTCCACCACTTTACATTGTAATTTATTATTTTGGGACGTTAATTGGAAAACCCACCCTATACTCATGTATCAAGTTTTTAGTTTAATGAAGTTAACTTGCTTAGAAAAAAAAGTAGCTGTATATTGACAACTTTACAAATCATGCAAGTAAAGTGCTAGCTACTGGTATAATATACTTACCACACATAGAAGCTTCAATCACGGGAATTGGGGTGTGCACTATCATCGAAGTTGATGTAGGAGTAACAAGTATTGGGTTCTTGAATTTGTCCTATAATTTAGGTGATGAGTTGTAATAGGACTTATCTATATTATGCCCCCTTCAAGTCCATGGGCATAACATAGATCATGAGCTTTTTGCAAAGTGGATTGAATGTTTTTTAAGAGCCACCAGTGGTTTTGTAAGAATGTCAATAGGCTGATCCTTTCCAGATATGAACCAAACTTGTAGTTGTCCTTTACTGACTCGTTTACGAACAAAATAAAAATCAATTTTTATGTATTTAGTTCGTGAATGAAAAATAGAATTGACAGTTGGATATGTAGCTTCTATGTTATCACACCACAAGATTGGTGATTAAGGAAATGACACACCAAGTTTCATGAGTAGACCTTGAATCCAAATGATTTCTGTAGTAAAATTTGCAAGTGCATGGCATTCCGCTTCACTATTTGAGCGGGCTATCATGTGTTGTTTATGAGAACTCCAAAAATTGAGATTATCACAATAGAAGATGAAATAATTGCTGGTGGAACGATGATTATCTAGACATCCAGCCCAGTCTGAATCAGAAAAGGCATGCAATACGGTGCAAGAATTGGGCTTGATGAGAAGTCCATGCTGAGAGGTGGCTTTGAGGTGCTAAAAAATTCTTTTTATTGCAGTCCAATAATTTTTGGTAGGGTGATGCATGTATTGATAGTAAATGATAAGTCAGGACAAGTTAATAAAATATACTAAAGTGCCCAAACTGTGTTGTGTTACAATACAAGGTCCAATCATGGGAATGATCCTTATCAAATAAATAAAGATTATGAGAAGAGGATATAGGTGTAGCAGCAAGTTTAGCTACATACATGTTTGTCTTGTGGAGTAAACCAGAAAGATATTTGCGTCGGGAGAGTAAAAGTCTATCGATTCAAAAGGTGGTCTTAAAACCCAAGAAATAGTAAAGAAGTCCCAAATCTTTGATGGGTAGACCAAATTGCAAGTTGAGTAAAAGATCATCAATGGTAGTTGGAGTATAAACAATGACTACAATATTATCCACATAAATTAGGACAAAAATGTCCAGTTGAGTAGTCTGGTAAAAAAAAGGAAAAATCGACCTTGAACGAAATGAAACCAATGTAAGGAGTCGATTATTGAGTTTTGCAAATCATGATCGTGGAACTTGTTTAAGACCGTAAATGACTTTCTACAAGTGACAAACATGATGAGGGAATTGAAAGTGAACAAATCCTGACAATTGAGCCATATAAATTGTAACAGCCCGCTAGAAATTCAACAGTAGAATTTCTTTATAAGTCATGGATTTGTTAATTGGCTAATTGAATAGGTTTTAGTCATTCAGCGTAGTTAGTGTTACCACTCACTATAGTGTTAGAAGCACAATTTTATTTAGAATGTGTTACAGTCTGCACCACTAGACTCAGATGATTATTTAGGATTTTATGGCATAATAATCCCATTTTCATATTTTCGGACAAAACGTTTGTACAAAACTGTGAAATTATTTTAGGGGCACTTCGGCGGTTGATTTTCATTAAGCGAATTTCCTTATTAAGTTTGATGATTATTTAGAATTTTACAGTGTAAGATCTATTGTTCAATCTTTTAGGTGACTGCTAACCTCGATAAGCATACTAAATGCAGCATTTTAAAAATCACAATGTGAAATGTCCAAATTAGGTCAAAGAAGTTTTCTTTAGACATTTGAAAAGATCTTAGACACACATAATGAATAGTATTAGACAATTGGCATCATGAGGAACATTTGATGGAATTGAAGGAATGAATGTGTGAGATCATGCCACCTACGAAAAAAATCCTATTCCATCCGACCAATCAAATTGTGCTAAATCAAAGAGGATTTACATCCTAGTAAAAATATATATGGTTGGAATCCAACTAAGAACCAAAAATAATGGTCGAAAACCAAAATCCCAAACGATTTTATCCAAATCCTAAAGTTTACTTTCAAACTCTAAATGAATAATTTTCTAACATTGTGTTTAATTGCTTGATTAAATTACTTCCATATGCTATTAATCCTTAGAATTTATAATTATAACATCATTATCTAACCTTGTTAACATTGGATAATTGATTAGGATAAGAGAAATTAGATTTGGACTTGATAGCAATCCAATTTCTCTTAAAACCCAAAATTGAGGCCTATTCGGTTAAGGCCCATGAATTTGGCCATTTTAACTTTGTTTCTTGGCTAAGTTTTCCACCCCTACATGGCTGATCAGATTTGTTGAAGAGGGCCTAGAAGTTTCTTGAAGTGAAAGGTTTACTTTCCGTGAATGAACTTGGATATTTGTGTTGAACAAGTAAGTTAATGTTTTATGGAGTTTCTAGATTTTACTTTTGTGTTATTAGAGGTGATTTTATTAACTCTCCGTGTAACGCTCAATGAAAAGTCCAAATCACATGACCTATATTCCAAAAGGGCCAGTCAATAATACAATAGTAGTTCCATTGGAATCTTATAAAGAGCAAAAATTTCTCATTTCTAACTAATGTGGGATCCTATAGAACCTGGCTCTGATACCATTTATAATGTCTTAATGGAAGGCTCAAACCACATTGCCAATACTTCAAAAAAATTAGTCAATGATACAATTGTAGCCTCATTGGAATCTTATAAAAAGCAAGAACTTATCATTTCTAAGCAATGTGTGATCTCATAGAACTTGACTTTGGTACAATTTATAATGCTCAAATGGAAGGCTCAAACCCCATGACCTATACTTCAAAAGGATTAATCAATGATACAATTGAAATTCCACTGGAATCTTATAAACAATAATAACTTCTCTTTCTCAAGCAAGATAGGATCCCATATACCCCACATACTCTTATCCTTAGGGATCGGGACATTACACTAACAACCCACTTGAGCACTGACAAGTTTTCTTCTTGTATCTTAGAGATGCCAAATGCACATAACAATGAGTATTGCTATATCATTCAAACCATATAGTGAATAGCTTCTTGTAATCAGCCCAAGAAATAGCTAAGCTTGTAAGGCTTAGCCAATCCATGTAATTTATTAGAGAGATACTCAACTTCACACTTATAGGCTTCAACTGTAGTGGTTTGTTGCAGCTTTGTAAGGACCTCCATTGGGTCTTCGTAAGAAGATGACCCAAAACGAGTGAGAAAAGTATGTACAAAATTGTCCTAATTAGACAAACTACCAGCAGCTTCTAGCTCTTGGAACCATATCATGACTCATGGGCTTGCCTTCCATATGGAAGGAGCGAATAAAATAGGATGCTGCAGATGTGGCTAATGATAATTGAAAAAATGATTAGACCAATAGAATCCCCCATTGGGGTCTTCCCCATTAATTTGGGAAACTCCAAATCTATGGCCTTAGTTTGAATGCCTATGTTATCCTCAAAAAGTGGATTGTTATTGCGTGACACCCAGTTGACTGCAGGTTCCTCTAATGTTTTACCTACTTGTTGCATCAATGTAACCAAATTAGAAGCAACCACTTGTACTTGTTGTGCTAATCTCTCTACCACTTGTTGCAAGGATTCATGTGTTTTCTGTTGAGCCTTTTGAACCTACCAAATGCTGCCATGGAATCTACTAAATGGGAGTATCGTGTGCCCACATTATCCTTAGCCATGGATGTAGCGGCTTTTGATACCGGTGTTAGAAGGGAAATCGAAGAAGGGATAACTAAAGTAGTGAAAATAGATCTAATCGAGAAGATCACTCTCCTAGGATATTTTTGTCTAAAAATTATCTACCTTTCTTTGATTAATTCAAAAATATTTAAAGCTAAAAATCTCAGCTGACTTGGCAAAATAATTTCCTAAATACGAGGAATGAAAATAATTGATTATTCGGGCAAAGATAATTGTTTAAATACAAGGAATAAAATAATAGACCATAAATAAAAGACACGACTTCACTACTTAATATTAGGGGTGGGTAGCGAGTACCTGGCCCGCTACCCCGCTTGCTTTTCGCTCTGCTCCCTGTGGATGAGTAGATTACCGCGCATCTTTGGTGGGGGCGAGGATACCCTGCTCACTTTGTGGGTGGAAGGCAAGGGCGGGATGGGGTGAACCCCATCTCGCAAATACCCCGCCGCCACATTGTACTAATAAAATAATATATATTTTTATATGCATATATATATATATATTAATATAATAGGTTATCTTAAAAAAAAAACAAGCGTATGACTTCAATCTTCAAATAGCCACGCTCACCAAGGCCAAGTCACCATGAAAAAGGAAGAAGAAAGACTTTGTCCAGACTTCAGCAGTCTAGCAACAGTTTATGGCCCTACTCAACCATGGATGATTGTTTGCTTTCACGTTTTGATTTCACACCAAAGAAAGTCTTGACCTTAGAAAAGAGGAGGCCATCGTACTGTCGACTACGTAGAGATGAATTTATAAGGGATGGATGCGAGTCACGCAATGCTTAGGATTTATTGGGATTAAAACGACACCGTTTCTATTTGAGATAGGGCCATAGGTTGAGCTTGATGACCAACTTTGATCACGCATAACTTGGGCCCAGTTTTTTTGTTTTTGGGGATCCAAATGAGAAAAAAATATATGAGCACGTAGTTTAGTTAAAAAAAAAATTTCACTTAGTAAAAGAATTGCATATAAAATTGTATTAACAATTTAAATATTAAAAAAATGTAAATTTTATTTGTTTTAATTTATACTCTAATAATTATTCCATATTTATAATGATGTTTGTAAAATTTTACAATTTGCTAGTCCTATGGTTTGTATATATACTATTATATATTTTATACTCAATGTGTATTCTATCAATGTCATTCCTGGGAGTTTATGCTAAATGTTTTAAATATATCTTTTAAAACATGTCGCTCCTATGTTACAACTTGTCGCTCTTTAAATACTTACTTTAAAAATGTCTGTACACCGTTGTGACTTGGTTAGTGTAAATTGTTGTATTACAATTATAAACATTCTATAGATCATCTATATAATATGTATTGTAAACATGAAGAAGATGCTAAAAATATAGACAAATTTTGTTTGTTTATAGTTACAAATTTGAGATATAATAGTGATTAGATTTTTTAATAAAAAAAAGAAAAAGAAGTTTTGGATCCATTTTAGAACAATTTTTTGTTGTTAAATTGAACGTGTAGATTAGTTAATAAAATGTAAATATTGGAAATAGTTTTATTAAATTTGTAGGATTTATTTATAGTTCTAAAATATTAGACATCTTTTTAATTTAGATATGATATACTTCTAAAAGTAAAATGTTAATATTGACATAAGATAGATTTAAAATATGAAGATGTTATAATTTATTTATTTATTTATAAAATTTATAATGTAAACTATAACCTAACATTCTAACATGTTAAACTAGAAGTTAATTTCTCTTCATATATTTTTTATGAACAATTAGTATTAGATTAGAAGAGAAAACAATAATTATGTCAATAGTATAGGTCATTTGTGATAATTGCCTTTTATATTAATGTGTCTTTTCACTTTTTTTTTTCTCAATCAATTGAGACTTTTAGTAAAAACAAATAATAATTACATTTATTTTCTTCTTCTTTTTTTCCAATTAAATGCATTTCATTAATTACTTTTAACTACACTTAACTAGAGGGTAAATTTAGAAATATGTGGGCTAATGATATAACGAGCGAAAGTTAGTCCATGCTCCGCACAAGGCTTTCAGCCTTCAAGTCCCCTTCCTTCTCTCTTTTCTTCTCTCCCTCATTCCCCGAATTCCTTCTCTATCTCAGATGGCAATGCCACACAATACTTCAATGGGTGACGATATTCAAGTCGATGATTGGTGGCTCACGTGGGTGGTTGAAGGCGTGATGGGTGATGATGGTCCACTATTGGTGGAGATGCCGCAACAGTGGCTTCATTGATAGTGGTCCAGAATCGTCGCACCGGCCAAATGTAAGTCCCTAAGTTTTTAATTCTTTTTATTATTTGTTGAACATAGATTGAGTTTGGAGGATGAGATTAAAGAAGAATGATAATGTGATTGTGAAATTTTGAGATGGATATTATTGAGGGGCTGGGAGCAGATGGTAGGAGGCCCACCCCTGCATGGGTGGGTAGCACCCCTACTTTCATATTCATCTGAGTACCAGTTCTAGTAACAGAATTCTTTATTTGCAGAATTTATGTTAACTAAATCCAGAGTAAGATTGTGGACCTAATGGCCACAAGACCCAAAGGTTAGCATGCCACAACACTGGGCTTGGTCCGTAACACACCGCCGCGTTGTATGAACACTGCAAGCCGCACCATTAAGTTGTGCTCCCCGGCTTTGTGCATGCAACAAACCACCAAGAATCCATTTTGGCCACTTCCCAGCTAGCCTCCGCCTTGCTGTCACCATCGACATCCTCCACATCACGACATCACCATCGGTAAGCCTTCGTCTCTCTCTCCGCCTCTCACTCTCTGTCAGGCCCGGCCCAGCCCCAGCCCAGCCCAGCCCGTGACCCAGCCCCAGACCCAGCACGAAAACGGCGTCGTTTTCGCCCCGGTACTTTAAACCTACCGCACGTTTCTTCTTTCTTTTCTTTTCTTTCCTTTTTCCTTTCTCTTCTTCCCTTCCCCTGCCCCCGTTCGGTTTCATCTCCCCTGTTTTTTCGCGCAGCCCTCGATCTCCTCTCGCATCAAACCACGATCTCGGTGGTTATCGGTTTCAAATGAAAATCTCTCTCTCTCTCTCTCTCTCTCTCCATACGGCATTTCATCTCTCGGATTTCTTTCATTTCCGTAAGTTTACACTCCTCTGGTTTCGGTTTCGGCGCAGGATAATCACGGTAAGGTTTTTCTAAATTTTTCTTCCCACGTTTTCCTCTATCCATGGGTTCGGTTTGGTACTTGAAAATCATTGAAAAACTTGTGTATTTTCGGTAGGTGAAGTCGAGTGTGGAGAAGCCAGAAATCTCTTCCCTTAGTGCCCTGTTTTCGTTCGGGTTATCACTCCACTTTGGTGCAAGCCGTGGTTCATCTCAGGTAAGAACTTCTACCTTTTTCTGGAGACCAATTGGAAACTTGTTTGCTGGCTATGCATCATATATTTTATGTATATGTTGGTGATGGTTTCGGGTTTTGGTGAATAGTTGCGGAAACTTGTGTGGATTGAGGAAAATCTGACTTATTTGAATGTTTATACCCGGATGAGTACTTTTTGTTTACCGAAATATTTATGGAGTTATATTCTCTATTTTCAAATCCATTTTTGAAGGATTTTGGTGGAGGTTCAAGGGTTGGTTGGCTAAATTTTTTTTGTTGTTTTGGTGCTGTCAATGAGTTGTTTGGAGCGTGTTGGGGGTTGATACAGGATGAAGGAACATGATTTTGAGTGTCGAAATTTTGTAGTTTGTGAAGTGCTGTTGAAACGCATATAATAATACTCGGTTTGGGGGCTAACGGTATGTATTGAAGAAATCATTTTTATGGTAATTTGGGGTTTTGAGAAAAATACATGGTAAGCTGGAATGATGAATAATTGCTGAAATTTTGTGGGTTTGGAAAAATAGTCGTTGAGCGTTTTCGATACTATATTTGTTGGGTTGCTGGAAATTGTGAATTTTTAGACAGACATTGTAGTTAATTTATAAATTATGATTTTAGGCCTTTGGAGTGGTCATTAATATAAAGGGAATTATTTTCATGTATAGGTGACGAAACTTTTAGCGTTGAGACTCAAAGTTTTGATTTTTCGCTACAGCAGTCAGGTAAGCGGGGTTCGTATGCTCGGTTTTATACCAAAAGGGGACTGAGGTTGACTTTTAAAAAAAAATTTGTGTTTTTTGTTGGTTACGAAATGAAAACTAGAGAAAAATCAACCTCAGTCGATTGTTTGCATTATTCATGACACTTATATAAAAGAAGGAAAAATATTTCAGACATGCATTGTGTAGACATGAGCTGCTTTTGTCGTGTTATTTTTCTGAAATGTGAAAAGAACATTTTTGTCTATCTGAGAAAAATTATGCCTTGATTGTGTTGACTATGTTTTATTTACATAAGCTTTATTCTGAAAAATAGTTTGGATTTATGTGTCTTTATTAATTCTGAAAATATTTGGCATAGTATTCTGGTTAGTATTTGACTTTATCTCTGCTTGGTTCTGCTCTGCTCTGTATTTGCTCTGTTTGGATTTGGTACCAATTTCCTATCTTTGAGTGCACCCACTTTGGAAACAAAGTGGTTTATTGTGGGCTTTCCTATGTGCACACTCGGGGCTCCGAGAACGAATAAGGGAAAGTTCCACCTCTGTCTCTGCCTGGTTTGGCCACCGGGATTAGCACAACCCTACCACCGGGGTTAAACATGGTCTTTGCTTTGTGAGATGCTCCGATTGATATAGTGATAATACTCAGTTTGTTTATGCCAAAGTAATTGATGATTTAAATTATCTTGAAAATCATTTGTTTCTTTTATGAAATATTATGTTTTGTTTCGTATTTTATTTCTTGGTAAATGCTCATGTTTACACGCTTGTATAGGTTCTTCGCTTACTGAGTTGTGGAAAAACTCACCCCTCTTATCTCATATATTTTTTAGATGATCTGGATGTTCCATCAGAGGGCCAAAAGTAGAGTCTTGATCAAGCTTTAAGCTGTTAGGGCCATAGGCTAGATGGGAGAAAACAAAAATTTAATTTATTTATTATTTGGGTTCTAGTTTCATTGGATTTATGGAAATGTTAGTTATTTTTTTATCATTAAGCTTCTTGGGAGAATGTGAACCCTCTCAGTTTATGATTTATTCATATTCTTTTATTTATGACTTGGTGGACATTGTTATATGGATTGGTTCGTGAAAAATATTTTTTTATTTTGGAATATGGTCGGAGACCTATTATTATTTGTATTTGAGGATGGAATATACCAAACAGGTGAAGTTTCGTGACCCCCTACGAGTACGGGGCGTTACAGTTGGTATCAGAGCGAAGGTTTAAGATTCTGCAGACTTATGCAATAAGGTTTTAGGAATTTGAGGTTCTAGAAATTGCCAACTTTAGGAATTATTTGAGGTGTAGAATTATATAGGCTTGTGAGCTGATTTCATATTGTTGGAGAATTAAGGGTTGTATATTTATGTATTTTATTTTCGATATCATGTGATCTTGTTTGTGGTGGGTACTTTCTTTGTTTGGGGATTATTATATACTTTGTTTTGACTACCAAGGTTACCTGTAGTTGTTTATTTTTTTGCTAGCTGGTTATATGCTTTAGTGAACGATGTGTTTAATAGTCCAAGTGTTCTCAGGATGCCTCCTCGACGTGAGCGAAGTGTGTCGGACTTGAATGCGGCCAGAAATGAAAGGGAAGCGAATCCAAGAGCCTCTGAAGTACTTCGAGCAGCAGCGCATCAGCTGATTGACGATCTCGCACAAAATTCATCTGGCCGTCACCGCACCACAAGTGAAAGGGGTTGCACTGTGGAGGATTTCAAGAAGTTGCATCCCACGTCTTTTGATGGAAGAGGCGACCCGATACTGGCAGGGGATTGGGTACAGGATATTGAGGAGATATTTCGTGTCTTGCCTTGCACGGATGAACAAAAGGTGTCGTTTGCTACATTCAAGCTGACCGGGGAGGCTAAAAGGTGGTGGATCTCTGAAAGGACTATCAGGGAAGCTGAAAAGACGGAAATAAAAAGTTGGTCGCTGTTCAAGGAAGTTTTCCTAGAGCGTTTCTTCCCAGTCTCAGTTAAGGAAGATAAAGCTATGGAATTTGCCACCCTAGTTCAGGGAGCGATGTCAGTACATCAATATGCAGCAAAATTTACCGAGCTGGCACGTTTTGCGGCATATCTGATCCCAGATGAAGAGAAGAAGTGTCGCAAATTTGAACAAGGGTTGAACGAGAAGCTTTTTGAGCGAGTAGTGGGTTTCCAAGTAAAAAAATTCACAGAATTGGTGAATAAGGCTACAGTGTTTGAAAGGAGCCTTCAAAGAAGTACAATTTTATCTGATCAAAGGAAGAGATCTACCTCATCTGGATACCATGCAAGCGTCAATCAAGGATCGTGGAAGAAGAAAAATGAAGGGGGTAGCTCAAGCAATAGACCAGGCCAGAGTAACCGGCAGCCCTACCAGTGTAAGACATGTAACCAAGTGCATTCTGGAGAATGCAGAAGAGAGGCAAGACTATGTTTCTGTTGTGGCAAGTCAGGACACTACATCAGGAATTGCCCTCTGCAACCGGACAACAATAACCCAAGCATGTTGCCACCCCAGAGAAATGAAGTTACAGGACGAGGTAACAGTCAACGTCCTACTGCACCTGCTCGAGTCTTTGCATTGACACCAGGAGAAGCTGAAGGCAGGGATGATGTGATCACAGGTATTTTCGGTTTTCGTTTTTCTTTTAAGATTAACTTGGTATTCAATGCGGATCGTTACTAGAAGGAGCATGTCTTTATTTTTTTATTTTGTGATCACAGGCATTCTTTCATTGTTTTCTAACGATGCTACTGTATTATTTGATTCTGGGGCAACGCATTCGTTTATTTCTTTGAATTATGCTAAGTTTTGTACTTGGGAAGGTGAAAGGTTGGAGTATAGCATAGTAGTCGCGACACCGACAGGCAATTCAGTATCTTGTCATAAAATCCTCCGTGGCTGCCCCATAACTGTTGAAGGAAGATTAATGCCAGCTAACCTTATAATTTTTGATATGTTTGGATTCGATGTAATTTTGGGGATGAACTGGCTGGCTTCATACCATGCCAGTATTGACTGCTTCAAAAAGGAAGTAACCTTCAAGCCTCCTGAGGGGGGTGGAATTCGATTTGTGGGGTCGAAAGTGCGATCACATCCATCAGTCATATCAGCAGTTCAGGTTGAAAAATTATTGCGAGATGGGTGTCAAGGATTTTTGGCTTGTGTGATAGATGCACCAAAGGAAGAGTTGAGTTTAGAAAAGATTCCTGTTGTGAGAGATTACCCAGAAGTATTTCCTGAAGACTTGTCCGGGTTACCACCCGACCGAGAAGTAGAATTTGCGATTGATCTTACTCCCGGCACGGCACCGTTGTCCAAGGCTCCTTATAGAATGGCGCCATCAGAGCTCATCGAACTCAAAGAGCAGTTGCAAGACTTATTGGACAAGGGTTTTATCCGACCCAGCGTGTCCCCATGGGGTGCACCAGTTTTATTTGTTAAAAAGAAAGACGGGACAATGAGAATGTGCATCGACTATAGGGAACTCAACCGAGTAACTATCAAGAACAGATATCCTTTACCCCGTATAGAGGACCTCTTTGATCAACTACAGGGTGCACAAGTTTTCTCTAAGATTGACCTTCGGTCAGGGTACCACCAATTGAAGATCAAGGCAGAAGACGTATCTAAGACCGCTTTCAGAACCAGATACGGTCACTATGAGTTTTTGGTCATGCCTTTCGGCTTGACTAATGCTCCTGCGGTATTCATGGATTTAATGAATAGAGTATTTCATGAATTCTTGGATAGATTTGTGGTCGTCTTCATTGATGACATCTTGATCTATTCTAAAAGTAAGGAGGAGCATGAGGAACATTTGAGGCTAGTACTCGGAACACTTAGGGAGGAAAGGTTGTTTGCTAAACTAAAGAAATGTGAGTTCTGGCTGGATTCAGTTATATTTTTGGGGCATGTGGTTTCAAAAGAAGGTATTTCAGTAGACCCAGGGAAAGTAGAAGCAGTAGTTAATTGGCTGGCACCGAAGAATGTTCGTGAGGTTAGGAGTTTCTTGGGATTGGCGGGATACTATCGTCGATTCATTGAGGGTTTCTCCAAAATAGCAGTTCCTCTCACCGCTCTTACCAGGAAGAATAACAAGTTTGAGTGGACAGAAAAATGTGAAGAAAGTTTTCAGACCTTGAAACAAAGACTCGTGACCGCCCCAGTTTTAACAGTCCCCACTGCGAGAGGAGGTTTTGTGGTGTATAGTGATGCTTCAAGATTGGGTTTGGGGTGCGTATTAATGCAACACGGAAAGGTTATAGCTTACGCTTCTCGACAACTGAAAACTTATGAACAAAACTACCCCACACATGATCTAGAGTTGGCAGCGGTGGTATTCGCACTCAAGATTTGGAGGCATTATCTCTATGGGGAAAAGTGCGAAATCTACACAGATCATAAAAGTTTGAAATATTTCTTCACCCAGAAAGAATTAAACATGAGACAGAGGAGATGGCTCGAGTTAATAAAGGATTATGACTGTACTATAAATTACCACCCAGGCAAAGCGAATGTTGTGGCTGACGCCTTAAGTAGGAAATCTTTGAGTTCAACAATGGCAACCCTTACCACCCAGCCCCAGTTGTTAATGGACTTAGAGATGGCCGGTATTGAGGTTATCACAACTGATACAAGCACTTTCATGGCCAATTTAATAGTGCAACCAGATTTGTTAGAGAGGATTAAAGTAGCTCAGAAAGTGGATTCAGTGTTGACAAAGCTAGTTGAAGAAGTTAAAAATGGGGACAAGGCTGATTTTAGCGTTTCTGAGGATGGAGTTTTAAGGTTTAGAGACAGATTGTGCATGCCGGCAGATGATTCATTGAAGAAAATAATTCTTGAGGAGGCACACCGCTCCTTATACACAGTTCATCCGGGGAGTACCAAGATGTATCGGGACTTGAGAGAGTCTTTTTGGTGGAACGGTATGAAGAGAGAAATTGCTAAATTCGTAGAACAATGCCTAACATGTCAACAGGTGAAAGCAGAGCATCAGAGACCAGCAGGATTGTTACAGCCATTGCAGATTCCAGAATGGAAGTGGGAGCATATATCCATGGATTTTGTGACAGGTCTACCGAGAGTTTTAAACGGACATGATGCAATATGGGTAATTGTGGATCGCTTAACGAAGACTGCACGTTTTGTGCCCATTAAAGTTTCTTATAAACTGGAGAAACTAGCTGAACTGTACATACAAGAGATCGTGAGATTGCATGGGGTACCAGTGTCCATTGTGTCAGATAGAGATCCTCGTTTCACTTCTAGATTCTGGAGAAGTTTACAAGAGGCAATGGGTACTAAGTTAAACTTCAGTACGGCTTATCACCCTCAGACAGATGGGCAATCGGAAAGGACTATTCAGATTTTAGAAGATATGTTGAGGGCATGTGTGATGGACTTTAAAGGAACTTGGATACGACACTTACCATTGGTGGAATTTGCTTATAATAACAGTTTCCAGACTAGTATTGGGATGGCACCGTATGAGGCTTTGTATGGCAGAAGGTGTAGGTCCCCTTTATATTGGGATGAGGTTGGGGAAAGAAAAATACTGGGACCAGAGATCATTCAGAAAACCACAGAAAAGATTGACATCATTAGAGCTAGAATTAAAGCAGCTCAGGGTCGACAAAAGAGCTATGCCGATAACCGACGCCGTCCACTAGAGTTTGAGGTTGGAAATGAAGTATTCTTGAAAATAGCACCAATGAAAGGGGTTATGAGATTTGGAAGTAAGGGCAAGTTGAGCCTTAGATATATTGGACCCTTCGAGATTTTAGAACGAGTTGGACCATTGGCATATAAGTTAGCACTTCCTCCAAATCTTGCGGGAGTGCATAATGTATTTCATGTGTCCATGCTGAGAAAGTATATTCCCGACCCAACTCACATCATTCATTATGAGCCGCTGCAGATTCAAGAAGATATGACATATATTGAAGAACCAGTGCGGATCTTGGAAAAGAAAGCACACATGCTGCGGAATCGTAGCATTCCCATGGTTAAGGTTTTATGGAGTAATCATACAAGCAGTGAAGCTTCCTGGGAACTCGAGGAGGAAATGCGAGAGAAATACCCACACCTCTTCAATGAAGATTTTGAGCTCTTGTAGTAATTTCCGAGGACGGAAATTTGTTTAAGGGGGAGAGGATGTCAGGCCCGGCCCAGCCCCAGCCCAGCCAGCCCGTGACCCGGCCCCAGACCCAGCACGAAAACGGCGTCGTTTTCGCCCAGGTACTTTAACCTACCGCACGTTTCTTCTTTCTTTTCTTTTCTTTCCTTTTTCCTTTCTCTTCTTCCCTTCCCCTGCCCCCGTCGGTTTCATCTCCCCTGTTTTTCGCGCAGCCCTCGATCTCCTCTCGCATCAAACCACGATCTCGGTGGTTATCGGTTTCAAATGAAAATCTCTCTCTCTCTCTCTCTCTCTCCATACGGCATTTCATCTCTCGGATTTCTTTCATTTTCGTAAGTTTACACTCCTCTGGTTTCGGTTTCGGCGCAGGATAATCACGGTAAGGTTTTCTAAATTTTTCTTCCCACGTTTTCCTCTATCCATGGGTTCGGTTTGGTACTTGAAAATCATTGAAAAACTTGTGTATTTTCGGTAGGTGAAGTCGAGTGTGGAGAAGCCAGAAATCTCTTCCCTTAGTGCCCTGTTTTCGTTCGGGTTATCACTCCACTTTGGTGCAAGCCGTGGTTCATCTCAGGTAAGAACTTCTACCTTTTTCTGGAGACCAATTGGAAACTTGTTTGCTGGCTATGCATCATATTTTTATGTATATGTTGGTGATGGTTTCGGGTTTTGGTGAATAGTTGCGGAAACTTGTGTGGATTGAGGAAAATCTGACTTATTTGAATGTTTATACCCGGATGAGTACTTTTTGTTTACCGAAATATTTATGGAGTTATATTCTCTATTTTCAAATCCATTTTTGAAGGATTTTGGTGGAGGTTCAAGGGTTGGTTGGCTAAATTTTTTTTGTTGTTTTGGTGCTGTCAATGAGTTGTTTGGAGCGTGTTGGGGGTTGATACAGGATGAAGGAACATGATTTTGAGTGTCGAAATTTTGTAGTTTGTGAAGTGCTGTTGAAACGCATATAATAATACTCGGTTTGGGGGGCTAACGGTATGTATTGAAGAAATCATTTTTATGGTATTTTGGGGTTTTGAGAAAAATACATGGTAAGCTGGAATGATGAATAGTTGCTGAAATTTTGTGGGTTTGGAAAAATAGTCGTTGAGCGTTTTCGATACTATATTTGTTGGGTTGCTGGAAATTGTGATTTTTTAGACAGACATTGTAGTTAATTTATAAATTATGATTTTAGGCCTTTGGAGTGGTCATTAATATAAAGGGAATTATTTTCATGTATAGGTGACGAAACTTTTAGCGTTGAGACTCAAAGTTTTGATTTTTCGCTACAGCAGTCAGGTAAGCGGGGTTCGTATGTTCGGTTTTATACCAAAAGGGGACTGAGGTTGACTTTTAAAAAAAAATTTGTGTTTTTTGTTGGTTACGAAATGAAAACTAGAGAAAAATCAACCTCAGTCGATTGTTTGCATTATTCATGACGCTTATATAAAAGAAGGAAAAATATTTCAGACATGCATTGTGTAGACATGAGCTGCTTTTGTCGTGTTATTTTTCTGAAATGTGAAAAGAACATTTTTGTCTATCTGAGAAAAATTATGCCTTGATTGTGTTGACTATGTTTTATTTACATAAGCTTTATTCTGAAAAATAGTTTGGATTTATGTGTCTTTATTAATTCTGAAAATATTTGGCATAGTATTCTGGTTAGTATTTGACTTTATCTCTGCTTGGCTCTGCTCTGCTCTGTATTTGCTCTGTTTGGATTTGGTACCAATTTCCTATCTTTGAGTGCACCCACTTTGGAAACAAAGTGGTTTATTGTGGGCTTTCCTATGTGCACACTCGGGGCTCTGAGAACGAATAAGGGAAAGTTCCACCTCTGTCTCTGCCTGGTTTGGCCACCGGGATTAGCACAACCCTACCACCGGGGGTTAAACATGGTCTTTGCTTTGTGAGATGCTCCGATTGATATAGTGATAATACTCAGTTTGTTTATGCCAAAGTAATTGATGATTTAAATTATCTTGAAAATCATTTGTTTCTTTTATGAAATATTATGTTTTGTTTCGTATTTTATTTCTTGGTAAATGCTCATGTTTACACGCTTGTATAGGTTCTTCACTTACTGAGTTGTGGAAAAACGCACCCCTCTTATCTCATATATTTTTCAGATGATCTGGATGTTCCATCAGAGGGCCAAAAGTAGAGTCTTGATCAAGCTTTAAGCTGTTAGGGCCATAGGCTAGATGGGAGAAAACAAAAATTTAATTTATTTATTATTTGGGTTCTAGTTTCATTGGATTTATGGAAATGTTAGTTATTTTTTTATCATTAAGCTTCTTGGGAGAATGTGAACCCTCTCATTTTATGATTTATTCATATTCTTTTATTTATGACTTGGTGGACATTGTTATATGGATTGGTTCGTGAAAAATATTTTTTTATTTTGGAATATGGTCGGAGACCTATTATTATTTGTATTTGAGGATGGAATATACCAAACAGGTGAAGTTTCGTGACCCCCTACGAGTACGGGGCGTTACAATTTCTCCGTATAGTTCATTGTCTGCAACACTTAAATTATGCAAAAAATACAATCTTGTTAGTGATGCTGGTATTTCCCCATACAACTGATTTGCAGAGAGGTCCAGATCTTCCAAGTTTGTGAGCTCAGATAATTGGCTAGGAATGTTGCCTGAGAAGAAGTTATGGCTAAGGTTCAATGTTCTAAGTAGCTTCAAACGTGCTATCTCTACAGGAATGTGGCCACTGAGCCTATTGTTTCCAAGGACTATATTCGGCTTCCAGTTGTGGATGGAGTTGTACTGGTGAAGCCAACGATTCATATTTACGTTAAAAATTGGTAAAAGAAAAGAACTATTATCTCCTCGATACTCTTCTGATTGTAGTGCTGGCAATACATAAAGTTCCTTTGGAAATTCACCTGAAATGAGGTTATCAGACAATTGTAAAGAGATAAGTCTTGAAAGAGTAGGCAACCAACCTGGAATTGGACCTGTAATGCGATTGTTATTTAGATTTAGGATTTCCAGCTTCTTAAGCTTAGATAGCCATATGGGAAACTGACCGGTCAATTGGCAGTCACTAAGATCCAAAAATCGAAGATTTTTTAATCCTTTAGAAGGAAACATATTGATGTCATCATTTGAAATCATCTCCTGTAGGAAATTCTGTCCGATAAGAACAACGTCAAGCATCTTGCAATGCATCAGAATCTTGATTGCACCTGTGAAATTAGTTAGCCTATTGAAACTAACTGAGAAGAAAGATAAACGTCTCAATTGAGCCACCTCAGGCGGGATTTCTCCCTCCAATTGATTATGGGAGACCCGAATTCCTCTTAGGGACCTCCATGAGAGAAGGCTCGTTGGGAAATTTCCGGTGAAGTTGTTAGTCCCCAAGTCAAGTATGGTGAGTTGTTGCAGACTGGAGAAATTAAGGTTGGAGACGTTTCCTTGGAAAGAGTTGTTTCGCAAATCCAATTCGATAAGATTTGTGCAATTCATCAATGACGGGGGCAAAGAACCTGTGAGGAGGTTATTTCGAAGGTGTAGGTGCTTTAAGTTGGAAAGCTTTGCAAAATCCAATGGAAGCTTGCCTCCTAAGTTATTGTCATATAACTCGAGGTTGGAGAGCTTTGTAAGGTTCAGAATGCCATCGTTGATGGATCCTGAAAGAGAATTGGAAGGTATGGAGATTTCTTCTAGTGTTGTTGCACTATACATGTCATGTGGAAGAAAATTTGTGAGAGAGTTAAAACCTGCTCGGAAAATCTTTAGTTTGGAGCATCCTCCTAACCCGCGAGGAATTTCGCCACTATGATTATTGCCGGAGAAATCAAGGAGGCTGAGGTTGGGAGAATTGATGCACGGAGAGGAAGGAATAGGCCCTTCGAAATTATTATTGCAGACATTGAGCTCGGTCAAGTTCCACGCTTGTTGGAGAAATGAGGTTTGGATCCACCCATTGAATTCATTGTGAGAAATGTCAATTGTTTGAATGGAGGCAGGCCATGATCCATTAGATGAAAATATATCTCCAACTAGATGGTTGTGGCTCAGATCAAGGACCTTGAGTTGATTCAAGGATGAAAAGAATCCGAAGGGAAGAGAATCTGTAAGTGAATTATGGGAGAGATTGAGGTGAGAGAGGCTTGTGAGGTTTTCAAGAAATGGAGATACACTCCCTTGGAGACCCTTAGAGGGTAACCAAATATGAGTGATCCGACCTTTATGATCACAAGAAATACCTTCCCAATGGCAACAATCAGTGGCAGACCAATTTAAAGAAGGGGAAGAGGTATTAATAAAAGGTAGGGACAAGAGAGAGTTGCGGTCTTTCTGGTTGCATGCATGCAGATTTGCAAAGGAAATGTTGAAAAAGATGAACAAGGTGAGGATCATTAAGAGATAATTATGAGGGATAGACTCCGGCATGTTTCTTCTGCTTCGTAGGTACACACACATACCAGAAGCAGCATACTCGTGAGTTATTTATTGCCATCACTACCTAACTCGACATTTTTCGGACGGCTCTGATCTAATCTCTCACTTTTTTTTGTCTTTAGATGGGACATATGGTCAACTATGTATATAATTATATTCCTTTTTTGATAAGTCAACTATATATGTTCCAAGTATATGCAATAAATACATGGACTTTTTTAGAAGATAAATACTTGGTCAGCTTTTTATTTATTACTCTTAAGAAATCTTAAAATTAAAGTACAGCTAGCTGATTATATAAATACCTCAAGTTTCAAAAAATAATTAATTCATAGTTACTACGTCTATTGCTGCTCCTATATATTGGGTGATTTAGTCGATCCACTATTGGATAGAAGAAGGGGAATATTCTAATGAATTCGAGTAGTAACTGATCATGAATTGACCAAATGAAAAGTTGAATTGTCAATTTGTAAAGCTTGGAATGACCTAAATCAGTTATTTATGGAAATCTAAATTTTAATTAGCTAGCTTCATTTTTTTGTATTTCAAGTTCCTTTTGATATGTAAGTACTCGTGATTGTGTTGGATCTAGAATGAGTAAGTACTACGTACATCTACATCATGTAAACGTGTATGTGTATATATATATATTTGCAAACTGACTTATACTCCTTAATATGTATAGCTGTTATTCTATGATCTAATTTGCTATTAGTTTTCTATCCAAAAAAAAAAAAAAACAAATACTTTTAATTCATGTCTTTGTCTCAAAATATATATATCCAACTTGAAAGTTACAACCTAGCTAATCCAACAGGCTTATCTCGAGAAGACAAGCTAGCATTCAGGTTAGCATGCACGATGCTTTGATCTTCGGTACGGTATGACTGACTTTTTTTAATTAAGACAAAAAGTTTGCTGTCTTTCTTCCTGTCTTTTCCCCCATTAAGCTTAGTCAAGTATTTGTTTGAATAGATTAATTCAAACAAAGTTGCGTGTTTCATCTTTCGAGCCTATATATACATATATGTAATTAATAGATTGTGTTATGCTTATATTTATATATATAAGACAATATTTGTTAAACCCATGTTTGTTCTTGATTTGTCACTTGCTAATTTTTATGTAAACATGACTGTCAATTAATTTGTTATGATTATGAATTTGAGGGGATTTGTAATGAAGATTTTATATTAATTAATCTTTATTTTATGAATATTTGCCGCTAGGTAAAGGCAAATAAATCGTTACATTATATTTAAATATATATATATATATATATATTTTTTATTTTACACACAACAAAACTTCTAGATGCACCAATTGGTTAATTTTTCCTGATCATGTTATGAATCTTTGACGTAATTTGGCCATTTTCATCCTATTTAGATGTATCAAATTAGTTATATTTGAACATTTTTTTGTAGTGACATAATCTTATTTGCTACGACAGCATTTTGTCGGAAAAAAGATTTTCCAACTACAATAATTGAAACCAAAAAGGTTTGGAGATGAACAGTAAACTCTCTCTGCGGCGGCTTTATGGCCTCACAAATATAATTACTTATGTTGTCCAAATTTGTTTCGACACAAAACGTTTGGCCGCCAGTGGTTATGTATGAGGCATAATATTGATGGGATCCGGTTGGAGATCGATCAGGGAATTGTATTAATGGAGGTTCCTTTGGGAATTTACCGGAAATTAATGAGGTTATCGGACAAGTCTAAATAGACGAGTCTTGGAATTAAGGCCGGTTGAGTACAACCAATTCCTGGACTTTAATTATATATTATATTTATTACTAATAATCTTTTAGGATTTATTTTGAAAGACTGAACGTCATATAATGTACTTATAGTAAACTTAATGATTGTACTGGAAATCATTAATAGTGGAAATCGTCAAGTCAGACTTTTGTTTTCAAATCTGATATTTATATTTTTTTTTGCTGAATTTTATATTTATAATTTTATAATAATGTAAAGCATGACTTTCCTTCAATCCTTGGGTTGGAAAGTCTTCTCATCCTCATTTGAAAGCTGGTATATGCTGAATTGTTTATTTATTTATTTTTAAAAATGAAATTTAAATATTGCTTGAACAGCGGCCAAAAATTAAAATTAAAATTAAAATTAAAATTAAAAAAGCCACTGCTGTGAAGGTTAAATAATTTTCATTTTTTAATTAAAAGGTTAAATAAATTTGAAAATTAGGAAATCATAAAAAAGAAAATTTTGAAAGCACAATTAAAGAAGCATAGAACTATAAATTAAAGAAACTAAAAATCGAAAAACTAATCATATACATAAAAAAAGAATAGATACATTTCTCTTAAAAATAAAGTCAAACAATAAATATATTTTGTGGAAGTAATACCCACTTTTGACTCATGACATGAAATTAATTGATTGACTTTTTAGTTTTACTTATTAATTAAGAAGGATCATCTGCAGCGCCATCCCATTGAGTGGTGAAGCTGGCGGTTCCGCCCGGCTCACACCTCTCCTCAACGCTTGAATTTCGGAAGGATCATCACCTTTGATGATTAAAATGACCGAATCAGGATTAATGGGTATTTCCTCCTACTTATTGTATTTGGTCATGTAAAAACTTGCAAACCATTTATCTGATCTCATGCATATATGTACTTAAACTCTCAAGCAAGAAATTAAAGGAGTATTAACTCAAAATTGTTTTATTCCATTAATCATCTGATCACTCCCAAACAAATCAAATTTTCCTCTTTTATATATCTCTTTGGTTAAAGTCAAATTTTCTTTCTCCTCCGCTAATTATAAACCTTTATAAATCCCAAATTTTAATAATATCTATAAATTATAGCTGGTAGGTCACTGGACGTGCAATATATATATATGAGTACATAAAAAAAAAAACCGTTAATCAAATGTTAATAATATCTCTGCAGAATTAATAATATTGTTTCTCAGGAAAAATAAAGCAACCGAATGAATCATTCAATGGATTGACTATTCATTCAATAAAGCAACCGAATGAATCATTCATGGTAATCTTCTGCATTAATCCATTATTTTTATAGACTAATCTCATAATAATAAAAAAAAATTGTTTATTTGTGATTACTTATTTTCTATTGAAATGATTATATATTAAGTCCCTATTAAAATAAGTCAATTCTCATTACAAAAAGTCATTCTCATTATAAATAACTTCTTATAGGTATTCATTTTTCTTATAGTATAACAAATAATATGAATAATTCACAAAGTGAATATGATACTTTAACATAATTAAAATCTTGTTTAGATTGAAAAATCATTTCAACTCATCTTATCTTATCATTATAATTTTATCAAATTTTTACACAAATTAATACTATAAATAATAAACTTTTTCAAATGCCAATTTTATTTTTTAAAATTTCAAAATAATAATAATATTAAAAAATAACATTTTAATAATATTTAATTTAATTTTTAATTTTCATATAAAATTAATATCTCATTTCATTTTACGATCCAAACAACAGTGCTGCTCAAAGGGGTAGCAAAGGCCATCGCTTAAGGCCATCGCTTAAGGCAAATTAAAGCTTCTGTCCATGATCTTGAGAAGCTATTTTTTTCGCCGTTCTTCTGGAGATTGACATGATTAATATCGTTTCTAAGTGAAGAATATCTTATACACACAATACTATGAACTTGATACTTGATAAACTTTATTCAGAACGAACTCTAGAAAGATCACCAATTTATTTTTCAAAGAAGATCAAGATTATATAAAAAGAATAAGGATTATTCTAACAGATAGTTAATCAAGAAGATCAAAATTTATTCTAACAGATCACCAATTTATTGATACTATGAACTTGAATCTGAAACCCGCAAGTCGGACTCAAGTGGTTAAGGAAAACTGAGATTTTGAAAATTTTTTCCAAGAAGGAAAAGTCTCAGTTACTTCCTACAAATAAAATAAGTAATAAAATAAGATTCTTGCACAAAAAAAAAAAAAAAGGTTTAAATCGGAATAAGGATCTCTCTAAAAGCGACAATAAAATATTACTGTAAAAGAAAAAAATAACTTAATTTTGGAGAGGAAAACGACCGATTTTGGGTTTGAAATGTGGAAGTTGGAACACCAGGCAGCTTGGTTACGCGACATGCACGCCATAAAGAATTCTCTGAAGGGTGGCGCTTTCAGCCGGACGTGTGTAATCTTTGTTTTTACACCAGCCATTCAGCAGTTGTCATGAAAATCCTCTTTACACTGCATGCATGCAGATGATAAGGAAGTTATTTTTCTCCCTCTTTCTTCCCCACGTTCCAACTCCCTCTCCCGAATTTATTGTCTACTGCTTTCCAGTTATTTGTGATGTTGAAAGTATGAGTGGGCTGAAACAAAATAAAATCCAAATGTTTGATTCTAGATGAAGAAATGGAGAATAACCATTCATTTGGCAAAAGAAATGGAGGGATTTTTTTTTTTAATGGTTTTGGACATCAAAGCTCGATCGCATATGAGGAAGGGGATTTTTTTTGGAGGGCAAAGAAGCTTGATTGCAGATGAGAGAGAGACTTTTTAGGACTTCAACATTGCAGATGAGGGGGAGGGAAAGGGAAAGAGGAAAGGGATGTGGGTTCATATCAGGTGTATGTAAGTGTAAATGAGATTTATATGGGCCTCTTATGTAACAGCTGCTGATTAGTTGGTGTAAAAGCAAATAACTCATCCATCCAGTCTCAAGTAAGGGCGTAAGAAAAAATCGAAAAATCGATAAATTGGATCGTACTGGTTCAAATTGGTAGAATTGGTTTTCATAATGTTAAAATCGGTAGGTGTTGATTCAATTCCGGTCCTAAACTTTTTAGAATGGAACCGAATCGGTTCAATATAATATATATATATTTTTTTTTAATATGATACATAATATAAAATATTTCTTTTAATTATATATAACATGTTATACATTAGTATATAATATAAATTAGTTACAATTTACATTTTATGGTCTAATACTTATAGTATAATACTATATTGCTATTAGTAATATATTTTAAATTTATATATAAATTATTATACTAAATAATTACATATAAAAGAATAATATATTAATACTAATACAATTTTTTTTAGCTAATATTAATACTATTAGTTATAACTATCAATAATATAATTAGAAAAAATTAAACTTATTATAATAAATACTAATATATAATTATTTTAATTATTATAAATAATATTAATATATATTAATAGTCTAATAAATTAATATAAACTAATTTAAAATCAAAAAGACCAAACTGATAAAATTAGTATTATTAATTTTGAGAGGTAATTAGTATATAATCAATTTTAAAAATTAAAAAATTGATAATACCAATCCGATTATAAATTTTATTTAAAATTGTAACGATTACACCCCTATCCTGTTCTCGAGCTTTTTCATTTTCGGAATTGAGATCATTTATCCGATTTCGATACTCTAACCAAACTTGAGATTTCCACGTGATTAGTCCAAGCCTCGCTCTCACGTGCGAATACGGTCCCCAGGTGCTGAAAGCAAATACAATTTTTGTATTTTTTTTTTTTTTTTTTTGAGATATAAAAGCTAATACAATTAATGGCGAAGTAATGCCTCAAACTGCCAGTCCCGACAGCTCCAGAAACGATGAACGAGCACAAGGAGAAGAAGAAATTGATTTTGGGTTTTACTGGTCCGAAAACTTCCGGAGCTACCTGTATGAGAAGTTCGGGTGTAAAATTTATTGGGTTTTATAGGCCACTAACAACTAAAATAAAAGGATACTAACAAGTAGAGGTACAACAAGCCCGGCCCACTTCATGAGATTCAAAACATGGTGCCACTAGAGATAGATAGTCACAGGTGTTTGGTGTTGAAGTAGCGTTTATCGATAAAAGTGACAAATTTCCCAATTCCTTTCCCATGAAACATGAAATTGATGAAGTAATCCCAGATTTTTGATCGAGTAGGTCCGATCATGATCATGCCCTGCCAAGAAAAGAGTTGCATGTGGTTCTAATTGAGAATATCTGCTCTTACTAATTCCAGTGTTGGAAGGGACAGATTGGAAAATTTCACTTGATGCTGTTAGTTATGCCACTGGAGACGAAGATGATCTTTTGCTGCATCTGACTATTTTAAAAATCAGTATCACTTTCATTTGTAAGACGCATTTCATTTTTCTCTAAAAAATGGATTCTTGATTTCACGTTGCAGTTATTTCATCTTTCATCTCTGTCTAAAGTTGCCGCGGTTATTGAAAACCTGCCGATTGTGGCAGCTTGTTCCAAGAACCATCTTGGAAATAGATTTTCTATAGAAGTGATGTCAATGATTATATCTTTCTGTCTGACTTTATTTTGGGAAGGCTACATAACCATATTGTAATTCCAAATCGTGTAAATATATATGAGGAAAAAAGGTTTAATCTTTTTATTTTTATTTTTTATTTTTTTTCAGGTCTTGATCAAAAAGTTACAGGTCAATGTGGAAGGCAACTGATGCTGTTATAACTTTACTTTGTCTTCTGACAGGGCCAATGATATCCGTCGCCAACTAATATACAATGTCGATGCGAGGGGGGAAGCTTGTTTTTTAATTTTTGGGATTTGATAAGATTGTTTTCTTTAATTTAAGAGTTTGAGTTATGTTAAGAAATAAAGGAAATAATTGAGGGAAGGAATGCCAAAACCCTAGTGCAATCCTACTATTTATATTCGACTTTTGCATTGTAATTTTCATTATGCTTATTCCAATAAATTGAGATTTTTCTCTTTCATATCTTTGAGAGTTAAGTGCTAGACCGAGCTAGTCTTGATTTTTGCCCATCATCACTTGAGTCTTTGTGTTGCCTTGAGATAACCTTAGATTCCATCACCCAATGCGCTAATCTCTAGTGATCACGTGTGAAGCTTCTATCACAGTGTCATGTGCACAACTAGGAAAACCATGACGAAGAGAATTCACATGGTCATCTAAAAAATAATCAAACCACAACTCTTAAGTGGTATATGACCATTTCTATCCATGCATAATATCATGTGTGGTAACTTTCCAAAAACACACTCCTACCAAGAGGCTCTATTTTTATCTATAAAAGTTCTTTGCACAACCATGAAGTCAGCAACGACTCATCGTGAATATCATTAGGGTCAAACCATATTATAAATTTTAGATTCTAGTCAGCAAGTCCCACTGCGACTTTTAAGAATTTACAAGGTGACCTCAAACGTCATTCAACAAGCTCAATTTGTGACTTCAGAATTTCATATGAATCTCTTGTACTCAACAAAAGTATGTGAGATAACCATTATTTATTTTCCTTTAAGGGTAAAGCAATTAGGGTCTTTGTCTCCAAAGACAAGCACAATAGTCTAATCATTTCTATTAACGACAACCACATTATAAAACTCACTTTATGAAGTACTAGTAAGCCAAATTTACCCTCTAACAAAATTAAAATCTCTAACTCTTATGAGCAAACCATAATGGAAACACCAAATAGTGTTGATAAAACTAGATTCATTTTTCATCTCATTAATTGTTTATAGATTCTGAATAAGAGCTCATAGAAACAATTTTTTTTTTATACACAATCTTTCACAAACCCATTTCCATCACCCTGTAGTATGAGAAATTTCTGATTAGGTGGCAATTAATAATCTAAGACAACTAGATCATCATTCTTTTAGAATGACACTTTTCTGAAAATGTCAACAGCATTCAAAAAACATCATCTTACTCAATAAGCTGTTAATAAAAAAAAAAAACCGACTAGGTACATTAGGTATATTTGAATAGATAGTTAATATAGGCTACACGAAAATAGTACCAGCAACATTCATTCACTTTTTGTACTAAAATAGTATAAGCAACAATCATGCGCTCAAAGTACTTTGTACCTAAACATTACAAAAAATAATCATCTGATTCTCCTGCGAGAATCAGCTATTTGATTCTTTTAAGAAAAAATTCCAATAAATGTGTGATCAATGGTTATTTAAATGCAACTCAATTAGTGCCAAGAGATAGATCTATACCTCTTGTGTCAATCAGGTCAACAATCCTAGGTTGGATCAAAAGTGAAGTGGATGTAAAATTCTATATCCGGATTCTGACTCTGTGAATTCAATAGCTTTAGCGGAGACATATTACAAATATTCTCTACTAATCCCTAAATCACAAGAAAATATTGATATATGATTACCCTGCTATTTATGAGGATCTCTAATAATTTTAGGAGTCACTATCACTAGTGGTACACCATCACTCAAATTGCTTCTCTTTGACTCTTCTAAATAATGGAGAGGGATCTCATTAGTGAGAAAAACTTTAATTTCTCAAATTTCACACCCATCATTTTATGCCACCTCAACACATTTTCATATATCATTTTATGGATGCCCATTCTTACAGATGGAATCTCCAAGTTCCTCATCATGAATGTCCTTGTCTAGTTGCCCAATTTTCTCCATAATTTGGCTAGACCTAATTTCACTATGGGACGTTGAGTGTGTTCCAAGCAGTAATGGAGCCAGGAATTTTTTTTTTTTTTTTTGGGGGGGGCGCAAATAAAACTAAAATAATATACATAAGATATTTTTTATTTTATTTCTATATAATTTTTTTTGCGGTATAGAAACAATCTGATAGTAAGATCTAGTATAAAAATAAAATACGTTTAATATAACCTATGTATTAAAAAATATATATGATAAATCAAGAAGAATATATTATTAAAATAAAATAAATACACTCATATACATATATTAAACAAAAGAAATACAGAGTGTCTAAAATTGTAATTTGAGCTCTTTTTAAATAAACAAATATATCAAATATTGAATCTAAATCAAAGCTCTTAGTTATTTCTCTTTTAATATAGATAACTAAATATTTGTTAGAAATTTATTTTCAAATAAAATTAAAACGATTTTATAAAAAAAAAGTCATTATAATTTTTTAGAGAGGGCTAATATATGCTAAAATTAACATTACCTTTTTAAATTATAAAAAGACTAATATATATTATATTTTTTTTCAAAGTTTAGGGGGGGCCATGGCCCCCCTAGTCCCCAAGTAGATCCGCCCCTGGTTCCAAGCTCCATCCTTTTTTATACATATTGTTTGGAGCAAGTCGTTTTGAAGGAGATCAAATCATAATATTCACATAAAAAATTTCTAGAGTCTTGTCATATTCATGACTGAAAAACACTTATCATGATGCTTTATATATTTTAACATGACTTTATGGAGTCTGGTACATGGTATGTTGTCTAGCTAGCACTATAGGCAAATTGATATAATGAGGTACTTGAGCGCGTATTTTCATATGGGATCCATGCATATTATATATATATGTGTGCGTGTGTGTAATATATGTTAGATATATTTTTCTTTTGATAAACATAGTTTCATTCATAACCAAACATGAATACATCAAGAGTTATCAAACCATAAAGCATTTTGAATAAAAGAGGGAACGTGCTCCCACCACACACTACTATCAGTCACATTCCAAGCAAGACGAGCCAAAGAATGGGCCACCGAGTTACCCATCCTATTCAAATGTTGAACCTTAAAGTCTTGAAAATGCTGCAGCAGTTCTTTAGCTTCCGTAATCAAGTCATGACCAGCATTGGAGAAGACACTTCAGTAGCTTGCAACTCTTGTATTACACTAAGACAATCACTTTCAATGATGATCTTTGGAATGACAAGTGGTAAAAAAAGTTACAAACCCCTTAGTATTGCAAAACGTACCCCTTAATATATGTTATATATATAAACGTGCTTAACCTCTAATTATATAATTAAACTAACTTGAAATTACTACTATGTACATACATGTTTTGTCCAATTTATATGTGATTGGTAAGTGGCCACAGGGATATAAGTTGTGGTCTAATCTATTTAATTATGAGTAATGCTACGTACAATTTTTAAATGAGGATTACTGTAATACAAGCCTAGTATAAAAAAAATTGAAATTACAATAATATTTTTTGAAATTATATTTTTCCTTCTTTTATTTTTATATATCAATGGGACTGCATGCAATCCTCTACGCAGAATTATAAAAATAATTTCTCTTTAATTATATAAAAACTAATTTTAATGGCTAACTTGACATCATTCACACATTGAGTAATCTCATTGGATTAGACATTTCCAAATAAATTGCAAAATTTACGCCATTTCACATAAAAATGTCTACATTGAATTAGGCAAATGGAAAATATTATGACTTTGGGCTGCAATAATAATCAGCCGATTGTCATATTTGGATGTTAGTGTACAAAGGTCAAATGGATATTTTAATAACAAAAATGATGGGAAAAAGTCACATTCAAAAGCACTCAGTCACCGAGCTTCAATCTTTCCCTCAAGATTGTCTCTTTCTTCCAACCGAGCTTCTATCCCTCCACCAAATCCCTCTATCTTGCCCAAATTTCTCATTTCTTCTCACCATTTTTGCTCCAGCCAGCTGATTCTCTCTCGGTTTGGTGGTCTGCCGCATGCCAGTGTTCTCATACTTTGGACGACCTTCATTTTTTTATTTGTGCTCCTTCTTTGGTTTCAATGGCTATTTCGATTTGGTGATTTTGATATATGTGTGATTATCCCAATAATTTCTGGTTTGTGCTTTGTGGTTCATGCGTCGTGGCTGGGTCGTTAATTGGTGGTTTTTCACACTTCTTGTGGTTTGTGCTTCTTTGTGCTTCAAAACTGCCCACTTGACAATATTGGTTTGGTTTTGTGTGCCAAGTAAATGAAATGCACTTGCAAAATTGTAGAAATGGTTTGACCTTGAGTTCGTGGTTATTTATATGTGAAACTGGAAAAAGATTTGCCTTTAGCGTACTCGTTTATGTGGTTATGTAGCTTGAATAACAGGGTGTGTGGGTTTTCTGGTAGCGAAGAAAACGTGGGAGAATTTTGGTGATTGTAGGGTAGATATGATGACAATGATTATTATTATTAGAATTAGTAATTCCATGCGATAGAATTTTAAGGTGATACTAGTAATGATTATTTGGCCTGAATGACACTACCTTTTGTTGTTTTTTTTTTTCTTTTCATTGCTGTGAAATGGGGGAAATTTTGATGACTGGAATCGAAGGGCTTAAATCAGATTAAGGAGCTAAATTGATAATATAAGTTTTGAGCGGAAGTTTTTTCGTTCACGTACGCGGCTACAGATTTGTTTCTCCTTTAGACAGGAGATTAATGAACTAAATTAATAATATAAGTTTTGAAAAAAAATATTATTAAATTGATAATATTTTATTTTTATTTTGACTAAAAGATAGATATATATTCCAATGTGAGAATAAATTATGAGTGGAATAGCTAAATGTAAAATAATGTGAGATTATGTAAATTTTGTATTTACAAATGCCTAATTCAATAAGAATGCTCTTAATTAGTAACAAATCACATATACGGCATACTGTTTCACATGAACCGTCTTCTTGGCTTCTCATGTAAATCGCTACGGACCGACCATTAAAAAAATTGCCACTACCAAGCTCTTCAAAGCTTATTCTACTTCTCATATAAAAGCATCTCTTTGTGTATCAAGCCTTTATGCAAACTTAGGGTTGAACAAGCATGATGAATTCACAGATAGAAAAATTGATGGTTAACATTGCCACGGTTTTAGAATTCAGATGACGTCTCGAGACAATCCCATCTTTCACCTTGGTCAATCCCATCTTCGCCCACCAAGTTCCGATCTCGGCCAGCTGAGTCTCCATCATTTGACTCGATCCCTCCGACGCAGAAATCCTCTATCGGCGTTAGAGATTGTCATGTGGCCCATTCCCTTGATGCATCTCATCCGTCCAATTGATCAAGTCCCCTTACCGCATCTCATCTGTCCAATTAATCAAGTGAAAACCACGTGTCTTTACTTTGTCTTCAATTAATCAAGTGCTTTTTGAGATGCAAAATTACTAATTAACCTTTTTTATTCAAGTTCTTTTAACATCTCATTTTCAATTAATAATATCATAGCTAGTCCATTTAGTCTTTCTTATAATATTATTGGTCTTAGATAAGATTTTATTAATTTTAATTTTGAAGAACTTCTTTCTACATGAGAAGTAACAATAACAGACAGTCAATAAAATTCTATGAGCGATACATACATTTGGAAAAAAATCAACTCTTTTTAAATAATTTAATTAATAGGAGTGCTTTCTACTTGTAACGCCCCGTACTTGCAGCGGGTAGTCAAACCTATTTAGCAGAACCTGCCCTCGCCTACAAATAATATGTCTCCAACAACGTTCAAATAATAATAATTTTCCACATTCTGGTCCCTACCTAAAAAATATCCACCAAGTCATCATTAAAAGAATATATATATATAACTATAAACAAGAGGATCCACAATCTCCCAATAATCTCAACAATAATGAACGAATAATATTCTAAATCCCATAAACTAAAAACAAAGCATCCAGAATATAATAATTGTCACCCCAACTATAGTGTGACTCTAACGGCTTAATGTTTGCCACAATCTCTATCTTTGGTCCTCTGTTGAAACATCCACTTCATCTGAAAAGTATATGAGATAAGGGGGTGAGTTTATCCACAACTCAATAAGCGGAGGACTTATACAAGCGTGCAAACATGCGCATTTATCGAATAATAGAGTGCGGAACAAAACACATGATATACGTAAAGGAGCAAATGATTTTTAAAACATATAAAAACACAAAGTACTTTAGCATAACAAAATTGAGCATCACTATGTCAAACAGAGCATCTCAGAAAGCAAAGACCATGTTTAACCCTCGTAATAGGGTTGTGCTAAACCCAGTGGCCAAACCAGACAGAGATAGAGGTGAAATTTTCCCTTATTCGTTTTCGGAGCCCCGAGTGTGCACACAGGAAAGTCCACAATAAACCACTTTGTTTCCAAAGTGGGTGCACTCAGAGACAGAGAAGTTGGTACCAACCCAAACAGAGTAGAGACAGAGCAGAGCAGAGCAAAGAAAAGACAGAGTCTGATACAAACCAGTATACAGTACTAAAGGTATTCAGAGTTATCAAAATAACACAGTTCCAAAAAATATTTTCAGAAACATCCTTACATAAATAAAACATAGTCAGAGCTTCTTTCTAAAACTATATGCACAATTTTCAGATAATCAAAATTGCTCTTTTTCATATTTTAGAAACAAATAACAAAAACTAAGCTCATGTCTACATAATGCATAACAAAAACATTTTTCTTTCTTTCATATAAGTTTCATGAATAATGTAAATAATTGACTGATGTTGCTTTTTCACAAGTTCTTGTTTCATAACAAAACATGCACAATTTTTGAGAAAATCAACCTCAGACTATATTTGTTATAAAACCAAGCATATGAACTCCGCTAACCTGACTTCTATAGCAAATTATTAAAGTTTTGAGTTTGACCTCTAAAAGTTTCGTCACCTATTCATAAAAATATTCCCTAATGTTAATGACCACCCCAAATGGCTTTAATCTGAAAAATTATAAGCTAAACTACGTTGCCTCCCTAAATTCATAATCTCTAGCCGACAAAACCCAAGTAACTAGCCACCCAAAATCATTTAATAGCATGAATAATATCTCCAACAAATTCATTATTCTAGCTCACTACGTATACACCTCAAATAACTCCAAAATACCTTGAAAAATAATTTCTTATTTCACACAATCAGACACCAATAATCCCCTCAACAAACAACTCATAGGCTCAGGAACAACCGATAAATAAAATAAAAAAAATACTCCACAAACAACTTGTAAGAGTCTTCTAAACAAAAGATTCAAAGCATTTTTATTCACTAAACAGTCCACTTTTCGTATACAATAATTCCCAAAGAGTCAACCAACACCTCCAACAAACACAACCTCCATAAAAGTGCTAACTCAGCACTCCCTGCTAGGCAAAAATACATCATTCCCCATTCCCAAAAATCCAGTATTTCTAAAATAATAAGCAGCACCCAATAGAGATATTGTCATATATGTTTCAACAAAAATTCACAAGCCACAAAATATAGCATCTACTCATCACCTTCATTTATTATGCATCAACCCAAAACCACTACCAAACAACAAATAAAGAAGCATTACACGACAAAAAGAAAGTCAACAAAATCCCTGGGCAGCCATCAAAATACTCTTCAAACCGATCCAGCAATTAAAAGAAAATTCCTTTAAACAATTCACTTAAGATGAGCATCCATTTGAATTCCTTAAATCTTACCTGAAGAGAGGAAATGGAGAATGACTCGGGGAGGAAGAGACTGAGGCTTTAAATTCCCGAATCTACAATGCCCGATTACACCCACCGAAACCACACCCACTAGATTTTCAATGAATAAAAAAATACAAAATAAGCTCCAAAATCGCATCCAAAACACGGTGGAGAAACAGAAAGAAATGAGAGGTTTAGAAAGCTGATCGTTGAGAGCTGTTGATGAACATAAGCAGGGGACGATCGGCGGAAAGAAGACCTAAAGAGAGAAAAAGAAAAATAAATGTCGAAGGAAGAGAGAGACAAACACCAGTGAGAAAAGAAATTTAACTCCCATCTTGAAGAAGAAATCGTCGGCTACGGGGAGATCGGCAAGGGAAAAACGGAAATGGTGATTCGGAGATTTAGAAACCGTCGGGTGAAGAAGCTGGGAAAAGAAAATGAAGGAGTTATGCCTGATGGAGAAACGGCGTTGTTTCAAGGTTCTTAAGGCTGAAACTAAACTGGGGTTGAACCTGGGCAGCGGACCTGGATGTTACACTACCATTGGTAAAATTTCTTTCAAAACTTTTAGCTCAAGAAATAAATTTAAACCATCAATATCATATTTTAAAAAAATTTTAAGATTAAGATAAATTTTTTTGCAAGATGGATGCAAGAGAGAGATTAGAGAATGAAGACTGCACTACAAAAGCGATGAAATAAAATTTGCCAATTTCATATATAAAAGAAGAGTTTTGAGATATGTTGTTGATTTTTTTTTTTACTTTGTAGAGAGAGATTGAAACCAATAAATTTATAGTCATTATTTTGACTTTTGGCTATCTTAAGAAAAGTTGCAAAGTTTATGTAATTAAATAAAAATTTGTAAATATATATATATATATATATATATATATAGTTTATGCAAAGTTTAGGATGATGACATATTTATTATTTGTTTTTTCACTTTTTTATCACTATTAGTGTATTTATTTTTTCATTATTTTTTTAAAATATCCTTTTAACATTTTTAATAATTAAGAAAAAATTTATAAAATATATAATTTTATTAATAATTACTTTCCTAACTATTAAATAATTTTTTTTAAAAAAATAATAAAATAAAAAAGTAGTAAGGATGATAAAACGAGGGGAAAACTATCATTATACTTACAATAAATCCAAAACAATGTCACTTTGGTAGGCGGCTCAGCCGCCGACAGAAACTCTTACCTCTCTAATTTTCGTCGCCTCCCCCAGTGTGGTCGCCATAGTCTCACTAATACTAAGGTCCGTTTAAATTTAAAAGTCACTTCCGTTTTATTATTATATTTTTATAATTTTTTATACAAAATATAAATTTCTATATACTTTTTTCAAATCTCAATATATATTTTTTAAATTCCAATACACATTTTTCAAATTTCAAAATAATAATAATATTAAAAAATAAATTAAACTCATCTCAACTCATCTCATCTCCGAATCCAATCAGGCCTAAATAAAAAATTCTTCAAATCTTTCTCTATTCTGTTTAAATATTTATTCGTAATTTTCATTTATTTTAATTGTAAGGATAATTAAAATATTTATTTCTCATTAAAAAATATATATTAACTTTCTAATGTTCATATTATTCCAATAAATATAATCTTCTAACGGTCTTATTTTTTCAAAACTCATATAAAACTAGTCATGGTTCAAAGCTAAGTTTGAATTAATTGTCATGGCGCAAACACTTGGGCTTCTATGTATTCGCCTAAAATAAAAGATGACTTTGGATTTCTAATTGATACTTTTAATGTTAACTTGAATAATTTGATTTTACATAAAAATGTGTTTTTTTTATTTGAAAGGAAACAAAATGTGTGTATATTCAACTCCACAATGTGTAGCTCAAAAATTATATTGCTTGATTATTGTAAAGCAAAAAACTTACCGCACAACATGTAGCTCACAAAAAAACAAAATCAAACAAAAAAAAACAAAGAAAAAAAAATAGAAAGTGTAGAGCCCCCAACTCCCATGCGTGAACAAGTAGAAGTCATGACAACCAGATGATGACCCATGGGTCATACACCCCCACCGCCAAGTGCAAGTGTGTGCAACATGCAAAGTGTGCAACACAAAAATATTGCAGCGGAAAAATAAAAAGGACATTCAAACTAGTACTAGAAAATCTTAAATCTTACAAACCAAATTAATATCCTCTAAAAATGGAGTTTACCAATTGAAGAATGGAGTTTCATTGTTAAGAATAAGAATTCGTGTCGATAATCGGTTAATGACAAGAATGGATGTTAAGAAGGCATCAACCTAGCTAGTAGGTAATAGGTAGATGGGATTGTGCAAGTAAAAAAGACCTATTTCAATGACATGTCTATGTTTACACTCGACAATTCCGTTTTGTTGTGGAGTGTGAGAGTATGTTATGCGATCGTGAATGCCATTGGATTCAAGAAAGGACTAAAAATGTTTGAAACTATTTTTCAAATAGAACCTTGAATTTGAGGAAGCATACATAGACATCTGATTTATTTTGGATTGGATATAACCAAGTAAACTGAGAAAAGTCATAAAAAAAAATATATAACAAAGTAACGGCAACCATTTAAAGATTTAGTGGAGCAAGACCAAACATCAAAATGAATAAGTTCTAAAGGAGAACTTGTTATTTGATTTGAATGGGGAAAGGGTAATTGTTTGCCTTAACCAAGCTAACATGGCTCATAAATTTCAAAATTATTTAAAGAGCTTACATAGGGAAATGAATTTACTCAACAAGTGAGTTAAAACTGAATTTGAAGTATGTCCTAATCAAGAATGCTAAACCAAAATATAAGCTTTGACCCCTACAATTCCTGCCATAGCAACAGGTTTATTGAGAATTAACGACTGCAAGTTAACAGGGTAGAGTCCACCATTAATGCGCCCTTCCAATAATGTCTTCCCTGTTTAGTGATCCTTTTAACAAAATAATGAGTTTCAGCTAGAATAAAATAATAGTGATTGTCTAGACAAGATTCATCTATAGCTTGAATGGCATTAGTGTGAGCAACCATGGATGCTAATTGAGCTAGCGGATGGCAACCTTGATACATATATTCCATGCGGTGAAAGCATTCGAGAGCTCTAGGATTGGTTTTGCCAAAAATTTGACAGGGTGATCTGAGAGTAAAGAAGTGTTGCTGGTTCTGAGTTGGTTGAGGAGAGGGAGGTTGAGGATTATTTTGGGCATGGGATGGTTGTTTGGATTGTTGTGGAGGTAGGGAAGTATAGTGGTTAGGCTTGGGAGGATACTTGGACTTCTGATTGTAGGATTAGTAGTTGGGTTTGGGTGCAAACATGTCAAAGTTGTTGGTAGCCTGAAAATATTCAAATGATAAAGCCTTCTCTTGGGTAGCAAGTGAAAGTGAGGTAACAAATGTATGATAGCAATAATTCAAACCACTAATAATGTAAGAAATTAAATCATTACCATCAATAGGCTTATCAACAGCTCCCAAATGTGCTACTAGTTGCTTGGCTGAATCAAGATAGGGAGCACACTTCATTGATCCTTGATACAAAATCTGAAGAAGCCTCTTTAAATGGTTGATGCATGATCGACAGGGAGAGGCAAATTTGTTGGCCAAGGCAAGCCAAGCAGGTCTGGCAAGATTTAGACCATCGGCAATTGGAGCCACCTTATTAGAAAGAGTGGCATTAAGCCAACAAAGAACACATTGATCTTTTTGAGTCTAGAGAATATACTCAAGTGTAAGAGTATTAGTTTGTTTCTCTTGATCATCAATGAGAAATTGTGAGGGGCACAGTTGAGAACCATCTACGAAACCCATCAAGTCATGACTCTCAAGAACATGAACAATTTGAGACAACCACATAGCATAGCTGGTCTCATCTAACTTAGCCGAAATAAGCTGACTAAGGTTTGGAGCAATGAAGATAACAGATGGTGAAGCCATGAAAAAAAAATGCAAAAATGTATGATCAAATTATTACGTGAGCAGAGTTGCTCTAGATACCATGAAAGATATAATAAAAGTGGTTTAGCTTAATTAATGCTGAAACCAACATTCTAGTGTTGTATTTATAATGATAAGTTTACATGAGTTTGTTTACAATGAATTTAAATTACAAAACACAGAAATCACTGAGATTGGGGAAGCAAGATATTCTAGATATGGCCAGCTCATGCTGAGTTTGTTGTAGAATTTGAATTTGAACTTATTTTGTTGGCTGAGAATCTATTTGTTGGAGATGTCGTGACCAACATTGGATATTCTGGTTATCAATTATCACAAGAAATACCTTCCCAATTGTAGCAATCAGTGGTAGACCAGTTTAAAGAAGGGGAAGAAGTATAAAAGGGTAGGGACAAGAGATAGTTGTGGTCTTTTGGTTTCACGCATGACTTGCAGAGAAAATGCTAAAAAAGAGAAAGAAGGTGAGGAGGAGAAGATGAAGGGGATGGTTGTGATCAACTCGTCTTTATCTCTCATAGCCATGTAGACTTTTTGTATTCTATAATAGGAATCTGTAAGAATGGTGAAAAAGACATGAAATAGACAAACTAGGAGAGGAACCAAATGTGGGTTAAGCAGGAAGACATCAAATCATTGCCTGTTGGTGGTGTATTCTAGGAGAATGTTTACTGCGTATGGGCCTTCACCTTTTAAGTTTCAAAATATGTGGTGTTTACATGAGGGTTTTCTAGATTATGTTGTAGATGCTTGGAATAAACAATACTCGGCTAGAGGTCTATTAAAACCTGCAATCTAATTGAAGAGGACCTAATTGGCATTAAGAGTTTGGAATAAAAATGTGTTTGGTAGAGTGGATATAGTTATCAAGGATCTGAAAGGCGGTTTGAATTATTTAGAAGAAAGGTTGCAAAGGTAGTTTTCGTCTAAGATTTAGATTGATTTTCTGGTAACTAAAATAGAGTTGCAGCATTGGGAAAAAAGGAAGAGATAAGATTGAATCAGATGGCAAAAAAGAATTGATTATCTGAAGGTGATCAAAACACAGCATTTTTCCATTCAGTCATTAATAACAGTGGAAAAAGGGATCTATATTTCGTATGGTGCTTCAAAATGAGAGTGTATTGGATGGTGCTAAGGAAGTTCATGTCGATGCTGCCAATTATTTTCGGGATTTCCTGTCACAATCGGTAGAGATTGAGGTACCGAATTTGTCTTCTCTTATTAATAATGTGATTTCAGATGAAGAAAATGAGATGTTATGCATGGTGCCGACAGAGATGGAGGTAAAAGATGCGATTTTTTCTCTTCCTAAACAAAGTAGTCCAATACATGATGGTTTCGGATATGCTTTTTATATTACCTACTAGGGTATTGTTAAAAATGTTGTGTTGGAGGCGGCAAGAGAATTTTTAAAGGCGTATCATTACCAAAGTCCTTTACTTCTTCATTTATTGTGCTAATCCCAAATGTGCAAGATCCTGCAAGCTTCGATAAATTCAGGCCCATTAGTTTGTGCTCGGTGGCTTACAAGATTTTTTCAAAAATTCTTGTTAAGAAGTTGACATGTATTGTTCATAAAGTGTTATCTCGTGAGCAAGGAGCATTTGTGCCTGGGAGAAGAATTTTGAGAATATTACACTTGAACAGAAAATGGTGCAATCTTTACATAAGAAATTGGTGAGAGGAAATATAATGGTTAAAATTGATATGGCTAAAGCATATGATAGAGTGGATAGAGATATCCTTGTGAAGGTTTTGAAGGCTTTCGATTTTTCTAATCAGTTTTGCAGGTTGGTGGAGGAGTGTGTGATGTTGCCATGGTTTTCTGTTATGATGAATGACACATTCAAAAAGTTTTTCAAGCAGGCCGTGGGTTACATCAAGGAGACCCGTTATCTCCATATTTATTTATTTTGATGGAGGAGGTGCTGACAATGTTTTTTAAGAAAGAGTTTAATGAGGGCCGGATTGGAAGTTTTTCTCATCCTCTTGGGACACCATTGATATTTAATTTGTTATATGCCGATGATTTGTTGATTTTTGCAGATGGTGGAAAAAGTTGGATAAAGAATCTTATGGATACACTGCTCTGTATGAGAAGTGGTCGGGGCAGGAAATTAGTAAACAAAAGTCGGCTACTTTTTCTTTAAAATTGATTAATAATTCTCGGAAGAGAAAAGTGTTGAGATTGATAGGTTTCAAGGAAGGCAAATTTTCAGTTACTTATATGGGGTTGCCACTTGTGTCTGGAAAATTAACTGCTAGAGTGTTCTGGAACCATTGGTAGAATAAGTAAGGAAGAAGGTGGTAGGTTAGAGATTTAAATTACTTTCTCAAGGTGGTCAGCTGATTTTATTGCGCCAAGTTCTTTCGAGCATGCCAATATATATTCTATCGATTTTAAATGCGCCGGGGGTCGTTCTTGAACGTATCAATTCAATCTTGGCAATTTTTTTATGGGGAGATTTTACTGGCCGGAAGAAGTTACATTGGAGATCTTGGTCTAAGGTATGCAAGCCTATGGATGAAGGCGGTTTGGATTTAAAGAATTTCAAAGAGATGCAACTCTCACTTCACAAGAAGTTTGCATATAGACTTTTAGTCCAACAGAATTTGTGGACTGAATTGTTTTGTGAAAAGTATAAGAAAGATAGACACATATCTTTAGTAAAGGGGAGGGCCTCGGATTCACGGTTTTTAAGGTCACTTTTGGCGGTTATTCCAAAGGTAATGAATAAAGTTAAAGTGTTGGATAGAAGGGGGAATGCTTCATTTTGGTATGATAGGTGGCTGACTTTAGGTTCTTTATCGGTGCAAGTAGATGAAACTATAAACCTAAGCCTTCGGATTAATGAGTGTTGGATATATCACTATTGGAATGTAGAGAAGTTGCTAGAAAGAGTCGGGGAAGCGCTATCGTCAGAAATTCTTTCATCTCCAAGATGGTTCAGATTTATTTGTTTGGAAAGTAAATAGTAATGGTAATTTTTCAACCATGTTCTTGGGATGTGATTAGGAAAAATAGTGAAAATTTTCCTTAGAGTAAGTAGGTGTGGCGTAGGTTGTTACCTAATTAAATTTCTATATGTGTATGGAAAGCTTGGTTTCGTTGTATACTAGTTGATGATAGGGTTCAAGATAAAGGGGTGTCTTTGGCATCTGCTTGTGATTGCTGTGTTCAGAGGCAAGTGGAGGGTTTATACCACATTTTATGTTGGGGAGAAGTTGCTGCACAGGTCTGGAAAAGAGCATCTATCACATTGGGGGTACCATGTATGCTTTTGAATTTTTGGAAGGCAAGAATGGCTATGTGGTTTGGTTATGCAATAAAGTCTTCGATTGCAGGGATGTTAATTGGAATTATTAATGTCTACTTGCATGGAAATTATGGATGAAAAGATGCAATGCTAGAACGGAAAATTTGCATGAGAATGTAGACAGTATTTGGTGGGAAGCAAAATACTGGATTCGGATGCTAGTGAATGAGCACAACGTCGTGAATTCTTTGTCCCGGTATGATCTTGATATCCTAAAATAATTTGATTTAAATTTCCATAATAAAGAGGTGCGAAGGCATAAATTAGTGGTTTGGAAGAGGCCACCGAGTGGTTGGGTGAAATTAAATTGTGATGGTAGTTGTAGTGGGAATCCGAGGAACTCGGGTGGAGGTGGAGTGATTAGAGATTAAATGGGCAGGGTGAATGGTGCTTTTTCTATTCATTTTGGAATGGGAATGAATAATGGGGCTGAGATGAGAGCCATTTTAGAAGGAGTTCGATTGTGCAAAGGCCTTGGGTGTATTAATGTCATTATTGAGAGTGACTCAAAATTGGTGGTGGAGTGGTTGTTGGGAGAAATTGTTTTTGTGGTATTTATGGGACTTTTGGGAGGAGTTATTGACCGAGCTAGTTGGGAAGAATTTTATGGTGGTTTATTAATATCGTGAAGGCAATCAAGCAACTGATTTTCTTGCAAGGAGAGGAGAAATGGGCTGAATATTTGCTATACAAGTCAACAGATGTTATCAACTTTTCTTTATAAAGGAATTATCCGTTTGAGAAGCTGGCAATCCTAAATTTCAGAAAATTGTTGTAGCTTTATTATCTTCGTGCTATTTATTTGTTGATTCATTTGTAAATGAGTGATTTCAGGTTGAGGGAGTATTGGTTGTTCTTGCTGATTTTTTATTCATTGTTAATAAGATTGAGAAAGTTTGGCTTATAGCCAGGTTTTCTTCCGGTATAAGTGAGGGTTGATTAATAAACTTGGGAGAGAGACTATTACTAAACATGTGACCTTGACTCTTTGCCAAAAAAAAAAAAAATACCAGAAAGAGGGACCACATTAAACGTAGTCTACAAGTGTAAGAACTAATTTATTTCGGGGTTAAGCATATCGAAAGGGTTCAAATTGGCAGTGAACTTGAACTTAGGGAAACCAATTTATAACCTGATTATAATCTAGCCTAGTTTCTTGTATTCGTGTTCTATATGATACACCAGCATGGCTGCAAATGTTTGGAGTTCCAAGTTTGAAAACACATCAAGATGCTTATAAGAGGCGACACACCACTCCATAATAAATAGCTCTCCACACAACATTAAATCTTTAATTTTAGCCAAGCACGTGAGAGACTGCAATATTCTCTATTTTAGCTATTTTCTTTGTCAATAAATTCTCTATTCATTTAGGTATAATTTGCCAGATATGCCTTCTTTTATCATGATAGCTAGTTCCAATATGGGAGAACCAGCCACTATTGGCTCCACATCCACCGTTCCATTAAAAATCTTGTTTGTGTTATGTGTAGAAAATGTCATCAATCGTTTGGGATGACCATAACTTCTCTGTCAATCGCGCTGCCTTGTTTGTTTTTGCTAATGAGATGAGAGGAGATGAAATAAAAATCGAAAGTTGAATAAAATATTATTATAATATATTTTTTTAATATCATTATTGTTTTAAAATTTGATAAAGTTAAATATTTTTGTTCTATTTTGTGTAGAAGTTTAGAAAATTTGTAATTAGTAGATGATATGAAGTAAGTTAAGAAGAAATTTGAAAACAAACAAGACGAATCTGTCAAACACTAGCTGCATGCTTTGCATATTGCAAGTATTACCATCTCCATCACTCACCTAGCTACAAAATATATAGTACAATACTGGCCAAAGCAAAAACAAAAAAATTAGAAAAATTCTTTTGAGTCTTGACAAATTAAGTGAACTGATAATCATTCAGTGAGTGAGATGGTGGTGAACGTCTTTCTTTTTCATTTCTTGTCATGGAATATGGGCTTTATGATTTTTTTTCTTCTGTCTGTCAATGATAATGGGACTCATGTCCTTACTTGACTCGCCTAAGTAAAAAGAGGTCACAAAAAAAAAAAAATACATTTTTATACCAACTCCATTATATCAAAAAAGCACATTACCAATGTATTAATCAATATATAATATATTACCTGCACATTTGATAGTAATTATAGATACATAGATCATAAGAGTTCTTTTTTGCTTTGTTTTTTCAAAACTTGATCAGAAGATTATACTCAACAGGAAAGATTTCTTTTATTTGTATATTTTACGATGGACCAAGGAGTCTGAAAGAATTGCAACGGTCCAAAGGAAAAATCATATTGAAGTACATGATATATATATATATATATATGAAAACATTAGATCGAGAATTGAATTGATGCTAAATTGACAACAAAAACTAGAGAGACAAATAAATTTATCAATCAAAGAAGTCTTGCATACAAAATTTGTACACTACTACTTATAGAGTTGATCTCTGCAATCTCGCCAAACATAAAGTCAGTCTCACAATGAGTCGATCTTTTAAGTTATTTAGGAATCCAAAATATGCAACTCTCCAACTATGGCTCAAAGCTAAAGGACCACACACTACCCAAAATCCTGTAATGAAACCGAGACCCACAACAATATGAAACCATGGAACCGTAACTCCAGCATCTGTCTTCCCTTCGTAAGTGTCCTTGTCTTTGTTGCCGATAGTAGTACGACCACATTTATTTTGAAGTGGAGTGCCACAAAGCCCAGGATTGCTTTCATATGCGGAAGCATTAAAGCTTTGGAGCTGAGTGCCTAATGGTATTGCTCCGTGGAATTTATTGTTGGCAATGCTCAAGTGACTCAAGAAATGCAGATTTGTTAGTGATGACGGTAATTCACCAGACAATTGATTTGAAGAGAGGACCAGATATTCCAAGTTTGTGAGCTTTGATAATTGGTCTGGGATGTGTCCTGAGAAACTATTATAGCCAAGATTCAGTACACGAAGAAGCTTCAAATTTCCTATCTCATTGGGGATATGGCCACTTAGATTGTTATGCTCAAGTAATATTTCTTTGGAGAGGTTACTGAATTGGCCAACAGTACTATTATTCAAGAAGAAAATCGGTGAAAGAAATGAATTAATCCGATCATCGGGAGCTAGTGGTGAGACAAACGCTGGCAATGCACAAAGTTCTTTTGGGAATTCACCTGAAAGGAGATTATAACTCAAATCTAAATTACTGAGCCTTGGAAGGGTTGATAACCAAGTGGGAATTGAACCTGTGATATGATTGAATGCTAGTGCAAGGGTCTGAAGCTTCTTTAGCTTAGATAGCCATATGGGGAATTGACCATTGAGCTGGCACAAACTAAGATCCAAATATCGGAGATTCTCGAACCCCTTAAAACCAACCATGCTCGCATCACTTGGGATGGACTCTTGTAGAAAATTTCTCCCAAGAAGAAGAACCTCGAGAAACTTGCAATGCATCAAAATCTTGATTGCGCCAATGACATTAGTAAGCTTGTTATAACTAAGTGATAAGAAAGATAAATCTTTTAATTGAACTAGCTCATTTGGAATTTGCCCCTCGAGTCGATTTCGAGAAATCCGAATTACTTTCAGGAACTTGCATGAGTGAATGCTCATAGGAATTTTACCAGTAAAGTCGTTGTTCCCGAAATCAAGCATCGTGAGTTGTTGAAGACTCGATAAATTCAGGTTGGTGATATTTTCTTGAAAATAATTCGTACGTAAATTCAATTGAATGAGATTGGTGCAATTCATCAATGATGTGGGCAAAGAACCCGTGAAAGAGTTTGTATGAAGAAGCAGATGCTTTAATTTGAAAAGCTTTCCAATATCTAGAGGGAGCTTGCCACTCAATTGATTGTTGTAAAACTCAACCTTGGTAAGCTTGGTAAGTTTGGAGATGCCATTATCAATGGACCCTGAAAGATTATTGGAAGGTATGGAGATTTCTTCTAATGTTGTTGCACTATATATATCGTACGGAATAAACCCTGACAGTGAATTGAAACCTACTCGAAAGATCTCTAGTTTGGAGCAGCCCCCTAGTCCACTAGGAATTCGACCACTATGGTCATTGAAAGAGAAATCAAAGAGCCTGACAAAAGGAGAATTAGTGCAAGGAGAGGAAGGGATAGGGCCTGTTAAACTATTGTTTTTGAGAATGAGATGGGTCAAGTTCCTTGCTCGTTGGAGGAAAGAGGATTGGAATGTCCCATTGAAGTGATTGCTGGACATGTCAACAATTTGAATGGGGGCTGGCAATCCATGAGATGAAGAACTACCATTAGAAGAAAATAGTAAAGACATGTCTCCACCTAGAAGGTTGTAGCTTAAATCAAGGACCTTGAGTTGATTTAAGGATGAAAAGAATCTAGTAGGTAGAAGACCTGAAAGCAAATTGTAAGAGAGATTGAGGTGAGTGAGAGATGTGAGGTTACCAATAAAAGGAGATATATTCCCTTTTAGACCTTTAGATGGTAGCCAAATATGGGTGATATGACCTTTACGATCACAAGAAATTCCTTCCCAATGGCAACAATCAAGGGAAGACCAATTTAAAGGTGGGGATGAGGACTTGAAGGGCAAGGACAAGACCAGAGAGTCGCTATCTAATTGGTTGCATGCATGATTTCCATAGAGAAATCCAATGAGAAAGATGAAGGTGATGAAGAGAAGATCATGAGGTGATCTCATGTAGTCTTGCATAGTTCTGATTTGGTAAGTAGTCCTCATGCCAGAAGAAGCACAAGTTATTGATTACTTTTGTTCAGACCAAAGACATGAAGATCGAGCAAACTGCAGTTGTTGGGAAGAAGCAAGAGTTAAAGGTTTGAGGACATTATATGTTATTGCTGATTGTTGTTTATATAGATCATGCTTATTGTTTACTCTCCTAATTCGGTCTACATCTTTATATTATATTAAAGAGCCACTAAGAACAAATAAAGAAAGCTATTAATATATCTTAAGGGAGACGACCTAAAGATGTAAAAGAGATATTGGAAACCAAAATATATATAATATCCAATATATATCATATGGAATGTGTTAAAAATGTTTCAAATTAACTACTGTCCCGGCCCGGCCCACTAAGGACACTTTTCTTGTTTTATACACAGAATGGTAACGTTGATTCCATTATATAGATTTTGGATTTCTTAAAATATCTAATCTCATCATGGCATTTTAAAATTATCATTATATTTTTTAAAATTTTAAAATAATTTATTCAAATTTTAAAATAAAATTAATATTAAAAAAAATATATTATAATAATATATCATTTTTAACTTATATCTTATCTTATCTCCAAACAAATTAAACCTAAAAGTAATCGCGGAGTCTGAGTGAGGTAATTTTCCTCTGGCAGGAAAGTCAATATTGGCAAGAATAAAGTTAATCTTCGAAATAGACGAGATGATCGTTGCCAAGGAAAACAAGTGCGCCATTATCACACTAGCTGACCCCAAGCATTCACCAGTGGACGAGTCTCAAATATGGTCAACACCTAATAAAATGGAGGAGTTCATATAAAACAAAAAAAAAAAAAAAAAGAGTTGGCTTTTCTGTGGTGGCCTCTAGTTAGTGGAGTTTGGTTATGTTTCTGATTGGAATAAATTCAAAAGACATGGATTTAATGAACTGGCTGCAATGGAGGAAGGTTCAAAATTAGGTTTAAATCCATAAACACAAGTTTTGGAAGGAAATGATTAGATCTTGGAAGGAAATGATTAGATCTTGGAATAAAGAATTTATTGGAATGAAGACCAAGGCACATGCAACATTTTCATTGATTTTGTTTTTTAAATCAATCTTTTTGGGCCTTTTTCTAATAATCAGATATATTTGTACCCCTTGTTGGTTCTCCATTTTGAAGGTTGGAGAAGTATGGCTCATGACTATCTAGAAAGATATCAATGGGGATCTCAAAACTGTAGAATGCACCTCACCATTCACCAATTCTATTTTTGATAAGTACATACAATAGTACAATTCACGATCAGGATCTTATCCTATTAATTAGCTTGGAAACCAAATAACCTGGAAACTTAATGGTATAATTTAAGGAAATAAATTAATTGCTAAGATGCTTATCCAATATTTTTAACTTTTAATAATTTCGACCCCGAATGGTAATTTAAGCTAAAATTGAACTTAAAAAAATATATAATAAAACAAAATTTACTGTTGTCGTAGCTGCATAGATTACAAGGAGAATGTTTCATCTTTTATAGATTAAAATAGGTTTTTTGTTTTTGTTTTTAAACACGAAGAGAGATTTTTGAACATGCATGTTTTAAATTAAGATTAATTGGTAACGTTTTTTGGCATTGTGTTAGAGACCTAATTTGTTCAAATTATTATTTGTATCAAGAGTGTCACATAGAGTCCATCTTTTAAGTTACATATCTTATACGAACCCACACTCTCCAAAATCCTCATCATGTAATGAAACCATAGAACTGTAAGTCCAATAATCTCTTTCTTGAGTTCAATGTCCTTCATGTCATTGTTGCCGATGGTAGTATGGCCACATTCATTTTGAAGCGCCGGGGCACCCCAACGTCTAGGATTGCCCTCATATGCAGAGGCATCAAAGCTTTCTAGGTGAGTGCCTAATGGTATTGCTCCGTGGAGTTTACAAAAGCCATAGAAAAGCCATATATATTGAAGCTTTTTCTACTGGCAGCTGACTTTTTGGCTAAGGAACTCAGCGATCAGTGGAGTTTTTTGGTAATATGTTGGACTAGGGTATTTTTCGTGGTATAATTCATATAGATAGATGGGGTTTTCTATTATCTTTTATTTATTAAAATTGTTAGTTTTTTATTTTGATTTTCTTTATTTCTTTTGATTTTCTTTATTACGTATTTTATTTCTTTATTTCTCCAATTGCTTAAGCTGCACATTCCACTTGATGGGTGCGGCAACTCAGCTTGAACCCGGGCACACTTGATTATTCTTCAGCACTTGGACTTTATTTATACAATGGGTGGCACTCATCAATTGGACCTTCATTTCAAGTTCAAGAGCCACGTTTCAGAATATAAGACACGGCCCCCCACTCAATGATTTGGACTTCCATTTCATGGGCCGATTTTCACTTGACTTTAGGGCCCAATGTAAATTCAATTGGACCAGCTGCACTTAAACGCATTTCACCAGACAAAGGGACTCGACCGCACGTTGGCTGTTGGATTCAACTGGGGCACGGCACTGGTTTTATTTCACAACTGGGCAACAATAAATATATATAGGAGTGAACATTTCGGCGCCGAGCGAGATATAAAAGGGGGAGACGAGACTTGAAGAGAAACGGAGCGGCGGTGCATCAACGTGACAGGCAGTGATGTTGGCGATTTTTCAAGTTTTTTCGTTCTTTCAATTAGTTTTTTTTAAGTATTTTGATGATAAACTTTTTCATTAAATTTTTATTTATTTTCTCATAAACTAATTTATTTTTTTAGGGCTACGATGTAACCTAATGTTGATTATTGTGAATTTTTCATGATTAGATTAATTTAATATTTGTGTCATATTGTTGAGTATTTCGTTCTAAATTTAATATTTGTGAATGCTTGATTACCATTTACATAATTTGAGGTTCAGTTTGAGACTGAAAAGTGATAATTGTTTCGGCCTATGTTTGATATACCATAAGATGATGTAGGGTAGAGATATCTATGAACCTATGTAATCTTTATAGGATTTCTTTATTCTTAATGAACTTAGATAAGTTCAGAACACAAATATATAAGAAATTTGCCTGTTAAAATATTTCGTTAATATTTGAAAAAAATTAATAAATAAATTAGATAAACCTGATTATCAACAATATAAATAGATTTCTTTAATTTAATTAAGAAAATTGTATAGGATTAGTTATAATTTCTTACTTTCTTGATAAAAATTTGCTTCTTTAATTTTGTTAGTTTACTGTTTCAATTTACTAATTCATTCTTTTTATTTGAGTTATCAGATAGATTTTAATTGAATACATTTTGGTATTTATTAGTAATTTTTCAATGCTCGTGAGACGATATTCTTACTTATCCACTTTATTACTTATTATGATTCGTACACTCATGAAATTGAGGAACATTTGCTTTATGTTAGATATTGTTAATTTGTTTGTTTTGGAAGGCTTATAATATGGTTTGGTTTTATTTTGATGCCTAGGTTGGGCTTTGTCTATATGTAAACCCCATGTATCCAGTTGGTATCATGTTATTCCTTTGCCATTAGTTGGGAGCTTTTAATAAATTTGGGGAGAGGTTACTCTTGGATATATAGTCCAAATTCTTTAAAAAATAAAAAAATACAAGTTTTTTCTACATGACCTTATCATTAACATTTGATCAGATGCTGTACGTGTTGTTTTTCTTTTTTCTTTTGTTTTTGTTTTATAATATTGCACAACATAGCTACATTACTTCAAACTCGAGAAGCAAGGGAAGACCATAGCAGAATTTTCTTACAAAAACTACACAACTGATATGAAAACAAAGCAGAAAAATTCATCTCACCTTCTCAACTGCGGGTTGCACGATTTTGACTATTTCTACCTTTCCTCCACTTAGTTACACACCCAAAAAAACAAGTGTGAGAAGCAATATGTGAGAAAAATAAAACTTGGAAGTCACTAGGCAAAAGTCTGGACAGCAGCAAAATTTTCAAGAACATTAAAAAAGGATACGGTTTTTGCTTAGCATCAATCCAACAACAAGAAGTCCTAATCTAAAATAATAAAATTAGTATGAGACACGACTCTATATTTTAATTTATATATATGAAGATTATATTATAAAATATTACATTAATTTACCTATTTTTTCAATACATGTTTCAAGTGGATTTAGTAGTTCCCTTTTTGATGCAAAAATTGATTATTTTTGTCCATTTTTCTTGTAGTGGATCCGCTGTCATGTATATATGTTTTGCACCTCTTGACGTTTGGTTCTTCAATTTTCTCTTGCAATGCTTCCCATTTTTTACTTTTTCTTGATTTTTTTACCTCTCAAGCATGTCTTGCCAATAAATGTGCCGCTGAACTTCCCAATCTATTAAATGTGATAGCCGAACATCTTGGAAACCAGCCATTAGTCTTCGAATATCCTGCAGTAGAAACTCAAAAATAGTAAGAAAAACTGAGCCATCCTTAAGTGCATCAATAAGAATCAAATCAGTAGTCTGATGCAAACACTGAGCACATATTTGTAGGCCTCTTATCATAGCAGTAGCTTCAATGAATTCTAATGCAAACATTTCAGTTTCCACTTTGCTACACGCCAACCAAAACCTTGACCTTGCTCATGCATTTATGAGAATCAAACCAATACCAGCCTTCTGTTGATAAAAAAAGTAGCCCATCAATATTCAATTTCATATAACCTGCTGGAGGAGGTTTCCATCTCACACCTTTTGAATATCCTTACTGCTCACATCAAATAATTGTACTTGCTTGTACTCAAGTTGCAAAGAAAGCGCATGGTAGATTACCAATTTAGGATCCTGCAATTTATTCTCATATATAAACTGGTTTTTCCTATACCATAAGCCCCAAGAAATAAAAAGAAATTTGACTAAATCTTCCTTTGAGCCCTTGTCTTTTACATACACAACCAACTCCCAAAAAGACTTGCCTGGCTCCATATTGGTCAAACAGGTACAAACTGAGGCCAAGAGTTAAAAATATCTTGACAATAAAATTAACAAAGAATGTGCTGAATCCTCACTAACCTGTTTGTAGAAAACGCATAAATCATCAACCATTCCTCAAATTCTGGAAAGTAGGGAGGTTATCTAATACAGTCTTCCATGCAAAAATCTTGACCTTCTTTGGAATCTTTAAACTCCAAAGACATTTCCAAAAAGCATGAGTTAAGATCTTCCTGGAACTCTCTCCCATTTGCTGCCTTTTAAGCTTCAAAATCAATTTATAAGCACTTTTATCTGAATAAAACCCATTGGATTCTAGAAGCCAAAATATACTATCTTCATGAGATACAGAAACATTTATCTTCAAAATTTGGGACACAATATTTGGATTAAAGGGAGCTCTAAGCAGTACTGCAACATCCCACCAACTTAAACCTTCATCGATTAAATCTGAAACTTTCAGATTTTCATCAAAGCTTTGAGCCGAGGCTTGCATGTCTTGTGGGGCAACATTTGGAATCCAAAGATCCTTTATTAAAAACAGAAATATCCCTACCATTACCAACTCGCCAAAGGCAACCTGATCTCAAAACATCTAAAGCCTTATAAATTCCTTGCCACACATATGAAGAGTTTGAATGCAATTTTGCATCAAACAAAGCTGTGTTTGGAAAATTTTTGGCTTTAAATAGCTGATACATCAAAGAATCTTGCTTAGTAAATATGAAAAGCTTTCTTTGCTAATTTTCTTACCAAAATTTCTTTTTCAAAAATAATATAATTATGTTTGTTCGGTTTGAACTTTCCAGAATTATACTTGTTAAGGACATATTTCGCTGCTCAGCCATTCGCAGTGATCGAATCGACCTTAACCTGCAAACTGAGAGAGGAAGTGAGGTTGGGGTCAAGACCTCTCTGATGCCAAAGTTAGTTTCTGGAGAGAAAACTTAAGATCAAAGTTGAAGATGATAGAATGTATTCAGAATGTAAGCTGGTTTATAACGTGTTGGGTGCTATTTATAGGTGTTCTCACGGCAAACTTGTAGATGAGGATGGCTGGTGACATTTGGTGACTCTATCCGATCATTACCCAGCTAATGATGGCCTGGTTCCTTCCATTTCATCTCAGCAGTATTAATTCTCGTTATTAATGACTGGTAAGGCTGGATCCTAGGTAGTAATTAATGTGACACACTCCGTCCCGTCTCAGCAATTAATACAGTACACCTGGCCTTACTTTGTATTTAAAGAGGTACTTCACTCGGTGAAGTTACATCCCATTATCTTTAAGGCGGAGGCAGAGGTAGTGAAGGGAGGAGTGAGTGGATTGCCTTGACACCTCCTCGAACTCTATGGATGCTCGAGATTACCCGAGCTCATTTTTTCAGTTAGAGGGACAGTCATGATGACTTGGACCCTTTCTCGTCATTCTTTCTATTTCTTTCCCTGGGCTTGGGCTCGGGTCAACCATTGGGTTTATGAGCTTTATACACGAATGGGCTAGGCCCGTTAGGGTTTTTCCTTTCAGTACCCTGCGAATCCTTGTCAAAGGGATTTCGAAGGTTATAGCTCAAATCAAGTACCTTAGATGCCAACTCAATAAGTTAGGGGGCCTAAGGTATAAATTTTGATTGATGCATTTTTTTTATTATTATTAAAGTAAAATTAAATTGATTATTTTTAATTTTTACAATACATTTTTATTTATAAACAATGTCTATCGTTTGCCAAGTAAAATTATTAGTTAAGATTTATACTACATTTTCAATTAATAACCAACTTAATCTTTATTAAAAATCTCAATTTAAAAAAGATTTTATCAAATCTACTTTTATAAGACGTGCTCTTGAGTTTTAGAGGTCGTTTGGGAACACACCTATTATTATGTATTCTCACGTATTTTCAAATTCAATTTTTTTTTCTCACTCAAAATCCAATAACACATTTTAATTCAAACTATTTCACTACCATACTAGATATTTTGAGGTATTCTTAATATCTAAAAAATACCTAGAAGTAATTATAATAACTATCATCAATAAAATTCTATAAAAAAAAAAAATGGGCCCTTGACTCTTCAAAGGATCGGATCATACAAATTTTTTTATAAACATTCAAAAATTAGATTTTGTTATTTATAATTCTGACATTATATATTACACTAAGAATAATAAAAGAGAAATGTATTCTTATAAGAGAATACTTGAAATAATTATTATATGAAATACTTCTAAAATTAATAATGACATTTAATATTTATTTAATAATTTTGTTTTCTTATTAAGTTAATCATTTTTTAATTGATTTTTTGTTAAAAAAAATTATACTTTATACTTTTTAGAAATAGGCCTTTCGCTACTAAGGAGCTTTAAACAATTATCTAACTTGCCTAAAGCAAGAGCCGGCTGGCCTGTGGACCTTGAGTTGATTTAAGGATGAAAATAATGCAGTACTAGCTAGGTAGAGGACTTGAAAGGGAATTGTAGGAGAGATTGAGGTGAGAGAGAGAGATGTGAGGTTAACAATAAAGGGAGATATATTCCCTTTTAGGCCTTTAGATGGTAGCCAAATATGGGTGACATGACCTTTACGATCACAAGAAATTCTTTCCCAATGGCAACAATCAAGGGAAAAAGTACAATTCAAAGGTCGGGATGAGCAGTTGAAGGGCAAGGACAAGATCAAAGAGTTGCGGTCTAATTTATTGCACGCATGATTTCTATAGAGAAATCCAAAGAGAAAGATGAAGGTGATATTGAATAAAAGATCATGAGGTGATCTCATGTAGTCTTGCATGGCTCTTGTTTGGTAAGTAGCTAGTACTCATGCTAGAAGAAGCACAAGTTATTCTGATTACTTTTGTTTAGATCATAGACATGAGGATTGAGCAAAGTACTAGGAAGAAGCAAGAGATTAATATAGGTTTAACTACATTATATGTGATCAATATGCTTTTCATTTACTCTCCTAATTCCAATTTAATGAATCTAATGATGGATCTAATGTAGAGTTCTGGATATAGAAGTGTTAACTTTCCATCAAATTTTAAAGAAAATCTTGATGTAATTAATGTCAATGCTCTTAGTGAGTCGGGCGGTGAGGAGAGTAGTTAACTTGAAGCTATTTTCACACATTCCATATGATATATGGATATTATTATATATATTATGGTTTCTAAAATCTATTTTACATCTTTAGGTCTTCTCTCTTAAAATATATTGACTGCTTTATTTATTTATTCTTAGTGGCTCTTTAATATAATATAAAGATGTGTAGACGGAAGAGTAATTCTATATGGAGTGGATTTTAGAAAGTCAATAGAGAGTCGACTTTGATGGAAAACCAATACTTCCACATCGATAGCTCCATATTGGATCTATCATTATATTCATTAAAATAAAAATATAATATACAATTTATAAAATCAACAAACATATCTATAATTTATTAATTTAACAAACATATTAAAAGGTAAACAAAAAAATAATTTAATGGGTGAGTAGTAACCTTTCATATATTTTAATAAAATAAATATTTTAATATAGGATTATTTTTAAGTAAAACCATCAAATTTATATTTGATGAATCCAATAATGAGTCCAATACCAATACTTTAAGGAAACTTTTCAGGCTTCATACATGGAATATTGCTACGTAAGTTTGATTCTATTAAATAATTTGTATTTCTAAAACTAAAGAAAATTGATATATATATATATATACACAAGTTTTAAATGTACAAATCTGCACAAGTCTTTTATAAAAAATAGATTTGATCAAGAAAAAATGTAAAAAAAATTATTTTTTCTTTGATAGAATCCACATTATTACAAAAATTTTGTATAAACCTTATATATTTGGGAATTGTACTTGACATTAGTCAAAACTAAAAATGATTTCTAAGCCTGACTCAAAGGTAATTTTCTCGTGCTGCAAAACCAAATACTCTCAATTATTTTCAAACATTTTTTTATTATTATTTACTATTTTATTATTATTTTTCACTTATTTTTATTATTATTCATTACTTTTTTATTATTATTTAATATTTTATTATTATTTTTCACTTACTTTTTACTATTATTTACAAACACTCTCAACATCCAAACACAAATCTTTGAAAATCATCTCCATGATCTTGACTACTGCACTATCTCCTCTTGGCTGGCTTCTTTTTTGGAAAGAGAATTCCTAGGGATCGGTCGGACTGATCCCCTACAAAAAAAAGAGCCCTCAATAAATATACAATAAAAAACTCTGGAAAATACAATAAAAAATATAATAAAAAAATAAAATTTAGAAAATACAATAAAAATTACAATAAAAAAATAAAATGAATATAATTTTACGTGATAGGTATCCAACGTTCGGCGTCAGCCCAGACGGAGCCGTTGTCGGCCACTAGAGGAAATGGACCCATTTTGGATTTAAGGCTGCTTGGGGAAAGTGAGAGGCCGTGTGGGGTCGCCATCGCAAGGGTGAGATTGCCGAAGGGAGGTAGTTCCAATGGTATGGGCAATAACTCTCCCGGTAGCTAGCGGCGGCTTCGGCTCCGACTGCTTTTTGTAGGGGGACCCCAGCATCTCCCTTTAATGATTTCTATATAAATTAATAGGAATCCAATTGGCCTTCTTAATGAATAGTGGGAAATTGGTTGGAACGGACAAGTCTGAATCGTGAATTTGGTTTGGTGCGATAGTAATTATTAAGAATTGAAATCAATCCTAAACTTGTGCACTACCGATTTTCATAATTTAAAAATCAATTTAAATAGATCAGTATGTATATTTATAATTTTATTATTGTTCCAAAATTGCAATGGTCAGGGTGGATTTGGCATTCGGCACTGTCAAAAAAAAAAGTCCACATAACCATTGGCGAGATTTAACTCAAAATTTGGGTGTGCATGACGTATACGCCGCATAGGGATTCTGTTGGTGTCAAAGCGAGAATGTTGTGAAGAAAGTGCCTTCAAAGATTTGAATCATGTGCTCTTTGGAGGAGAACTTGTTGCTACTATATGGAGGTTATCTTCTGTTTGAAGGACACCTTATGTCGTTCATAGATCTTGAAGGGAGGTTGTGGAGGCATGGTTTCATCATACCAAGAGGTCCTCACAGGTGGGTAATCTTTTTGGTCTAAATCCTGTCATTATTACTTAAGAGCATGTGGTGTTGGAGATGTGCTACATGCATGGAAGGGAAGAAGGACTCTATGGATTCTTTGTGGAGGTTGATTAAATATTGGATTAGTTGAGCGGAGAGTAAGCTCAAAATTGGTTCTAATTTATTTAGAAGAGATGTGGCTATTTTGAAACTATTGCAGGTTCTTGTTTTGCAACCCACAAAGAAAAAAAAAATCATGCTCTTTCATGGCAGAAATTGAGTTTGGGGCGGTTCAAATGAAATGTAGATGATAGTAACAAAAGTAACCCTAGAGTATATGGTGCTGGAGGTGTTTTGAGAGATGATAAGGCTTTCTAAAAATTGCCTTTGTTGTTAGTAGGGGTGTTCATCCGGGTTCCGGATTCCTAAATCCGGAACCCGGATTCGAAATTTTCTTAAACATTTTTTAAAAAAAATTCAAAAATATTAAGAAATCAATAAAATTTTAAACCGGGCCGGGTACAACCCGGCCCGGATGAACACCCCTAGTTGTTAGTATCGGAGTTGGGTCTAATAACAAAGCTGAACTAATGGCTTTGTTATTGGGTCTTCGAAAATGCGAAGATTTGGATTTTTGTAATGTCATAGTTGAGAGGGATTTCATGCTTGTGATTTCTTGGCTAAGGGAGGATAGATGCAGGTTGTGGTATTTGGAGGATTTTGGGAGAAAATTACAGGACTTGTGCAGAGTTTAAATGTTCGGTTTCAATATGTATTTAGGGAGGTTAATGCTATCGCTGATTGCTTGGCTCGGTTGACACTTGGGAGGCAGCGAGTTTTATACAGGTTAAATACAATTTTATTTTTTATTTTTTATTTTTTTAGAGAGAAGAGACCATTGATTTTGATGATAAATGTATGATTAATGAATTCTTTGAGGGATTTTTTTTTTAAGTATATTTATTATATTAAAAAAAATAATACATGAAAATAGGTAGGATTTTTTAATAATCGTCTCAAAATTATAAATAATAGTATAAAAATTATAAAAAAAACTTATTTAAAATTAATTTCTTGAATCCTACTCCTGTTTTCGAGGGAATTCAGTACGCTGAGTTATATGCTTATAGTACTTTCTAAGCTAAAAAATAAATGGTATTTACCAGACTCATGTGATCTATCTTTCAATACTTAGATCATCAGTATTATTATTTACATAATTTAAAAGTTCACGAAAATTGGGAGTAATAATCCTGACTCTCTCTGCATACAGTAAATATATTGCAATTAAATAAAAATATAACAGTAAGAATCGAGCTATTATACTGCCTAGTTTTTATGATTGGACGTGACCATTAGTTCAATCTTTATTTTTTAAAATATTTATTTTTTTAAAATATTTAAAAAGAAACACACATTCACATGGTAATATTTTAAAATATTTAAATAAAAATAAAAATAAAAATAAAATAGATTTAACAGATGAACAAACCAAAAAACAATCAAACACTTTCCTACTAGCAAAATAAAAAATATTTTAAAAAATATATAATTTTTTTTACTATATTAATAATTTTTTTTAATTAATAAATATAATAACAAATTTAACAAAAAATAAAATAAACAGTCAAAATAAAAAGATAAAATAGAGAGACACAGTAATTGGAGGAAATAATGAAATATTCCTACCGTGGGGCTCTCTGTCTCTCTGTCTCTCTCGTTCTCAATTGCTCTTTCCCCTGAAGCCGGTCGCGCTCTCTGCCTCTCATCTGAAGCCGTCGACAGACTCTCTCCCCTCAATCCCGTATCAAAGTTTTTCCCCCCATTTAACAGGTCTGTTCTGCTCGTTTTCATTTTCTTTTGTCCCTTATTTAATTCATTGTAGGAATGAAGTGAAGTGCCATGTGGTGAGCTAAAATACCTACTCATGGCCTTCCCATTCCCAAGCTCTTTGAGTGTGAAGCAGTTGTGGGAAACATGCTTTTTTGGGTTTTCAAGAGAATCAATTTCAAATAAACCACCTGACTGGTTTTATGAAACGAAAACCAAGTATTTTTGGAGCAATCAGCAATGGTGGCTGGAGAACTGAGAATCTGAGATATGAGAACATCCCGTAACTTAGCCAAGAGAAGGACAGAGAGGGAGAGACGGTGAGAAAGAGTGAGGTTCGAGCTTGAGGAGAGTGAGACCCGGTGGGGGGGGGGGGGGGGGGGAGGAGAAAATCCGAGCGAGGAGAGAGGGTTTGGATTAGTCAAGACTCTGTTCTTGGACACCCAGTGCCAATAAAAAATAATGAATTGTAGTGTTTGGGGCAGGAATTGCCTTAACGCTTGAACTAAATCATTTGCGAGAGCGTAATTGCTGCGCTCGAGGGTATAGAGATTCTTCTGCTAAAGCTCATAATGTTGTCCTTCTGTTTGTATTTTTCCCAGTTGGTGGTGGACTTGTTTGATTTCTTTCTCTTTTTTCTTTCAAATTTCATCTTTTAGTCTTAAAGAGTTTATGTTGTCTTGTCTCCTTTCTGAGTTGGGGCTTCTTTTATATTTTCCATGTTCTTGGCCTTTGCATATCATATTTCATTTACTAAGGCTTTTTGGGTGCCACTCTCTTTTGGTGGTGGCTACTAATGGTTATGTATGGTATTTTGCCGTTTTACTTATTTGGTCATTAAGCGCGTGGGTTCTAGCTCAAATTTTACATTCCTACCGTATGAAAATAGAGTGGAGGGTTTAACCATAGATCCAAAATGCACTGATGCACTGGGTATGTGTGTTTAAGAATGGACTTTAAGCTTGTATACATGCACGTAGATTTTTTAGATGAGGTGTAAAGACTATTTTGCTGGTATTTTGGCCATTTTTTTCTGATGGAATACGTGGCTTGCTTGAAATTTTGGTCAGATTTGCAACCTGTATGGAATTCTTATTTTCACTCAACACCAAAGTGAACTGAATTCTGGTAGCAAAACGATTCCAGACACTACAGTGGGCCAGATCAATCTGAGTTGATTTGAGCCAATTGGATTCAATATTTATTTCTTAAGGGTTCCAAACATGCTAGTTTTTTCTTGTAAAGCTTCATTGTTTGTTTTTTGGGTGGTTTGTTCTGTATTCCTTTTTAACTGGTATTGTTTGAACTAAGAACCAATCATACCCCATCCCATCCTAGCATTTACTACTTGAGCTGAGTCCTAGGATAAGAATACTACTTTTGATTCTTTTCTTGTTTTGTCTGCGATGAAGCTAAGATTTGGACTTTCTATTCCATTATAGGTGTATGCTACAATTACTGAGACAATTTACGGTAGAAGTTCCAAGATGATAAGGATGCATTATTACCTTCATTTATTAGTATGCCTTTCTGGTTGGCTCAAGTGGTAAGGGCCTTGGTCTTAAGGTTCACTTCAAGGTCCAAGGTTCAATACCTCATGGATGCAAACAATCCTTTGGGGCCACACCCCCTAGTGAAAAGCTAGCAATTCAACCAGTTCCATTTAGGGAAACTTCTGAGGGTGGGGTGCACGGGACCGGGCTTTACTTTGCAGGGGTGGGTCCGAAGGGCCCTGCCTTGGAGAGATTCCTTGACATAAAAAAAAAATTAGTATGCCTTTCTCTGAAATAAGTGCTGACATTTTACAATTCTTATTCGTCGCTCTTTCAACTAGGTCAGCCTTTGACACAGATTTTATATGTTTATTGTCATTACCATGTCTCTTATAATTTTTACTGGTACTTGAAAGACTCAAGTTTCACTTCAGTTGAGACTATGCCTTCAGTGTTGCTGGCTAGAGTACTTTTGGGAATACCCTTTCAATGTGATCAATCATGTTGATTTTTCCAAAAATTTGAAGTATACTGACAAAAATTCCAGACCCTTTGCCCCCTTCCTGAATCTCTCTTTTCTGTACAGGCATCTGAAATCAGGTTACTCTCATTTATGCGTAACGTAACAGTTGGAAACCGACTATGAAAACAGCTTCTCATCTCCATTCAGTCTTGTACTTCTCTGCGAGGTCTCTGTCTCTGTCTCTCTCTCTCTCTCTCTATGTGGTGCATGCATGATCCTGCTTTAAATTTTCATGTCTACAACTTTTGATTGAAGTTTCAAACTTGCAGAAGAACTACCATAAAACCAGAAGGATGCATGAACATGCAAACCTCTAATTTGAATGTGCCTATCAGAAAACTCTGCTATACTGGAAGACTGCGGACTTGTAAATTTCTTGTGTCTGTGCCACCGACAAGATTGTTTACCTTTCCCAACACAGGTGATGGTCACCCTTCTGTCCCTGTTTTAGAAGGAGATAAAAATACAAACCATGCACCCAATTCTGAAGCAGAGACCTTACTGAGTAAATGGTCACCGCCTAGGTATCTGTGGAGGGGATTATCAGTTCTTATCATGGCCGGACAGGTTATCATCAGAACACTACAGGGAAAATTCCACTGGAGGAATACTCTGCAACAGCTGGAGAGAGTTGGTCCAAGATCAGTTGGAGTCTGTCTTTTGACTTCAGCTTTTGTTGGGATGGCTTTCACCATCCAATTTGTTAGAGAATTCACCAGATTGGGATTGAACAGGTCTATTGGTGGGGTATTAGCACTGGCTTTCTCAAGGGAGCTGAGTCCTGTGATAACATCAATAGTTGTTGCTGGGCGTATTGGAAGCGCGTTTGCAGCAGAATTAGGAACAATGCAGGTTTCTGAGCAAACTGACACATTGAGAGTTCTTGGGGCAAACCCTGTTGATTATCTTGTGACACCTAGGGTAATTGCCTCCTGTATTGCTCTGCCATTTTTGACTCTAATGTGTTTCACGGTGGGGATGGCATCCAGTGCGCTCTTGGCTGATGGTGTTTATGGGATTAGCATTAACATTATCTTGGATTCTGCTCTTAGAGCACTTAAACCTTGGGACATTATCAGTGCCATGCTAAAGTCACAAGTCTTTGGGGCAATCATTTCTATTGTGAGCTGTGCATGGGGAGTTACTACCCTGGGAGGTGCTAAAGGTGTTGGGGAGTCTACAACTTCAGCTGTGGTTATTTCACTTGTTGGTATCTTTATTGCTGACTTTGCACTCTCATATTGCTTTTTCCAAGGAACTGGAGATTCACTGAAGAGTTGCATATGAACAGTTGGTGAGTTTGTGATGTTTAATTGGAGTTTCTCCCCCTCCTGTTATTTTTTTTGTCGATAAGTTCGAGGCTAAGGATATTGCCTGCAATTAGTTACATTAAATACACATTCTGTATAACAGTTCCTGCTTTATGACTTTGGAGGTGCTGCTTGATTTCCCCTTTTATTAAATTTTATAGAGGAAGAAGGTGGTGATGGTGGTGGGTTCTCTATAGCATGAATGAGTTTAATAATTGTAGTGTGAGAGTTGGTTTTCTGGAGGTTAAGTTGTTTCTGGGTTGGATTTCTGTAGGTTTAGTTGTTTCTAATTGTAACTTATTTTAAAAAAAAGGTTGTTTCTAATTGTTAAGCTTCTATAAAATAACCCTGAAGCATCTCATTCACAAGTAAGGACTTTGTTGTGATTTCAATTCAACAAGTATTGTTACCTAAAATATTGAATAATGAAGCTTTGATATATCTGCTGTGCTAGAGCAAAATAGATGTCCTGATGTTTGGTGCTAGCCTTTACTAGTGGTAGAGCATGCAGTTACATAAATTCCTAGTTTAGTTCGGTTTTCTAGGAGCTCTCTCTTGTATACTTTCAGTGTAGTTAGGCTATGCCTATTGGTTATACATGAATTTTTACATATATAGAAAAAAAAATACTGAAATGGGAGTTCTTTAGATTGGTATTGGTTGGTAGTGGTGCGCATGATTGCAGTCTTGACGGTTGAATAAAGTAAATTATTGTATTTTGTTGTGTAAAAAGTTTTTTCTGGTGTCATTTTTTCATGATTCCATTTTGTAAACAAAAGCCATAAACTATAATTTATGCCTTAGTAACCTTTCATCCATTTTGTGGGCTTGCAAAGTTTGTTTTTCAACCATTACTTCTCACCAAGAACATTCAGCTTTCTTGCTTTATGAGCAACCATTGCGAGTACTCAATTATGCATGCATATTGTTCTCACCAGGAAAGGAATGTTCGATGCTTTGAAGATAAGGAATGCATGATGGCCGAGCTGAAGTTTTTTTTTTCCCACACGTTACTAATTTGGTTTTTAGCTATTGTATTAAATGGGGACAATGTTCATGATTTTTTTGTCTTTAATTCCGTGTTCTTAGAATGTATTTAGGTGTTCTTTTGTATATCTCTTGTGTACACGAGCTATGCCTACTTGATTCACATCAATAATATTTATCTCTTATCTATAAAATAAAAATAAAAAATCTGGGTAACTGTTTTCCTGGCTCAGACTTTTGCAATTGTTATCAGGAAGCTTTTTTCCTTTTTTGGTACTCTGGCATCTTTGTTTTTTAGGCAAATAAGGTTATTATAAAACTATAATGTATAAATGATGGGGATGGTAACCCTAATATTCAAAGCCAGGTGTTGACAGTCTCGTGAGAGTGCAAATGAATTTATAAAAATAATTTTACAAATTGATATAATTTAATTAGATTCGTTAGATCTACATTATAATAAAAGATTTTATAATTTGATAAACTACGTAAAATCATGTCAATTTGTAAAAATATTTTTATGTAATTTTTTGTAACTCAGAGATTTTTTCGGTGTGAATCATCATCTACACAGTTGACTTGACAGTATTTTGTATTTAGTGAATCTACACAACCTTCTAATCTCTCACACATTATATATTTTTTAATTTTTATTATTGCTTTCTTTTACAAATATTTGATATATGAATATTGAATAGAAAATTTTAATTAGTTTAAAAAGAATAAATTCAAAATAAATTTAAACAAATTTTAAAAAGTTAGAAAAGATGTGGTGTGTGGGAGGTTGTTTAGCACGACTCTTATATTTAATATGTCAAATTACTCTTTGCAAGTTAAATGATGTCGTGTCAATGATGTGGAAGTTGTAGTCAACAAATTGCTATGTTAATAGAATTTTTCTTGCATCAGTTGTATATAAGTTGGAGAAGTTGAGGGAGGTCTCTTACTCCACAGCCTTGGACAAGGATAAGCATCATCTCACAATGCGGTAATGACTAAATTGTAGAGGACAACAAAATACAATTGAGGAAAGTGAGATTAATTGGCTATGGAGAGGAAAAATCACCAGATGAGCATAAGGGTGATGTTAGTTTGCAAGCACAATAGATTAGGTGTGATTTGGATAGTAAAATGAGATGACATAATTTTAGCTGAAAGTTGAATAAAATATTGTTAAAATATTTTTTTAATGTTATTATTATTTTGATATTTGAAAAAGTTTAATGTTTATTATTATATTTTGTATTAGAATTTAAAAAAATTGCAACGATAAAATATGAACGGGGCCAATGTATGTGTCTTATTGTGTCTATTGATAGAGGAACGTGTCTAATTTCCATCTTTAGTGAAAAACATAAGCACGAGTCTTGTCGAGCATTACCCAATTGATTAACAAGCGGGTCGATAGCGGTATAATGTCCATTTCTGCTTTCATCTAATTGAAACGGCTATATAAGGTCAGGTTAGCAGTCGGGTCGGGTTAACGGCTTTTTTGTTCGGCCCTAAATGTCGATAGTGGTGGGTTTTAAGTGATCATATCTTGAAAATATGCGAGGTCGAGGAATCTATTGAAGCAATACATGTGGTGGTACTAAGAGCTCCGGTAATGGGCGGCGTCAAGGACATACGTTACTTTGAAGTGAAAGGCATTCTGCCGATCAAATTGCGTTGCAACTTATCTTTGTAGAGATTAGCAGTCTAATAGTCGGGTGATGTTGATCAAAGATGGCCTCAAGCTTATATAGTTCATGAGTCATTTTTATTAAGCCACAAAAATATAGTAAAATTGTACAAAAACGACTTAATTCTGAGTTTGGAGGGAGATGGGAAGATGAGAGCCACCTAACGGTCCCACTTATATTATCCGTCTTGGCTGATCATGGAAAATTAATTTACAACCGGAATAATTGGCAGCATGAATGCAAGATGGACTAAGTCGTAAATTAATTGGAGGAGTTGAAATTGGAATGGAATGACGAAAATAATATTTCATAAAGTCAAACTCAAAGGGATATATTGGACAACCTCCAACCCCATGCAAACTTGAAAAGCTTTCCATATTGGATCGGACATCACTCATTTAGAGCCTTGAAAGTTTTGAAGTTTAGAGACATGCCGAAGCTGGAGAAAGTGTTTGATTTTGGTGCCGAAAATGAAGGTAAAGGTGGAGCTTTTACTCATCATCTTGAAGAGCTTGTGATTGTGAACTGCCCCAAGTTAACAGGAGAGTTGCCCATCCTGCATCATTTTTCTTCTTTATCTAGACTTGTGATTAAAAAATGCCCGTTGTTTGTGACTTCACTTCCAACTTCCAAGTGCTGCTACTCTACGTCAACTCACAATTGGAGGATTTGAAGCGCTAGAGTCCATACCGAAGAGATTGGACTTCAACAATTGTCTTGAGGAGTTCAAAAATTAGTGGTTGCTACTCCCTTACATCTCTGTCTAGTGCTGGTCTACCTTCTACATTAAAAATCCTTGGGATCGAAGATTGTAGTAAGTTAGAGCTTCCAATGCACTGGATCTATTCATCCCTTGAGAAGTTGCGATTAGAAAATAGTTGTGATTCTCTACTCTACGGATCTATGAATGTGGTTTGTTGCAGAAACAGTTGCAAAGCAGAAAAGGAAAAACATGGCGTAAGATTGCTCACATGCCCATCATTTATATTAATTGAGAATTGATTTGACCAAACTACAAGTCTAGCAAGAGTCCTTAATTTCAGTTGTATTATCTATCTACAGCACAGATGAACGGCAATAAAGGTATGTGCAGGCTGCAGCTTTAACCACATCCTCTCAGACTCTTCCCAATTAGTTAATTCCTGAATATGACTTGAAGTTTGTTGAGTCTCTGTCATGCCACCACAAGATATTAATTCCTGCAATGCTCTGTCGTGCATCAGCAATATCTGAAGCTCTGGCTTGTAGTTGCAACAATATCTTGGAAAGGCTTGGCGACTGTGCAACTTCTTTTACAGTTTCTCTTGTTCCAATCAAGACTCGGGCCATTTGTACAGGATCTTCCTATGCTTGACATCCCAAGAAACAGGGCTAGTTTCATTTGACAGGGTTGCTCGGGTACATTAATTGTACATTTTTGTTATGATTCTTATGAACCAATAAGTTGTTTGATGAACCTCTAACCCAATGTTATCTTTTATTTTAATTAAGTGTTTAAGTGGTTTAGCGGCCCATGGGTCTAGAGAATTGGCCCATGGCCTTTAGCTGGGATTTGTTGAATTAGGAGCTGGTGTTTTCTAGTATGTGTAAGAGAAGGGAGTCCTGGTCTGGGATGGAGGAAAATGATATCTGAACAGTTGCTAGTTTCATTTTGAAGGAATTGGGAGCCTCAAACTTTCCAAAACTTTCTGAACGGTTGTAAGCTTCACTGTTCATCCATTTCATTACTGTTACAATTCTCTCATCATCTTCATTCTCCATACATTTCCATTGCCATTTTTCAATCTGCAACTAGGATCCTAACAATTTTTTTTTTGTAGTCTTGTTATTTTTGGAAATTCTCATATGGTTTTACATCTAACATTAAACATCACGAATTCAGATTTCGGAAAGATTTAAAATTCATTGGCAAGCTGAGTTTAGAGGAAAAGCAAGGCAAGTTGGAATATATTATCCATCATACTTCTATAATTACTGAAGCAGTTCTAAATTGTGTTTCTGTAAAGCTTTCCTTTAAGTTTAGCATCTTTACCAATTGAGTGACATTTACTCTTCCTCCTACCAGAAATCCATGATAAAAGTGTGTTCAGCTTTTGGTATGTTCTGATTAAACGAGTAATTAAATGACTACCTAATATTTGGTTGGAGCTAATGATTTAGTGGATCATGCAGCAAACGATGGCTTGTATATCGAAATGATTACTTCAGGAGTCGTGGAAATATTATTGTTGGGACATTTGGGGAGATGATTAATGTTTGAAACAGCATGATTTCCAAAGTCGGACACATGTGGTAATATTTCTTCAGGCTTGCATGCTCATGGACGTGGCCAGCAGTCTTGCATCAGATGCTTGTGTACCATTCCCATTACTCGGCTGATATTTGTAAATTTTAGTCTCTGGTAAGGAGAGGCTAGATTTCTCTAACTTTTGCAGCCAATTAAAGGGTAAAATTGTTAAAAGTTTTCTTACAGCTAAGGTGGTTTGGTTAATTAATTTGAACTCAAATGAAAAGACCCGTCCGCTTTAAAAAAATCAAATGACGGGAAAGTTTTTCTTTAACTTCAAATACTATCTATCCTCTTGTGTGGCAGGCCACAAAGATTTACATCCTCGGAATAGATGATCCATCTGAATCAATGTGAGAATACTGCACTGCATTAATTGGGGCTTATATATATATCATTTTTCAAAAAATAATAGAGCCACACAATAATCATAATAATTAAAGCAGTACAAAATTTTGGCGACATGAGAGTGAAAACTCTTTAGAGAACTCTTCAAAAGCTCTATAGCCAATCAAAAGACTCAATCCACCAGAAGTATTGATTTATGCAAACTCTATTTGCAACCTCCCATAAAGAACTTTCTGTCACTACAACTACTGAATGATGAGTCCTCTCATTTCTAGAGTAGTCTAGCGAGGTGGAAAAACATCCTTCACTCTGGTGGAAGGTTAGTTTGGCAATGGAAATTATTGAGATCAAGGAAGTAGAATTATGAGATTTAGCTTAAACAAGAACAGAGAACTGATACAGGGTACAAGATGACAGAAGATTAAGCTGAACCATGGAACAAAGTATATCATGATTTTATATCTAAAATTGAACATCACCATTCAAGCTTCTCCAGAATTTGAAATTCAATCATAAGCGGAATTTTGAGGTAAAACAAGGCAAGGAGGAGTATTTTCCATCATTCTTTTCTATAATTTATGTTATTTTGAAACAGTTTAAAATCGTGTTTCTGCAATGCTTTCCCAAAGTTTTAGCATTTTTTGAAGTAGGAGTGAACCTGGTATTGTTCTTGACAATGGTCTTACAGCAAAACAATGCTGATACTGCTAACAGTTTACATATTCTCTCTGGTTGGCGCTTTCCCTAGTGATTCCAATTGGGGGAGATACAAAACTTGTGCCATATTCCAGGTCATCCTTGTCACGGGTTTGGTATCATCATATCTATTCTTGGTCAGACCCCTAGAGGTTGTGTTGGGAATTGGGCCATTGGACAAACAGCAAATATGAAGTGACCGCAGCGCATGCAACAAAGAGAAATTAAAACACAAGATGCACAGAATAGCGATGGACACCAAGATTTGAAGTGGTTCGGTTTAACACAAGCCTACGTCCACTGTTAGGTCAGTCTCAATGAATCCACTATAAAACAGAGATGGAGATCAGATAATGAATCATGTGATTCTTACACTAAAAACACTCAATCTCACTTATAAGTTGCAAAGCGCTTTCTCACAACACTCAAATCCTTACAAATAGCTCTCCACTCACAAAATCAAACAAGAAACAACACAATTTTGAGCTCTCACGAGCTGCTGCGTTCGTCTTCTCACTCGAGCTAGACATTTCTCGCTCGAGCAAAATTCTGAGCTCGTCACAGCTTGCTACTTCAAATGAACACAATCCTTTTATAGGCAATAGCTCGCTCAAGCGAAATACTCTTCCAGACGGCGCTAACCTTAGTACATGGAAGTGATGCAACCCTAGGGTTAAATCTCGCTCAAGCAGGCCGTCGAGCGAGAGTCGAGCGAAGTCTCAGCCTAGATCTTCTGTGATCTCGCTTGAGCTGGAAGTCGGGCGAAAGTCGAGCGACTTCTCTGTCTGATGCCTCACTCGAGCGAGGGTCGAGCGAAGTTACGAGTTGAGGCTCGCTGGAGCTACCGCTCAAGCGAGGGTAGTCTGATGCGCTGAATTGAACTCAATTCAAGCCACATCTCCAACAAATCTCCACCTCGACTTGAATTGTCACAAGCCCCACAAAGTTCAAAAGACCCACAAATCCTTCAAAGGGAATACCCAACACAAACGACAATACACCATAATACAGACTGCTTACATGAACAAACGGCATCTGAATATGGAAACAACCAATATTCTCTGCCAAAGTAAGAACCCAACAAAGCCTGCATGAGTATACACAAAAGGCGGTCAAACTGCTTCATCTATCTACGAACTATAGACCTACTCTCATTATGCACCAATGTCATGGACAAAATCATACTCAACTACAAAAGCATGATACAAAGTACCACACGTACTCTGTTCTGAAGCTCTCCCAACAACTCCAATTTCTTGCTATAACTCTCTCTCCTTCCTGTGAAAACAAACGAAGAGAAAATTCACCCAATAGCAAGCTATAGTTGACCGCTTCAGCCACAATCTATAGACAAGCCTGGCAAACCCAAAAACAAACTGTGGACTCTGCAAGCCCACCTCATTCCATTCAGTAACTCCATCGGGAGTGAAACAAAACTGTATGGGCTGAGTAACGCTCTACCTTCTTGTCTGTAGATTACTTGTCTTCACCAAAGTGTTTGAACACCAAACACATCACAAAGAAACAGATAGACAAAGCCTAACTCCAATGATCATAAAACAAATATGAGTATAACAAAAGCAACATTTTACACGAGATATATCCTGATCAAAAATACTATAGGAAACCTGATTCTACATTATTTTTCAAGAATACAATGCAAACAAAAAATCAAGATTACTATCTTTTAATCACACCAAGTAGAAGCTGCCGACTCATATACGACCATACCTGTCTAGCAAACCCACATGTGCAGCATGCGAGTGACATCTGAATCTGGAGCATGTGAGGATACTCTTGCTCGAGCGGAACACTATTCCAGATGGTGCTAACCCTAGTACCTGGAAGCGATGCAACCCTAGGGTTGAATCGCGCTCGAGCGGGACGTCGAGTGAGAGTCGAGCGAAATCTTTGCCTGGATCTTTCGTGATCTTGCTCGAGCTGGAAGTCGGGCGAGGGTCGAGTGAACTCTCTGTTTGATGCCTCGCTTGAGTGGGATGTCGAGCGTGGGTCGAGCGAAGTTACAGGTTGGAGCTCGCTCGAGCTACCGGTTGAGCAAGGGTAGTCTGATGTGCTGAATTGAACTCAATTCAAGTTACATTTCCAATAGGTTGTGGGGATGGAGAAACTCTTATGTAGTACCCCTTCAAACATGGAGATTGGATTGTTTTACATATCTATCTACCTTATTGCCCTCGGAAATGGAGGGTATCAACCAAATATTTGTACATTTTGGACTGATCAATTTGATGAGGGAAAACCCCAAGGAAGGGCACTCAAAGGTAGCCTTTTTTAGCTACTTCTACCTGGCTTTTAACCTGGGTTCCCTCTTCTCAAATACAATAATTGGGTATCTTTTAGCAAATTCCTCCATATGCCATTATAGGAGGGTCTGAAATTTTCAAGTATGTGGGACAATTGGAGTTCCTTAATGCATACAAACACCAAATTTGAAGAGAAATGTGATGCAAAATGTCAAACACTCTCTTTTTCTATATGTATTATTTGCAGTAGCAGAGTACAAGAATATATAACGATACTCGAATAGTCATTCTAAGGCATACATGTTCTAAGGCTATAATTATGGTTGACCCTTTAAATGAGGGATTTACAATGACATAATTTCTATAAATACTTTGATTAGAAATTTCTATATTAACTTGTATGGCAACTCATGCCAACACTCCCCCTCAAGTTGGTGTATAGATATCTCTAATGTCCAACTTGTCAAGTGAGATGTAGAAGTTTCTGCGGGATACAGCCTTCGTGAGGACATCCGCCAGCTGATCTTCTGACTTGACAAATGGGAACCGAATGATTTTCTCTTCAAGATTTTGTTTGATGAAGTGCCGATCAACCTCCACGTGCATAGTTCTATCATGTTGGATAGGATTGTGAGACATGTCAATGGCTACCTTATTGTCGCAGAACAAGTTCATTTCTGAGTTGGGAGCGAAGCCTATCTCAGTTAGTAGTCTTCTCAGTTAGAGCAGTTCGCACACACCCTTAGCCATACCTCGAAACTCTGCTTCGGCACTAGATAGAGCAACAACCTTTTGTTTCTTACTCCTCCATGTAACGAGATTTCCTCCTACAAATGTGAAGTAGCCTGAAGTAGATTTCCTATTGAAGATATTTCCTGCCCAATCTGCATCTGTATATCCATCAATATTCAAATGATTATTTTTCCTGAATATTAGTCCTTTCCCGGGAGAGAACTTTAAATACCGAAGAATTCTAGTTACTGCATTCATATGTGCTTCATTAGGACAGTGCATAAACTGGCTCAACTACACTTACGGCATAGGCAATGTCTGGTCAAGTATGAGACAAGTAAATAAGCTTGCCAACTATCCTTTGGTACCTCTCCTTGTCAATGGGCACTTGATCGGCATACATTCCAAGTTGATGGTTTTGGACAATAGGAGTGTCTGCTGGCTTACATTCTAACATCCCTACCTCCGATAATAAGTCTAAAACATATTTCCTTTGAGATAAAAATATGCTTTGTTTTGATCTGGATACCTCAATTCCCAGAAAGTATTTGAGTCCCCCTAAGTTCTTCATCTCAAACTCGGCTGGCAATTGCTTTTGAAGCCTGGAAATTTCTTCTTTGTCATCACCTGTGATGATCATGTCGTCTACGTAAATAATTAGTGCTGTTACTTTTCCTGATTGATGTTTTAGGAAAAGAGTATGGTCTGAATTACTCTGTTGGAAGCCATATTTTTTCATAGCTGCACTGAATTGGCCGAACCATGCACGGGGTGATTGCTTTAAACCATACAGTGCCTTTTGCAGTTTGCATGCTACTTTATCTTCAGGATTTGCCGAGTATCCAGGTGGAAGGTTCATGAAAACTTCTTCTTCTAAATTACCATGAAGGAATGCGTTCTGCACATCAAATTGATGTAGCGGCCAATTTAAATTTGCTGCAAGAGATAACAAAACTCCAACAGTATTTAGTTTTGCTAGTGGTGAGAACGTTTCTTGATAATCTATACCATATGTCTGTGTGTACCCTTTTGCCACGAGTCTTGCTTTGTACCTATCAATGGATCCATTAGCATTGTATTTAATGGAGAAGACCCATTTGCACCCTACTATTTTTTTTTCCTTCAGGTAGTGAGACCAGCCTCCAAGTTTCATTTTTTTCTAAGGCCTTCAGTTCTTCTTTTATCGCTTGACTCCATTGTGGATCAAGAAGTGCTTCTTTTACGTTTTGAGGAATATAATCTGAGGACAGTTTATGTGCAAAGGCCTTGAGTGGTTCGGATAACCTGTGAGTGGACACATAGTTGGCTATAGGATGGATCTTCTATCTTCTACTTCTGGAGAGTATCGGCTTGGTGGTTTGCCACGGTTATGTCTGTCAGGCAAAGTATATTGCACAGTACTATTTATATTATCAATAACAGGAGATATGGCAGGGGAACTTACCTCAGCGATATTCTCAGGAGAGGCTTCGGGTACTAAAGAGGGGAAATCATCACTGGTTGTTGTATCTCTTTCATTGACAGGTGTTGGTGTTTCGTTACCTTCCATATTACATGGTTCATCAAAAGTTGGTTCTTCAGCTAGAGAATGTTCCTTAAAAATTGGTTCTTCAGCTAGAGAATGTTCCTCAGTTAGCCTTACCTTAGTATTTCCATCACTTGGTTGTTCTGAGACCCCTTCCGATTCTAGCCATGTTGTTGCTAGCCAATTCACCTTTTCATTTTGAAACTCCACCTAAAGAGATGATTTGGTGGCAGGTGATGGATAGAAGGTCTCTGTTTCGAGAAAGGTGACATCCATGGTGATGTATGTACGTTTAGTGATGGGGTCGAAACATCTATACCCTTTCTGATACAGAGCATAGCCCAAGAAGAGACAGCGGACTGCACATGGATCTAACTTGGTTCGCTGGTTTTTATGGAGATGAACGAAGGCAACGCATCCAAAGATCCAGGGTGGGAGCATTAACATCGTGTGTAGCAACGTATGGCTCGAGAGAGCCTGCAAGGGGGTCCAAAATTGTAGGACTTTGGAAGGCATTCTATTAAGCAAGTATACGGCTGTTGTGACTGCATTATCCCAGTGCCGAGAGGGCACATGTGCTCCAATCAACAAAGCTCGTGCTGTTTCTAAGATATGTCGATTTTTTCTCTCAGCGACGCGGTTTTGTTGAGGAGTTTGGGAACAAGAAGTTTCATGAATGAGACCATGGTGCTGAAAGTACGTATGGAATTTCGTGTTGACATATTCACCGCCATTATCAGTACGGAGGGTCTTAATCTTTGCTGAAAATTGTGTTTGAATCATTACATGAAATGATTGAAACACACCAAACACCTCATTTTTCCGTTTAAGTAGATACAACCATGTCATTCGAGTACAATCATCAACGAAAATAACAAACCATTTATTTCCAAATGGGGTAATAACATGAGAGGGTCCCCATACATCCGAATGGATTAAAGAAAAAGGCATGTCTCTTTTTGTGTGGCTATCTGGGTAAGGAAATCTATAACTTTTGGCTACAATACATGTTTCACATTTAAAAGATAATGGTTGTAATGTAGAAAATAAGGCTGGAAAGAGATGCTACAAGTATCCAAAAGAAGGATGTCCCAAGCGGTTATGCAGAAGCCAAATTTGTCGTTCTTTATCACTGGTGTGTTGAGTGTGATGTGCTTTCCCTGAACTGAAGTCATCCATGTAGTAGAGTCCCCATTTTTTAGTACCACGCCCAATGATCTCTTTGGTGAGAATATCTTGAAGAAGACAGAAATTTGGATACATTAATACAACACAATTGAGATAAGTTGTAACTTGACTAATAGAGAGCAATTATTTGATAAGGATGGAACAAGTAAAGTATGGTTTAGGGAAAGAGATGAGGATAGGGCCACTGTTCCTGCTCCTATGACCAGGTATTGAACTCCATTAGCATTTGCAATACAGGTTCTCCTGGGTTGAGCGATATGTGAGAAATCATGAGAATCAAAAGTCATGTGATCGGTAGCCCCAGAGTCTGTAATCCACCTACTTTCAGCGTGACCATGACATGTGACTAAAGCTTGTCCACAGTTACCTTGATCACTGAGGACAGTAAAAGGATTTGTTGATTCTGGTTGAGCAGTAAGAGAGAATTGTGGTTCTACACTTGCAACTGCTGCCCTTCCCGTGTCTTTATTTGAACCAGTCCCCTCACGTTTTTTCCGTACCTGAAAATCATTCCACCACTCAGGATACCCATGTAACTTAAAGCAAGTTTCATGGGTATGTTTTGTGTTGCCACAATGAGTGCATTTCGGACAATCAGATTGTGGTTTTGATTCTGGTTTTCCCGGTTTGAATCCTTTTGATGCCATAACCGCACCTGGAGCAATGTCACTACCTGATGTCATAACTGCTTGCCTAATGTCTTCACGTCAGACATGAGCATACGCTTGCTCAACTGTAGGGAATGGTTGTAACTAAAGAACATCACTTCGAATCTTGTCTAGCCGATCATCTAAACCATCAAGAAAAACATAGACTCTATCTTCCTGTAAGATGGAGATATACTTCTGAATATCTCCTGCACAGGTCATTGGATTAGGACAAAGAAAATCAATTTCGCGCCATAAGCATTGAAGATCATTATAATATTTTTCAATGGAACCACCCGCCTGCTTCATGCGAGTTACACGGCACCGAAGGTCGTATACTTGAGATGTATCATTTGCATCAAAAAATGTTGTAGCAATTGAGTCCCATACCTGTTTAGCAGTTGGGAATCGAATAAAATTACCAATCAACGAGGGGTCCATCGAGTTGATTAGCCATCCTTTGACAATGGCATTTTCAGTTCTCCATTTCTGGAACAATGGATCGGTTTCGAGAGGTTGTAGAGAGTCACCAGTAATATATCCCAATTTGTCTTTTCCTAAGATATACATCTCAACAACTTGGGACCATAAGGCATAGTTGGAACCATCCAACTTAATGCCAATAGGAGCATTGGAGAAATCAGATGGAGTTTGAGAAGAGGTCTGGACTTTGTTGAAGACCTCTGTCATTTTTGTTGTCCAGTCGTCGAGACTGGCGTCTACCATGGCTGCTGACTGTTAGAAGTTTTGATCAGTGGGTGGACGGAGCGAAGATCCTAGGATCCCGCTCTGATACCATGTCAAACACTCTGTTTTTCTATATGTGTTATTTGCAGTAGTAGAGTACAAGAATATATAACGATACTCGAAAAGTCATTCTAAGGAATATATGTTCTAAGGCTATAATTATGGTTGACCCTTTAAATGAGGGATTTACAATGATATAATTTTTATAAATACTCTCATTAGAAATTTCTATATTAACTTGTATGACAGCTCATGCCAACACAGAAGACTTCAGAGCCTGATGTATATAAGAATATCAGCAAGACATATTATGGCTTATGTTACCAGCTTATATTGGGAATAAGAGGAATGGGATAGCCCTAAACACAGGCATATGTTCCTACTTGAAGATAGATGCAGAAAGAGAAACTCATTCTCATCAAAAAAATAAAAGTTTACAATTAATTATATACTACCATTTAACAAAATAATATATATTTTTTTTCAAATATCATTAAGTGGTTATTTAGTGGTGGATGAGTGGGTGTTCTATCACTTTCTCTTTGAACTATATTAATTATATATATATATATATATATATATATTAAACATTCCCTACAAATAAAATATATGGATCAATTATGAGAACCCTTTTTAAAATTTTAAAAATAGAAATAAAATATAAGGGCTTTGGTCGAATTTTCTCATCGTATAAAAGACCATTACAATGCAACTAGTCGTTGGGGATCAATCCAGAAAGAGATTAAGCCTCATTTGGATTTAGAGATGAGATGAATTGAGATAAGTTTAGTTTATTTTTTAATATTATTATTATTTTGAAATTTGAAAAAGTTGAATTGAGATTTGAAAAATGTATATTAAAATTTGAAAAATGTGTATAAAAATTTGTGTTTTGTATAGAAAATTGAAAAAATATAATGATAAAATAGAGATAAATTGAGATGAGTTGAGAAAAATTTTGAATCTAAATTGGACCTTAATGGATCACTTTTGAGGAAAACTGATCCTCAAAATTGGTGGGTTTAAAGAGTGCTAAGCAATTTAATGGATCACTTGATGAATTATTCACATATTGGCCATTATAATATTTTTGACAAGATGAATTCTTCACCAGTCACTTTAAACCAAAAGCCTAGGGAGTAGGGACAACACCCTTCTTTAAAGTTAACAAAACAAGAAGAAAGAAATATCCTCAGCTACTGGGAAAAGCTAATCTTTTCGACGAAATGAACAAATCAAATACATGAACCTGCCCAAAGGGCAGTCAAATTACAAAAAACATTACTAATTGTTACTAAAGGAATGTAGTGGTAGCAGCCTTGACCCCGCAACGGCAGAACAACAAACTGGGTTTTGTCTAATTGTTCGAAAGGCAAGTTTGGAAGGCTGTGAATTAACATTGAAAACAAACAAACAAACAAACAAGTTATGGTTCCTCTACTTTCTTTGTTGTTTGATTCCTTTGTTCAGTCACATGGTAAGGGTCCACAGAGAAATGAGGTGATCTCTATTGCCTCTACGACTCTCATTCCAAGTAATATCTTCAGCTTTCAGCTGTGCAGGTCCATCACTTCCATCTAGCCATTTTCCTGTATAACCAATACAGACCAGTATTTTAGCACACCAGATATGACGAGAAGATATCATCCCATCTGACTTTGCTCTCTTGTTTGCAATCTCTTCCTTCTTTCATTTCCTTTTATTTCTATTATTTCATCCAAGAAAACATGGCCAACGTTGCAGGCCTACTTCTCTCCCCCCTCCTTCAAGTACTCTTTGAAAGAGTTGCTTCCCGCGAGTTCCTTGACTTCTTTCGAAGCCGAAAACTTGATGGTGGCCTCTTAAAGAAGCTAGAGAGATTATTGCTGTCTGCAAATGTAGTGATCGAAGATGCAGAGGATTTGCAATTTACAAAGCCTATGGTGAAAAAGTGGCTTCAAGGGCTAAAAGATGCCGTCTATGATGCAGAAGATATTCTGGACGAGATTCATACCCAAGTCTTGCGATCCAAGTTGGATGCTGAATTTCAAACTAAGTCAAATAAGGTACGAAATACCATCTCTACTTTTCTTAATGATCCTTTTGTCAGAAAGATAGAACCAAAGATAAAAGATGTACTCGAGACATTGGATCATTTAGTAAGACAGAAAGAAGATATAGGCTTGAAAGAAGGTGTTGGAGCGAAATCATCCGGAAGACCGTCCACTACTTCTTTGGTTAAAGAATCTGAAACTTTTGGTAGGAAAGATGATAAGGAGGCAATAATTAATTTGGTGCTGTCAGATAATGTAAGTGGCAATGAGCTGTGTGTGATTACTATTGTTGGCATGGGGGGACTTGGTAAGACAACCCTTGCTCAACTTGTATACAACGACGACAGGATAAAGCGGTGTTTCGATCTGAAAGCGTGGGTTTGTGTTTCAGATGATTTTGATGGGTTGAAGATTACGAAAACAATTTTAGAGAAACTTGGGTTGTCAACTAACAGTGATGGTAAAAGTCTAGATTGGCTTCAAGTTACATTAGAACAGAATTTAACTAGAAAGAAATTTCTTCTTGTTTTAGACGATGTTTGGAATAAGAATTATTAATGGAATACCTTAAGCAAACCTTTTAAATCCAGGACAGAAGGGAGTAGGGTGATTGTAACCACACGAAATAGACATGTTGCATCAATTATGCACTCTACTACAACTTATGATCTAAAGAAATTAGAAGAAGAATATTGCTGGTCACTATTTTCAAAACAGGTATTTCATTTTGGCAACTCTGGAGCTCATCTGGAGCTGGAAGTAATTGGTAGAGAAATTGTGAAAAGATGTGACGGCTTACCCTTAGCAGTCAAGACCATTGGAGCTCTCTTGTGGTCCGAACTAGATGTTAATGAGTGGAATAAGATACTAAGGAGCGAAATATGGGACTTGTCGAGTGATGATGTTATTCCTGCTCTAAGATTAAGCTACAAATATTTGCCCTTGCATCTTAAGCATTGCTTTGCTTACTGTTCAATATTTCCAAAAGATTATTATTTTGGAAAAGAATATTTAATCTTATTGTGGATGGCAGAAGGCTTGTTGCCACAAGTGAAACACAAAACAAGGGAACAAATTGGTGATGATTACTTCATTGATCTTGTATCAAGATCATTATTCCAACAATCTGGTGAAGAATATTTGGAAATGGGGTTCGGAATGCATGATCTTGTCAATGACTTAGCAAGATTTGTGTTAGGAAAATTTACCTTCAGATTAGAGGGTGAGAATTCTCTTGAAATTGGGAACAAGACACGCCATTTGTCATTTTTCACAACAAGTATTGATATTACTAAGATGTTTGGAGCACTTGATAAGGCTAAGGGGCTGCGTACATTCCTACCAATATACACTTACATTAAAGCATTTGTGCATGATTTGCTGCCAATGCTACAACGCTTACGAGTTCTTAATCTATCTCATTCTCAAAATTTGATTGAATTGCCTGATTCAATTGGCAAAATGAAACATCTACGGCATTTGGATGTTTCTTGGACTCCAATTAGGAAACTACCTGATTCCATATGCAAGTTGTGCAATTTGCAGACTTTGAGAATATCGGGGTGTTACAGTCTTATTGTATTGCCAAGAGATATTCATAAGCTCATTAATTTGCATCATTTTGATTTTACTAATTCTCCATGTATATAAAGGAGATGCCAGTACGATTGGGTGATTTGCGTCATCTTCAGACTTTTACTAAATTTATTGTTAGTAAACAAAGTAGAGTAGGCATTGAAGAGTTGGGGAAACTTACAAAATCTTGGGGGAAATCTCCATATTTCGAATCTCCAAAATGTTGTAACTCCTATAGATGCTTTGGCTGCCAATTTGAAGGATAAAAAGTATCTGGAGGAGTTGGAGTTAGAATGGAATGACGAAAATAATATTTTAGAAAGTCAAAGGGTTGTATTGGAGAATCTCCAACCCCATGCAAACTTGAAAAGTCTCTCGATCATCGGCTACGGGGGTAAAAGTTTTCCAAATTGGATCGGACATCTCTCGTTTGGAGCCTTGAAAGTGTTGAAGTTTAGAGACATGCCAAAGCTGGAGAAATTATTTGATTTTGGTGTCGAAAATGAAGGTGGAGGTTTTACTCATCTTGAAGAGCTTCAGATTGTTAACTGCCTCAAGTTAGCAGGAGAGTTGCCCATTCATCCTAATTCTTTATCCAGACTTGTGATAAAAAAATGCCCGCTGTTGGTGACTTCACTTCCAAGTGATGCTACTCTACGTCAACTGAAGCTAAGAGATTGTAATGAAGCTCTCCTCATGGAATTTCCGGTAAGATTGCAGAAACTTGCAATTGGAGGATTTGATGCGCTAGAGTCCATACCGAAGAGATTGATGGACTTCATCAGTTGTCTTGAGGAGTTAAAAGTTTGTGATTGCCACTCTCTTACATCTTTGTCCAGTGCCGATCTACCTTCTACATTAAAAGAAATTAAGATCAAAGATTGTAGCAAGTTAGAGCTTCCAAAGCATGGGAATTATTCATCCCTTGAGAAATTGCGGCTAGAAAATAGTTGTGATTCTCTACACTCCTTTCCATTAAACTTATTCCCAAATTTGGAATCCATCGAACTAATTGGATGTAGGAATCTGGAGTCTATAAAGGTTCCACAACAACTTGAACTTGATTTACTGGCCTTGTCATCAATTGAAATAAATAATTGCCCTAATTTCGTATCATTTCCGAATGGAGGATTGCATGCCCCAATACTTGGGAAATTTACAGTCATCAATTGTGAGAGACTGACGTCACTCCCTAATTTCGTATCATTTCCGTTTCTTTGTTATTTGTTATTAGAGAAGTGTCCAGAAGTTGAGTCATTCCATGAAGGAGGCTTGCCTTCCAAACTATCTCGTATTCAAATCTTAGACTGTGACAAACTCTTCGCCAATAGAAGGGGATGGGGATTGCAAAATCACCCCTCCCTTACTTCCATTTATATCGGAGGCAATTGTAAAGACGTGGATTCCTTTCCAGAGACGGGGTTACTTCCCAACAGTTTGCTTGATCTTTTCATCGCTGATTTTCCAAATATGAAATCACTGGACTATAAGGCCCTTCGAGACCTCACCTCCCTAGAAAAATTGTTCATCTTTTCCTGCCCTAAGCTGAAGTTTATGCAAGAAGCGGAGCTGCCTGCCTCCATTCTTACTCTACAGATCTATGAATGTGCTTTGTTGGAGAAACGGTTGCAATGCAGAAAAGGAAAAGCATGGCGCAAGAGTGCTCGCATCCCCTGCGTTGATATTAATGACAAATTGATTTGACCAACTTACAAGTCTAGCAAGAGTGCCCAATTTCAGTTATATTATCTATCTACAGCACAGATGGACGGTGATAGAGGTATGTGCAGCCTTAACTATATTAACTAATTAAACAATGTAATTTTCCATTACTGTTAAAGGCTTACTTTAAAACTATCTTGAGGGAAAATAGAATGCTTTGCCGATGGCTCCTTATCCTTTGAATTGATTATTTCAAGAAACAATTATTGAAGTATGTCGAGCCTCTTTCTTGCCACCATAAGATATTAATGCAAAGTTCGTATAAAACTACAGGTTTGTCCTGGTGATAAGTGTTTCTACACATCTTCCTTGCTAGAGAAATCTTGGAAATGCTCTGCCCGTGCATCAGCAGTATCTGAAGCTCTGGCTTGTAGTTGCAACAAAATCTCTTGGAAAGGCTTGGTGAGGTTTTTTTTTTATAGCTTCTCTTGTTCTTATGCAACCTTATTTTTTACCAACAACTACATTTGATTGTTACTTGTTCCAATCAAGACTTGGGCCATTTGGACAGGATCTACCTATGCATGCCATGCCAAAAAACAGGGCTAGTTTCATTCGATACGAGGTGATCCGGTACATTAATTCTACATTTGTTTTCTAGTTTTTTTATTTTTGGAAATTCTCGTATGGTTTTACGTCTGAAATTCAACATCATGGATTCAGATTCTACAAGACTTAAAATTCATTCGCAAGCTGAGTTAAGAGGAAAAGCAAGGCAAGTTGGAACATATCGTCCATCTTACTTCTCTATAATTATTGAACCAGTTCCAAATTATGTTTTTGCAATGCTTCCCCTTATGTTTTAGCATCTCTACCAATTGGGTGACATTTAAGTCTTATTTGGATACAAAAATCGTATCATCTTATTTCATTTCATCTCGTCATTACAAGTTTGCCAAAATCCTACACAAAATATAATAAACAATTTAATATTTTCAAATCTTAATATAATAATATTAATATTTAAAAATAATATTCTAACAATATTTTGTCCAACTTTAACTTTCATCTTTACTCATCCCATATCAACTCACTATCCAAACCGCACCTTGTTCTTCCTCCTACCAAAAATCCATGAAAAAAGAGTGCTTTTTTGTTTCAAAGAAGTGTGTTGAAGGTTTTAGGATGGTTGATTAAATGAGTAATTAAATAACTACCTAATATTTGGTTGGAGCTAACGATTTGGTGCTTGTGCAGGTTTCTTTATAGCTTCTCTTGTTCTTATACAACCTTATTTTTGACTAACCACTACATTTGATTGTCACTTGTTCCAATCAAGACTCGGGCCATTTATACAGGATCTACCTATGCGTGCCATGCCAAGAAACAGGGCTAGTTTTCATTCGACATGGGGTGATCAGGTACATTAATTTTACATTTGTTTTCTGCTTTTGTTATTTTTCGCAATTCTCGTTTGGTTTTACATCTATCTAACATTCAACATCAGGAATTCAGATTTTGACAAGAGTTAAAGTTTATTCGCAAGTTTAGTTAAGAGGGAAAGCAAGGCAAGTTGGAATATATTATCCGTTATACTTCTATATAATTATTGGAAAAATTCTAAATTATGTTTCTGCAATGCATTCCTTTAAGTTTTAACATCTCTACCAATTGGGTGACATTTACTCTTCCTCCTACCAAAAATCCGAGATAAAAGCTCGTTCAGGCTTTTAGAATGTTTGATTGAATGAGTAATTAAATAGTGGATCTTGCAGCAAACGATGAAAGAAAGAAGGCTTCCATCAAGATGGCTTGGTTATCGAAATGATTTCTTTAAGGAGACGTGGTCCCCATCTTCTTCAGGCTTGCATGCTCATGGACGTGGCTAGCAATCTTGCATCAGCTGCTTATCATTCCTACCGTTGATATTTGTAATCTCTGATAAGGAGATACTAGATTTCTCTCACTTTTGCAGCCAATTAAAGGGTCCAATTGTTAAAGTTCTCTTAAAATCAAGCAACATTCTTGCCACTTCTTATAAGTTTTAGGGGCTCCAAAACCTCTGGACAATTCATCTATTTTGGCTTCCTCTCCAGAAACTATTGCAGATCGATTTTGCATTGAAGTTTAATGCTAAGAACTTGAGTGTAGCCTCTGAAAATATCTTGAGAGAGAAACAAAGCTCTTCGCCTCTAATCACAATGAGTAATGCTACTCATCATCTCTTTTTCATCATCTTTTCATCCTCTTATGATATGACATTAAATGATTGGAGATTATTTATTATGTTTTACTTATATCATTTAATGTCATATTATGGGATGATGAAAAAGATGATTATTAATAGATTTATTCATTTCACAATCATCTCATTAAACTGTCAATTTCGACATTTACCCCACTAAACAAATAGCAACTTCTATGCAAACAAGTTTTCAGAAAAAAAGTTTATTAAAAAAAAGATTCAGAAATGAGAAATATAAAAATTATTTTTATAAAAAAATTTGTGCAACTATCAAATTTCAAACGTCTCATTAGAAATTTGTGCATACATATATCCTCCAACTTCAAGTACCTGAGAAATCATTCTAAAGAAAGTAAACTCTACACTAATACATATTATAAAAATAAATCTCACCAACCTACTTATGCTACTTGGCATGATGACTTACCTCATATTTTAAGAGGTAATATGAGGTAAGTTCTTAAAATATGAGGTAAGTAGTCACCAACTAGAAAATTTTTAATTTTATGTTTTCCAAAGACCAAACCTCCAAACACTAAAACCAACAACACTAATAAACAAAAACTCCACTACTAGGAAATCCGCAAGCAAGGTAGCCCGAGTTTATCCATGCGAATCAATCCTTTAGGTTTCTTCGGCAACTCATCCCTTTCACTTGTCCAAAGCTTATAAACACCTAGAGCACCCTGTTTATGGATTAGAAATGAGGAAACAATTCTTTTTGAAGAGGAAAATGCAGTGTTACCTATATGCATGTTTTTTTTTAAAAAATTTACAAGCTAACTTTGTTTAAATGTTGAACTGAATTGAGATAAGTTAAGTTTTTTAATAAATAATGGTAAGTTGATATAGTGAAGTGAGTTTTGTGGAGCCCATATAAGATGAGCTTAGATGTGTTTAGATATATTAAAATTAGACTAAATTGTGTTCATCTCAATAGAGTCTAAGCTCCAAAGGGGACCTTAGTTTTTCATGAACAATTGGCCCTCTTGTTACTAATATACCGCGTCGACTTATATTGGAAATTTATGTTGAGCATTCAAACCTGTCCAAAAATCACACAAGACGATTTTAACGTGGTTCAGCAATTTGCCTACATCCACAGGTGCCAAATTTACTATAATTTCTGAGATTTACAAATCACTCAAAATTTCTCACGTAACTCTCAAATGCACACACCACTTCTCTCTGCTCTCCACTGCTCTATATTTCGAATATCAGAGCTCTCCTTTTATAGGAGAGGTTTTACAAATGGTTGGTGTGGTAGGTGCAGCCAAACTAGAAAAACTCTGCATTGAGGTGGGTGGTGCAGCCATTGTTGAAGGATGGAAAACGGTGCAGCCATGAAGGACTGCAAATGGTTTCTATTTCACACTTTGGTGGCCTATTTTCAACAATCACCCCCTCCACCGAAGTGTGCCATACTAGGCTGCTTCCAAACTGATTCATTCTTCAAATGAATGCACTTCCTTCTTTGACGTGAGTGTCTTCTACTAACAAATGCGTCAAAGTCGCCAAATGCACCCAAAAGTGCCAATGCACCCGAAGGTGCTCAGCAACTTACAATATTGATCAATTCCAAGCAGTGTTGGAACTTGATCCCTGTGACGACTTTCGTCAACATATCTGCTGGATTATCTTCAGTGCCAATCTTCTGAAGTAATATGTCCTTTTCTTCTAATATTTCACGTACAAAGTGAAATCGGACATCGATATGTTTTGTTCGAGAGTGATACACTTGATTTTTGGCCAAATGAATTGCACTCTGACTGTCACAGTAAATGGTAACCTCTTGCTGCTCAAAACCCAAATCTGTTACCAGTCCCTGTAACCAAATGGCTTCTTTTACGGCTTCTGTTACAGCCATATACTCAGCCTCTGTGGATGACAGTGCAATCGTAGACTGCAAATTTGATCGCCAACTAACTGGTGCTCCAGACATAGTGAACACGTATCCAGTTGTCGATCGCCGTTTGTCAAGATCACCTGCATAGTCTGAGTCAACGTATCCAGTTACTAGACTATCTTTACTCTTCTCGAACTTCAAACCAAGATCTACGGTCCCTAGAATATACCGTAGAATCCATTTAGCCGCATGCCAGTGTTTCTTTCCAGGATTATGCATATAACGACTGACCAAACTGACGGCCTGGGAGATATCAGGTCTTGTACACACCATGGCATACATTAGGCTACCAACAACACTTGCATACGGGACATTCTTCATGTAGTCCCGCTCTTCATCATCTTTAGGAGACTGCAATGCACTGAGCTTAAAATATGGGGCCATTGGAGTACTCACAGGCTTCAACTTTGAGTCCATATTGAAGCGTTGCAATACTTTCTTCAGATACTGTTTCTGAGTAAGGTGAACTGTACATTTCACCCTATCTCTGCTGATCTCCATCCCCAATATTCTTCGTGCTTCTCCTAGATCTTTCATTTCAAACTCATGACTCAACTGAGTTTTCAAACGATCTATCTCCACCTTGCTTTTACATGCAATCAACATATCATCTACATATAAAAGCAAATAAATGAAAGATCCATCTGCAAGTTTTCTGAAATACACACAATGATCGTATTGGCAACGAGTATATTTCAGATCCATCATAAAACGGTCAAACCGTTTATACCATTGCCGAGGTGACTGCTTCAGTCCATAGAGAGATTTCTTCAGTCTGCAAACCCATTTTTCCTTACCAGTCTCTTTAAACCCTTCTGGTTGAGACAGATAAATCTCCTCTTCTAGATCACCATGTAAGAAAGCTGTCTTCACATCAAGTTGTGCTAATTCAAGATCATATTGTGCAACCAAAGCTAGCAATATCCGAATGGATGAATGCTTCACAACAGGAGAGAATACTTCACTGTAGTCAATTCCCTCTGTCTGAGCGTAGCCCTTGGCTACCAATCTAGCTTTGTATCGAATTCTATTTTTAGCAACTTGATCATCTTTCTGATTAAATATCCACTTACAGCCAATTGACTTCTTTCCTTGTGGCAGTGGCACAAGTTCCCAAGTCTGGTTCTTATGAAGAGACTGCATCTCCTCTGTCATCGCCTTTATCCATTCATCCTTTTCACTGGATTGTATGGCATCTCTGTAAGTGGTGGGGATCTCACCCCCTTCAACTGGTAGTGCATATGTCACGTAGTCTGCATAACGTGTTGGCACACGTTTCTCTCGTCTCGATCTACTGGTTGCTATTGATTCAATTTGACTTGGAGGTGCTGTGATTGGACTATCATCCTCCTATTGTCTGTCTTCTCTTGAATCATTTGGAGTAATAAACTCCACCTTCTGCGAATCACCGGGTGTTTCGCCATCATAGCTGCCTTCAGTGGAATCTTTATGCTTATGTGACTTAAGCATCTCAGATTCGTTGAAAGTAACATCTCTACTGATAATTACCTTCTTAGACTCTATGCACCAGAGTCTATACCCTTTTACACCAGAACTAAAGCCCAAAAATTTTGCTTTCTTGGCTCTAGGGTCAAGCTTACTTTCCTTTGCATGATAGTAAGCAGGACATCCAAAAATGTGTAAAGAGTCATAATCAGTAGCATGTGTACCTTTCCACATTTCAATGGGTGTCTTCCCGCCATTGGCAGCTGCGGGTAGTCTGTTGACGAGGTGGCATGCATATGTCACAGCTTCAGCCCAAAATTGTTTACTGAATCCAGCATTCAGTAACATACATCGTACTTTCTCTAGCAAAGTACGATTCATCCGTTCTGCCACACCGTTTTGCTGCGGTGTTCCTCGTACCGTAAAGTGTCTGACTATTCCCTCTCTCCGACATACTTCCATGAAAGGGTCTAGAGTATACTCCCCTCCATTATCTGATCTGAGCCGCTTAATTTTTCTGCCGGTCTGAGTCTCAATCATCTTCTTCCAAGCAAGAAAGATGTTCAGCACTTCATTTTTATTCTTCATCGTATACACCCACACACGACGAGAATAATCATCTACAAAAGTTACAAACCAATGCTTACCTCCCAAAGATGCAATTTTGGTAGGTCCCCAAACATCGGAGTGTACATAGTCAAGTATCCCCTGTGTATTGTGAACAGCGGTTCCGAACTTGATCCGCGTCTGCTTCCCCAATACACAGTGCTCACAAAAAGATAATTTACCAGTCTTGGCACCTTTGAGTAAGCCTTGCTTTACGAGTGTTTGCAAAGCTTTTTCTCCAGCGTGTCCCATACGCATATGCCAAAGTCTGGTAGCCAAAGTCTGGTAGTGTCAGCATCAGTCTCATCTAGCTTCTCACAGCCTGTAGAAGCTCTTCCAACAATAGTACTTCCTTGCAAGAAGTATAGGTTTCCTCGCCTCAAACCCTTCATAGCCACTTGAACTCCCATTAACACTTTGAGAGTTCCGTCTTCAATAGTGATTCTGAATCCCTTTGAATCCAGAGATCCTAATGAGATAAGATTTTTCCGCAGATCCGGAACGAACCGAACTTCGGTCAGAATCCTGACAGTTCCATCGTGCAGCTTCAACCGAATGCTCCCTATCCCCCGAGTCTTACAGGCACTGTCGTTGCCCATAAGTACTGCTCCACCTTCAATCTCTGTGAAGTCAGTAAACCAGTCCCGATTGGGACACATATGATAGGTGCATCCGGAATCCATAATCCATTCATCAGGATGACAAATCAATGATGAACCTGTCAAGGCAATGTCTAGATCTTCATCTCTGTCTGCGACATTTGCTGTGGTGGATTGATTCTTCTGTTGTCCCTTCAATTTGGGACAATCCTTCTTCCAGTGTCCTTTGTCGTGACAATAGGAACACTCATCTTTGGCGAGTTTTCTGCCGACTGATGAACCACGTGATGTGGCCCGAGTTTTCGATTGAAAACCTTTCTTCTTTCTGGGATATCTTGACCGCGATCTCCCTCTTGCTGTAAGTGCTTCACTTGATGTATCTAGCTGTACCTGCTTATCCTTTTTCCGGTACTCATTGCTAATCAGAGAACTAGATACATCATTAAAACTAATTTTCTCCTTCCCATACAATAATGTTGTAACTAAATGATCATATGTATCGGGTAAGGAATTTAACAAAAGTAAAGCCTTATCTTCATCTTGGATTTCAACATCCAAGTTTAGTAGATCAGCAAGAATCTGATTGTAACTATTCAAATGTTCAGACATACTAATACCTTCACGAAATTGGAATCTGAAGAGCTTTTTCTTCAAATGCAAACGGCTCTCAATACTTTTCTTCATGAACTTATCCTCCAATTTCTGCCAAAGTTCTTTTGCATTTGTCTCTCTCATGACAAAATACTTCTGATCTTTGGTAAGGCACAAACGAATTGTACTACAAGCTTGGGTGTTAAGCTTCCTCCAATCCTTTTCTGACATATCGTTGGGTTTCGCTTCCAACGCCATATCCAACTCTTGTTGGATCAAAACGTCCATCACTTCACATTGCCACATACCAAAATTAGAAGTTCCATCAAACTTCTCAACTTCAAACTTGGCATTTGAAACTGTGGACCTACGCACTGAACTGCTAGCATTTCCAGAGTTCCTAACTTCCCCAACACCTTCCATATTAATTAAAAAATTTTAAAATACAAATTTCAAAATTCTAACCGTACGGATGAGTCCGGAATGATCCAAATAATTGGAAAGTACTATTTGATCGTCGAAATCGGACTCCAAATGGCTAAGATCAAGCTCAAAATCAGATCTGAAAATCGGACGGTCCAGATCTGTTAGGCGCGTGTGATACACGCGCTGAAAGAGGTCAGAGGTGCGTGAGGCGCGTGGGATTCACGCGCCAGAAGGGACTCTGAGCGCGTGCAGCGCGTGGATGCGCGTGAGTTCACGCGCGGGATGCTGCGTATGGCGCGTGGGCGCGTGCAGTTCACGCGCAGAAGAGTCCTAGGGCGCGTGAGAGCGCGTGCTGCACGTGGTCGGCGCGTGGGAGCGTCTGTTTCACGCGTCTTCTTCCTCGGGACGCGCGTGGAGGCGCGTGGCGCGTGTTTTCCAGTCGTCTTCAACCTCCAGCTGCGAGTGGGTACACGCTCGGACCTTCTACCGGCGCGTACGGGCTTTTCTGACGTCCGTTTTCGATTCCGTTTGCGCCTACGGATTCGTCTCGACCCAAGGAACAGCCTGGAGTTGTCAAAAAACAATTTTGACCAACTTGATTTCTGGACAGCACGAACCAGAGCTCTGATACCAATTGTTGAGCATTCAAACCTGTCCAAAAATCACACAAGACGATTTTAACGTGGTTCAGCAATTTGCCTACATCCACAGGTGCCAAATTTACTATAATTTCTGAGATTTACAAATCACTCAAAATTTCTCACGTAACTTTCAAATGCACACACCACTTCTCTCTGCTCTCCACTGCTCTATATTTCGAATACCAGAGCTCTCCTTTTATAGGAGAGGTTTTACAAATGGTTGGTGTGGTAGGTGCAGCCAAACTAGAAAAACTCTGCATTGAGGTGGGTGGTGCAGCCATTGTTGAAGGATGGAAAACGGTGCAGCCATGAAGGACTGCAAATGGTTTCTATTTCACACTTTGGTGGCCTATTTTCAACAATTTATAATGAGGAGTTCGTGTGCCAATCAAACATAGTTTTTATTGATTTAAGTTTGAAAAAGGCAAAAACAGACATAATTATATTTGGGTTGGCCGATCCTCATACGAGTTTTTCAATGGCCTCTCAATACAAAATGAAGCAGAGGACTTTACATGTAATCTGCATGTGTCCTTACTGAAGATATGCATATTTAAATGGTTGACACCTCATTATAACTGATCCAATGTCAAATTCGTTATTTGATTTTATATAATTATACTTATTTGTTAACTTTTTTAGATGAGAAACTGAAATTGATTTTTTGATGGTGAGATTATCTATTGATTAGACAATGTTGTTAAGTTCTCGATGGTTCTTCTTTCGTTACGTATACCCTTGTGCCGTTTCACAGAATAATGCTTATGCATGCCAAGAAACGGGGCTAGTTTCTTTCTGCAAAGGGTGATCAGGTACATTTGTTGTATCTTTTCTCCGCATCTGTTACTTTTAAAAGCTCACACATGAGTGTTTATATCTAACAATGAACATGAACACCATTCAGGCTTCTCCAGAATTTAAAATTCAATCATAAGCGGAATTTTGAGGTAAAGGAAGGCAAGGTGGATTATTATCCATCATTCTTTTTTACAATTTATATTTTATTGAAACGGTTTAAAATTATGTTTCTGCAATGATTTCTTAAAGTTTTAGAATTTCTACCAATTGGATCACATTTACTCTTGATCCTCCTACAAAGCATCCATGCAAAAGTGTGTTCATGTTTTCTTTATGAGTTAATGCAATTATTACCCAATATTTCGTTGGAACTTGGAGTTAATGACTTAGTGGCTCTTGCGGCAAAGTAATGAAAGAAAGAAGGTTTCCATTAAAGCAATTTGGCGATCGAAATAATACTTTAGGGGAAATAACTGCGGAAACCAGTTCTATCTCATCAGCTGCGATCCTATATAAATATATATATATATATATAGATATAGCGCCCATTATTTTGTTTATCTTTGTAATCTCTAACTAGCAGAGACTATAAAATGATGAGTATGGCTTGAATACTCGCCTCCCCTGCACTCTCACTCGAGCGAAATTGATCCCGCTCAAGCGAAAGTCCAACCCATGAGGTCGCTCGACTTTCGCTCGACATCCAGCTCGAGCGAAGTTCAACCCGAGAGTTCGTTTAACCCTCGCTCGAGGTCCCGCTCGAGCGAGATGCAGGCAGAGACTACGCTCGACCCCTCGCTCGACTTTCAGCTCAAGCGAGATTGACCTAGCTAAGTTTCACTCGAACGAGATCGTATAAATATAAATATCGCGGTCTCTTTTCTGCTTCGTCCCCGACGAGCTCCCAGCGCCCCTGTTTTCGCCCGAACAAACAAAGCCCCCTCCAAGCTTCATTTCTTCTCAATTTTTTGAGTGGTTGAGTGAAAACACGTGAGGATTGAGTATATACACGTATGATGAATGATTTCTATTGTAAGAATCATTTGATTCTCTTTCTGCAATCTTCATTTGATCATAGTGAAGTTTTGAGACCAACCCCCAATAGATGTAAGCTCAGTTGAGCTGAACCACTTAAATTTGTATGTTCTGTATTATCTTTACTGTTTTACTTCTCTTAGTTGCTACCGCTGCATTTGATTTCATATCTGTGTTGTCTGTTATCGATTTATTCCCAACATAAAATTCTAGCACTTGGAACAAGATTGGGCAACTTTCACTTTCTTTTAATGGTCACTTTGATCCTTTCAACATCAACATCCCTTGTGCCATAGATATTCGCCACAAAATAATTTATATACAAACTTTTAACAAGATAATTTTTTTTTCAAATATTATTACATTAAGAAGTGGTGATTTAGTGGTGGATGAGTGGGTGTTCTATCAATTTCTCTTGGAACTCTATAAACTCTATATATATACATATATATATATATATATATATTTAAAGATTCCCTAAAAATAAAATATATGGATCAATTATGGAAACCCTTTTTAAAATTTTTAAAATAGTACTAATATGTAAGACCATTACAAAGCAACTAGTCGTTGGAGATTCAAGAAAGAGATTAAAACTGATCCACAAAATTGGTGTGTTTAGCGAGTGGTAAGCAATTTAATGGATCACTTGATATCATAAATCTTTCAATTTGCTAAATTGATCGGCTCTGATTCAGTCAGAACTAAAATTTTTAAATTGTTTTACAAAATAGAAGCCTTCACATTTTTTAGTATGGAGTCTCTGAGAATTCTTCACATATTAGCTATTATAATATTTTAGATGAATTCTTCACCAGTCACTTTAAACCAAAAGCCTAGGGACAGCACTCTTCTTCTAACTTAACAAAACAAGAAGATGGAAATATCCTCAGCTACTGGGAAAAGCTATCTTTTCGGACAAATCAGCAAATCAAACACATGAACCTGCCCAAATGGCTGTCAAATTACAAAAAAACATCACAAATCTGAAGTAATGTAGTGGTAACAGCTGATGCAGGACGTGGAAAGCACCAACATGGCAACTGCTGGATATGATTTCAACCAAATAAGGAAAGTCAAGCCACGCACAAGCCAAATCTCAAGCCGTAGCTGCAGCATTAATATTATTTGTTTCCGAGTTTATGTTTTGATTTTTGTGTTGATTTGTTTCCTTTTAATTCCTCTACTTTCAATTAATTAATTACTTTCCTATAGCGGTGAAGCCTGATATAAGGGTGGCAGCGATTGTAATCAGGCAGATTATTATCAAATATTGAAAAAACATGTGAGAATGCCAATTTTCTACCGCAACTCTGCATCGACTTGGAAGACACAGCTCTTCCTTTTTGGTTTTTTTTGTTTTGTTTTTTTTTTTTTTTTTTTTCTGTTTGGGCTATGAGATGTGTTAGGGAGTATCCACACTCAGAATATTCTCTTTAATATAAACAGTGCATGAACAGTTTTAATGTTGAACTAAATTGAGATAAGTTGAGTTCTTTAATAAATAATGGTAAGTTGATATAGCGAAGTGAGTTTTGTGGAGGTCACATAAGATGAGCTTAGACAGACATAATTATATTTGGGTTGGCCGATCCTCATACGAGTTTATCAATGGCCTCTCAATACAAAATGAAGCAGAGGACTTTACATGTAATCTGCATGTGTCCTTACTGAAAATATGCATATTTAAATGGTTGACACCTCATTATAACTGATCCAATGTCAAATTCTTTATTTGATTTTATATAATTATACTTATTTCTTAACATTTTTAGATGAGAAACTGAAATTGATTTTTTGATGGTGAGATTATCTATTGATTAGACAATGTTGTTAAGTTCTCGATGGTTCTTCTTTCGTTACGTGTACCCTTGTGCCGTTTTACAGAATTCTGCTTATGCATGCCAAGAAACGGGGCTAGTTTCTTTCTGTAAAGGGTGATCAGGTACATTTGTTGTATCTTTTCTCCGGATCTGTTACTTTTAAAAGCTCACACATGAGTGTTTATATCTAACAATGAACATGAACACCATTCAGGCTTCTCCAGAATTTGAAATTCAATCATAAGCGGAATTTTGAGGTAAAGGAAGGCAAGGTGGAATATTATCCATCATTCTTTTTTACAATTTATATTTTATTGAAACGGTTTAAAATTATGTTTCTGCAATGATTTCTTAAAGTTTTAGAATTTCTGCCAATTGGATCACATTTACTCTTGATCCTCCTACAAAGCATCCATGCAAAAGTGTGTTCATGTTTTCTTTATGAGTTAATGCAATTATTACCCAATATTTCGTTGGAACATGGAGTTAATGACTTAGTGGCTCTTGCGGCAAAGCAATGAAAGAAAGAAGGTTTCCATTAAAGCAATTTGGCGATCGAAATAATACTTTAGGGGAAATAACTGCGGAAACCAGTTCTATCTCATCCGCTGCGCTCATATATATATATCGCCCATTATTTTGTTTATCTTTGTAATCTCTAACTAGCAGAGACTATAAAATGATGAGTATGGCTTGAATACTCGCCTCCCCTGCACTCTCGCTCGAGCGAAGTTGATCCCGCTCGAGCGAGAGTCCAACCCGTGAGTTCGCTAGACTTTCGCTCGACATCCAGCTCGAGCGAAGTTCAATCCGAGAGTTCATTTGACCCTCGCTCGAGGTCCTGCTCGAGCGAGATGCAAGCAGAGACTACGCTCGACCCCACCCCTCGCTCGACGTTCAGCGCAAGCGAGATTGACCTAGCAGTGTTCACTCGAGCAAATTTAAGTTTCGCTCGAGCGAGATCGTATAAATATAAATATCACGGTCTCTTTTCTGCTTCATCCCCGATGAGCTCCCAACGCCCCTGTTTTTGCCCGAACGAACAGAGCCCCCTCCAAGCTTCATTTCTTCTCAATTTCTTGAGTGGTTGAGTGTAAACACGTGAGGATTGAGTATATACATATAAAATGAGTGATTTCTCTTGTAAGAATCATTTGATTCTCTTTTAAGAATCATTTGATTCTCTTTCTGTAATCTTTATTTGATCATAGTGAAGTTTTGAGACCAACCCCCAGTAGATATAAGCTCAGTTGAGCTGAACCATTTAAATTTGTGTATTTTGTATTATCTTTACTATTTTACTTCTATTAGTTGCTACCGCTGCATTTGATTTCATATATGTGTTGTCTGTTATCGGTTTATTCCCAACATAAAATTCTAGCACTTGGAACAAGATTGGGCAACTTACACTTTCTTTTAATGGTCACTTTGATCCTTTCAACATCAACATCCCTTGTGCCATAGATATTCGCCACAAAATAATTTATATACAAACATTTAACAAGATAATTTTTTTTAAAAATATTATTACATTAAGAAGTGGTGATTTAGTGGTGGATGAGTGGGTGTTCTATCAATTTCTCTTGGAACTCTATAAACTCTATATATATATATATATATATATATATATATATATTTAAACATTCCCAAAAAATAAAATATATGGATCAATTATGGGAACCCTTTTTAAAATTTTTAAAATGGTACTAATATGTAAGACCATTACAAAGCAGCTAGTCGTTGGAGATTCAAGAAAGAGATTAAAACTGAACCTCAAAATTGGTGTGTTTAGCGAGTGGTAAGCCATTTAATGGATCACTTGATATCATAAATCTTTCAATTTACTAAATTGATCGGCTCTGATTCAGTCAGAACTAAAATTTTTAAATTGTTTTACAAAATAGAAGCCTTCACATTTTTTAGTATGGAGTCTCTGAGAATTTTCACATATTAGCTATTATAGTATTTTTAATAAGATGAATTCTTCACCAGTCACTTTAAACCAAAAGCCTAGGGACAGCACTCTTCTTCTAACTTAACAAAACAAGAAGGAAATATCCTCAGCTACTGGGAAAAGCTATCTTTTCGGACAAATCAGCAAATCAAACACATGAACCTGCCCAAATGGCTGTCAAATTACAAAAAAACATCACAAATCTGAAGTAATGTAGTGGTAGCAGCTGATGCAGGACGTGGAAAGCACCAACATGGCAACTGCTGGATATGATCTCAACCAAATAAGGAAAGTCAAGCCACGCACAAGCCAAATCTCAAGCGGTAGCTGCTTCATTAATATTATTTGTTTCCAAGTTTATGTTTTGATTTTTGTGTTGATTTGTTTCCTTTTAATTCCTCTATTTTCATTTAATTAATTACTTTCCTATAGTGGTGAAGCCTGATATAAGTGTGGCAGCGATTGTAATCAGGCAGATTATTATCAAATATTGAAAAAATATGTGAGAACGCCAATTTTCTACAGCAACTCTGCATCGACTTGGAAGACACAGCTCTTCCTTTTTGGTTTGTTTTGTTTTGTTTTGTTTTTTTTGTTTTTTTCCTGTTTGGGCTATTGTTCATTTCCTAAACGTTTCCGCTACGCCAGCAGCCCTGACCCCACAACGGCAGAACGACAAACTGGGCTTCGTCTAATTGTTCGAAAGTCAAGTTTGGGAGGCCGTGAAGTAACATTGAAAACAAACAAAGAAACAAAGAAATGCGATTGTCTCCATTGCCTCTACACCTCTCATTCCAAGTAATATTTTCAGCCGTGCATGAGGTCCATCACTTACGTCTAGCCATTTTTCACCGTATCAGCAGAGAAGAGATCATCCCATCTGACTTTGCTCTCTTGTTTGCGATCTCTTCCTTCTTTCATTTCCTTCTATTTCTATTGTTTCATCCAAGAAAACATGGCCAGCGTTGCAGGCCTACTTCTCCCCCCCTTCCTCCAAGTACTCTTTGAAAGACTTGCTTCCCGCGAGTTCCTTGACTTCTTTCGAAACCGAAAACTTGATGGTGGCCTCTTAAAGAAGCTGGAGAGATTATTGCTGTCTGCGAATGCAGTGATCGAAGATGCAGAGGATTTGCAATTTACAAAGCCTATGGTGAAAAAGTGGCTTCATGGGCTAAAAGATGCCGTCTATGATGCAGAAGATATTCTGGACGAGATTCATACCCAAGTCTTGCGATCCAAGTTGGATGCTGAATTTCAAACTAAGTCAAATAAGGTACGAAATACCATCTCTACTTTTCTTAATGATCCTTTTGTCAGAAAGATAGAACCAAAGATAAAAGACGTACTCGAGACGTTGGATCATTTAGTAAGACAGAAAGATGATATAGGCTTGAAAGAAGGCGTTGGAGCGAAATCATCCGGAAGACCGTCCACTACTTCTTTGGTTAAAGAATCTGATATTTTTGGTAGGAAAGATGATAAGGAGGCGCTAATTAATTTGTTGCTGTCGGATGATTTAAGTGGCAATGAGTTGTACTCTGTGATTGCTATCGTTGGCATGGGGGGACTGGGTAAGACAACCCTTGCTCAACTTGTATACAACGACAACAGGATGGAGAGGCATTTCGATCTTAAAACGTGGGTTTGTGTTTCAGATGATTTTGATGTGTTGAAGATGACGAAAACAATGTTAGAGAAACTTGGATTGTCAAGAATTGACACTGACGATAAGAGTCTAGATTGGCTTCAAGTTAAACTCCAACAGAATCTGACTGGAAAGAAGTTTCTTCTGGTTTTAGATGATGTTTGGAATGAGGTTTATTCAAAATGGGAGGCATTAAGCAACCCCTTTAAATTCGGGGCAGAAGGGAGTAGGGTGATTGTAACCACACGAGAGAAACGTGTTGCATCAATCATGCACTCTACTACAATTTACTTTCTAAAGGAATTAGAAGAAGAAGATTGCTGGTCACTATTTTCAAAACAGGCGTTTCATTCTGGCAACTCTGATGCTCATCCGAAGTTGGAAGTAATTGGTAGACAGATTGTGAAAAGGTGTGGAGGATTACCCTTAGCTGTCAAGACGATTGGAGCTCTCTTGTGGTCTGAACTTGATGTTAGTGAGTGGAATAGGATATTGAGAAGCGAAATATGGGACTTGCGAAGTGATGTTATTCCTGCTTTAAGATTGAGCTACAAATATTTGCCATTACATCTAAAGCGTTGCTTTGCTTACTGTTCAATATTTCCACAAGATTGTTATTTTGTAAAGGAAGATTTAATCTTATTGTGGATGGCTGAAGGTTTGTTGCCAAAAATGAAGGACAAAACAATGGAACAAATTGGTGATGATTACTTCAATGATCTTGTATCAAGATCATTGTTCCAACAATCAAGTGAAAGTCCTCTTAAATTCGGAATGCATGATCTTGTCAATGACTTAGCAAGATTTGTATCAGGATCATTTATCGTCAGATTGGAGGATGAAAAATCTCCTGAAATTGTGAACAAGACTCGCCATTTTTCATTTGCAACAATGGCTGTTGATACTAAGAAGTTTCGGGCGCTTTATGAGGCTAAGGGGCTGCGTACGTTCCTCCCAATATATCCTACTTTCAAAATAATCTTAGTTAAAGAATTTGTACATGATTTGCTGCCAATGCTACGATGCTTACGAGTTTTTAAGTTGACTTTTTCTCAAAGTTTGACCGAATTGCCTGATTCAATTGGCAAAATGAAACATCTACGATACTTGGATGTTTCTTGGACATCAATTAGGAAGCTACCTGACTCCATATGCAAGTTGTGCAATTTACAGACTTTGAGAATATCATCGTGTTTTCTTACTCAATTGCCAAGAGATATTCATAAACTTGTTAACTTGCGTCATCTTGATTTTAGTAATTCCCCATTTATAGAGGAGATGCCAGTACGATTGGGTAATTTGCGTCATCTCCAAAGCTTGACTAAATTTATTGTTGGTAAACAAAGTAGAGGAGGCATAGAAGAGTTGGGGGAACTTAAAAATCTTGGGGGAAAGCTCCATATCTCGAATCTCCAAAATGTTGTATCTCCTATACATGCTTTGGCTGCCAGCTTGAATGATAAAAAGTATCTGGAGGAGTTGACGTTGGAATGGAATGATGAAAATAATATTTCAGAAAGTCAAAGGGCTATATTGGACAGTCTCCAACCCCATGTAAACTTGAAAAGTCTCTCGATCACCGGCTATGGGGGTAAAAGTTTTCCCGATTGGATCGGACATCACTCATTTGTAGCCTTGAAAGTTTTGAAGTTTAGAGACATGCCGAACCTGGAGAAATGGTTTGATTTTGGCTGCAAAAATGAAGGTGGAGCTTTTACTCATCTTGAAGAGCTTGAGATTGTGAACTGTCCTAAGTTAACAGGAGAGTTGTTGGTGACTTCATTTCCAATGGGATTGCGGAGACTCGAAATTGGAGGATATAATGCGCTAGAGTCCATACCGGAGAGATTGATGGACTTCAACAGTTGTCTTGAGGAGTTAAAAATTAGTGGTTGCCACTCCCTTACATCTCTGTCCAGTAGTGATGTTCTACCTTCTACTTTAGAAGTCGTTGAGATCAAAGATTGTAGCAACTTAGAGCTTCCAATGCATTGCAATTATTCATCCCTTGAGAAATTACGGTTAGAAAATAGTTGTGATTCTCTACACTCCTTTCCATTAAATTTATTTCCAAATTTGGAATCCATCCAACTAATTGGATGTAGGAATCTGGAGTCTATTAATGTTTCGCAGGAACTTGAACTTGATTTAGTGGCTTTGTTATCAATTGAAATAAAAAATTGCCCTAATTTCGTTTTATTTCCGAATGGAGGATTGCATGCCCCAAAACTTGAGGAGTTTCGAGTCATCAATTGTGAGAGCCTGACATTACTACCTGACAAGATGCACACACTCCTTCCCTCCCTTTGGTATTTGAAATTAGAGAAGTGTCCAGAAGTTGAGTCATTCCCAGAAGGAGGCTTGCCTTTCAAACTACTTAATATTGATATCGAAGACTGTCACAAACTCTTCGTCAATAGAAGGGGATGGGGATTGCAAAATCTCCCCTCCATTCGACACTTTTATATCGAAGGCAATTGTGACGACTTGGAGTCCTTTCCAGAGGCGGGGTTACTTCCTACTAATTTGCTTTCTCTTCACATCTATGGATTTCCAAATATGAAATCATTGGACTGTACGGCCCTTCGACTCCTCACCTCTCTTGATGAATTGTCAATCACTTCCTGCCCTAAGCTGAAGTTTATGCAAGAACAAGAGTTGCCTGGCTCCATTTCTACTCTACGGATCTATGAATGTGCTTTGTCGGAGAAACAGTTGCAAAACAGAAAAGGAAAAGTATGGCGCAAGATTGCTCGCATCCCCTGCGTTTATATTAATGGCAAATTGATTTGACCAAACTACAAGGCTAGCAAGTGTACCCAATTTTAGTTCTATTATCTATCTGCAGCAAAGATGGACGGCGATAAAGGTATGTGAGGTCTTAACGATATTAACTAGTTACCCAATATAATTTTCCATTCTTGTTAAAGGTTCGCTTTAAAACTATCTCGAGTGATAATAGAATACTTTGCCGATTTTTCCTTATGATCCCTTGAATTGATTATTTCAAGAAACAATTATTGAAGTTTGTTGAGTCTCTCTCATGCCACCATATAATGATATTAATGCCAAGTTCGTATAAAACTACAGCTTTATGTGCTTCGAATCAAATTGCTATGTCCCATATCCATTCCCGAGCTCATTTGAAGCTCTTCTGCAATGCTCTGCCGTCCATCAGCGGTATCTGAAACTTTGCCTTGTGGTCCCAACAAAATCTTGTAAAGGTTTGGTGCTTGTGCAGGTCTTTTTATTGCTCCTCTTGTTCTCATGCAACCTTGTTTTTGACCGACCACTACATTTGATTGTTACTTGTCTTAATAAAGATTCGGGCCATTTGTGCAGGATCTACCTATGTGTGCCATGCCGAGAAACAGGGCTAGTTTTCATTCGACATGGGGTGGTCAGTTACATTAATTTTACATTTGTTTTCTACTTTTGTTATTTTTGGAAATTCTCTTATGGTTTTACATCTATCTAACATTCAATATCACAAATTCTGTAACGTCCCAATCCTAGTTCCTATCATATATATTCACATTTTACACTATAATTAAAGACTCCAAATTTTCAAATATTATATAAAATTTGGTCTTAAAACCCACTTCCTCGATATCATTAATTCTAAAAATACTAAATCACCGTAATATAATAATATTTCCTTACAAAAGCTTATCAATATTCGTATAAATTTTCTATGTTTAAACTCATCTGAAAAATATTCAGAGATAAGGGTGAGCTATCAACTCAGTAAGTGGAGGACATATACCAGAGTGCAAACATGAGCATTTTTCAAAGTATAGTATGCAGAGCAAAAAAAAAAAAATTTTTAGTTTTAATATACAGAATAAAAAACAAACATGAGCATTTTCCAAAGTATAGTATGCAGAGCAAAAAAAAATATTATTTAGTTTTAATATACAAAATAAACACATTTTCATACGTAACGGAGTGATGAATTTTAAATAATAAGAAATACAGAATACTTTGGCATAACAAAATTGAGCATCATCATCATATCAAAATAAAGTATCTTATAGAGTAGAGGCCATATTTAACCCTCGTGGTAGAGTTATGGTAATCCCAGTAACCAAATCAGGCAAAGACAAAGGTGAATCTTTTCCTTAATCATTCTCGGAGTTCTGAGTGTGCACGCAGGAAAGTCCACATAAAACCATTTTCTTTCCAAAGTGGGTGTATTCAGAGACAAAGAAATTGGTACCAACTCAAACAGAGCAGAGAAAAGCAGACACAAAACAGAGCAGAGATAGAGTCAGATACAAATCAGTATACCATAGCAAATGTTTTCTGAGTCATTAAAATAATACATAGTTCCAAAATATTTTAAAATCATTCTAATATAAATAAAACAAAGTCATAGTATCTTTATAAAATTAATGCGCAATTTTTCAAATTCTCAATATCGCTCTTTTTCACATTTCAGAAATAACATGACAAAAAAATTAAGCTCATGTCTACACAATGTATGACAGAAACAATTCTTCTTTCTTTCATATAAGTTTCATGACTAATGCAGATAACTGACTAAGGTTGATTTTTTTTCTCAAGTTTTCAATTTCATAACAAAATATGCACAAATTTTTAGAAAGTCAATATCGGTCTACTTTTGGTATAAAACCAGGCATATGAACCTCACTTACCTAGACTTCTTAACCTTTCAGAATTTTTCTAAATAATAATCGATACCTATAAAATAACCAAGTAATTTCGTAAATTTTTTAATGATCGCAAATCTCGAAAATAGAACCTGAGGTATAAATCCAATATTAGTCTATAAATATCTTTTTATCATTTATTATTTTCATTTTGTAAATAATCTTAGAATATTCCAGAATTATAGCAATAGTGTCCATTATACCCTTTGTAATAGATTTGATTCCCTTTGTACGAGTATATAAACACTACAATATTAATGAGAAATTTAGGAAGGAATTCATGAAAATCTTACCAGCTAATATGGTATCAAAGCTGCTCTTACTAGCAGTCTCGTGGTCCATGGCTACTCTCCCACCTTCTTCTCCCTCTCTTGTTTCCTCCTTCTCTCATGTTGTCATGGTCAAACTCACTACCGAAAATTACTTGCTAAGGAAAGTACAAATCTCAGCATACCTTAGAGGACAAGATCTCTATTGCTATGTTGATGGCACTCTACCCTATCCTCTGAAATTCATTCCTACCTCAAATCTGAAATAAGCTCCAAGGAATAATCCAGACTATACGTCATGGGTGAGAATAGATTAATTGGTCCTCAATGTTCTGTTCTCATCCCTTTCTGATTCCATCCTCAGTCATGTCCTTTCTTTGACCACTTCCCGCTCCTTATGGAATTCCATCACCTCCATGTTTGCCTCTCAAACTCAGGCAAAGGAATTCCAACTGCATTTCCAATTAACTAATATCTCTCATGGTGATCAAAGCATAACAGAATACTTTGTAAAAGCTAGGACTCTTGCCGATATTCTCTCCTCCACCGGAAATCCTATCTTCGATAAAGATCTCTTTGCCTATATTCTCACATGTCTTAGTTCCCTCTATGAATCCATTATTACCTCAATCACTACTCTATCCCAACCCATCACTTCTCATTCATTGTTCCAAATGCTCCTCATTCATGAGAATAGACTTGCTCACACCTCCAAGCAAGTCCTAGAGCCTTCTACGCATTACACCCATACCTCATCCGGAGGTAGATCCCAGAGCAGACGAAATTCCCATGGTCGGCAGGGTCGAGGTCATGGGAATTACTCACACAATAGTAGACCCCAAACCTCTGCTTTCTCTGGCAATGGCAATAACCATCAAGCACCTGGTGGGTCTCGACCCATTTGTCAAGTCTGTCAAAAACCAGGGCATGTTGCCCTCCAATGTCGTCATCGCTTCAATCACTCCTATCAGATGAACCCTCCACCTTCCTTCTCTGCTAATTACACTTCAAATTGCTCCGACCAACACAACTCTCCCACTTCTTTCAATTATCCCTCTAATAGTGCCTGGTATGCTAACTTTGCTGCGACCCACCATATCACAAATGACCTCAACAACTTGAATCTGTCCAGTGAGCAATACAGTGGTACTGATGCTGTTCATGTTGGTTATGGATCGTGCCTTCCTATTCAACATATCGGTGACTCCTCATTTACCTTTGATTCCTCTTCATTTCTTTTAGATAAATTACTGCATGTTCTAAACATTTCCAAAAATCTCGTTTCTGTACTTCAATTTTGTCAAGATAATCCCTGCTACTTTGAATTTCATGCCGATCATTTCTGTGTGAAGGACAATCAGATGGGGAGATCCCTCCTCATCGGACCAACGCATAATGGCCTCTATGTGTTCCCTTCAATAAAATCTTCCATGGTGTCAGCTCATTTGGGCGAAAGAACCACTCTCTCTCAATGGCATTGGCGCTTAGGGCATGCCTCCTTGGATCTGGTCTCTCAGGTGCTGCAATCCCAGACTCTCCCTCTAACCCTAAATGACGATGGTAATACTCAATGTTTAGATTGTCCTCTTGCCAAAGCTCATCGTCTCCCTTATGCGTCCAGCTCAACCCAATACAACAAGCCTTTAGAAATTATTAGTGCCGATCTTAGGGGCCCATCTCCTGTAATGTCTAAAAATGGATTTAAATATTATTTATCTTTTGTGGATCATTTTACATATTTCACATGGTTGTTTTCGTTGAAATTAAAATCTGATGCTATACACGTGTTTACCACTTTTTTACCATATATTGAGAAATTCTTTAATTCTAAATTACTTGTTCTTCAAACTGATGGTGTGGAGAATTTATACCATTCTTCTCTCTTTGTCAAAAATACGGGATTACACACCGTCTCTCTTGCCCTCATGCACATCAACAGAATGAGCTTGTTGAACGCAAGCATCGACACATTGTCGAAATTGGCCTTACACTCTTGGCCCAATCTTCACTCTCGAAAAACTTCTAGTAGAAGCCTTTGAAATTGCAGTTCACTTAATCAATCTTCTTCCTTCAAAAATTCTCAAAAATAAAAGCTCATATTTTATGGCCCACCAAAAAGAATTAAACTACACATTTCTCAAAGTTTTTGGGTGTGCATGCTGGCCCAATCTGCGGCCTTATAACAAAAATAAACTTCAATTCAGATCCACACCCTGTGTCTTCATTGGCTATAGTAACCATCACAAGGGCTATAAATGTTTGGACCCATCTTCTAACCGAACGTATATATCTCGTGATGTTACTTTTAATGAACAATCCTTCCCATACTCATCTCTACAACCCAGTCCCGTAAGCCCAAATCCATCTTCTCCCTTCACTCACATTCCTCTCTTCACTTAATCTATCTTAGGCCCTAGTCCAATTCCCATTATAAGCCCATCTCATCACTCCATCTCTTCGAATCCGCCCAACCCTAACTCAACCCTCTCATCGACATCACCTCTCTCAACCCTAAATTCCTCTCCCTCTCAATCTACTCAAATTCCTCCATATAACCCTAGCTCTTCACCTCACACTTCAAATCCTCCCTCACCTCCTATTTCTCATTCAAATCCACTTTCTCCTTTACCCACTCGTCCTCTCAGACATTCCATGGTCACTAAAAGCCAAACTAACTCTTCTCGGCCTCGCACTCATCAGATGGCACGATCCCTTATCCACGGCAGCGACCTTGTAATCTCACCACTATCCCTGTTCCGAACAATCCTTCCAGTTACTTTGTTGCCAGCAAGTTCCCTGAATGGCGAAATGCCATGTCTCATGAGCACTCTTCTCTCATGCGCAACATCACCTAGAGTCTGGTACCTCCTAATCCATCTTTTAATGTTTTTGGCTGTCATTGGGTCTTTAAAACAAAGTTTCATTCCGATGGATCATTTGAGAGAAGGAAAGCCCATTGGTAGCCAAAGGTTACCATCAACAAGCTGGTTTAGATTTTCATGATACCTTTAGCCATGTGGTGAAATCCACCACAATCAGGTTAATTATTTCTCTTGCTGTTTCTTTTGGGTGGCCCTTATGGCAATTAGATATTCCAAATGTGTTTTTACATGGTGATCTGTCTGATACAATGTAAATGCAACAACTTCAAGGGTTCATTGATCCCAAATACCCTCATTATGTGTGCAAATTACACAAGGCTATTTACGATTTAAAACAAGCCCCGAGGGCTTGGTTTGAAAAATTAAGTACATGGTTGACTGGTTATGGTTTCGTGGCTTCACACTCGAATCCTTCTTTGTTTGTGCTTAATCATGGTGATTTAAAAATGTTCATGCTTGTGTACGTCAATGATATTGTAGTAACTGCATCAAAACCAAGTGGAATTGACTCTTTGATCACTGCTCTAACTGTAGTTTTTCCTATCAAAGATTTGGGTCGCTTATCCTATTTTCTTGGTCTTGAGGTGGATTACTCCAGGTCTGTGTTTGTCTCAAAGGAAGTATATTAAAGAGTGGTTACAGAGAAGCAATATGCTTCACTCAAAACCTATGACTTCATCCATGTCTTCCTCTACTAAATTGTCCAAATTTGATTCTTCTGAAGTTGAAGATAGTACACTTTTCATAAGTATTGTAGGGGGGTTCAATATCTCTGTCTTACTCGTCCTGACAAAGCATATTCTATCAACAAGGTTTTTCAGTTTATGCATTGTCCCAAAATGCCTCATTGGACTGCTGGTAAGAGGATTCTCTGGTATCTTAAAGCCACTCTTAACTATGGATTATTTTTCAAATACAAATCTAATTTGCCTCTTCAAACTTACATGGATGCAGATTGGGCAAGATGCCCTAATGATAGGCGCTCAACTGGTGGGTTTGCTGCAGGAGCTCATTTAATTTCTTGGAGCTCCAAAAAATAAAAGACTATTGCAAGGTCTCGCACAAAAGCAAAATACAAATCTCTCTTCTCTACTGTCGTAGAAGTGATATGGCTTTAATCCATGTTGAAAGAACTAGGCATTCCACTAACCATGGCTCCTACTCTTTGGTGTGACAATATAGGAGCCACACATCTTTCGGCCAATCCAACCTACCATTCTAGAACAAAACACTTAGACATTGATTTTTATTTCATACGTGATAAAGTTGCTGCCCAAGCTTTGAAGGTTTCTTTTTGCAGCTCCAAAGATCAAATAGTTGATGTTTTCACCAAGCCACTTGTCTCGGACAGATTCTTCTTCTTAAGATCGAGTCTCAATGTCATTGATACCCCATTGGACTCGAGGAGGTGATTAGTCTATAAATATCTTTTTATCATTTATTATTTTCATTTTGTAAATAATCTTATAATATTCCGAAATTATAGTAATAGTTTCCATTATACCCTTTGTAACAGATTTTACTCCCTTTGTACGTGTCTATAAACATTACTGTATTAATGAGAAATTCAGGAAGGAATTCATGAAAATCTTACAGGCTAACATTCAATACTTCTCTTAACATCTACAAATCCTCAAATCCCTAAGTATCAATTCTTCAATACTTTAATTTTTACTTAATATTCACTTAACCCAATTGCCAAGATAAGCTAAAGTTATATTTGAATGTTGAGAGTGTTTGTAAATAGTAATAAAAAATAGGTAAAAAATAATAATAAAATATTGAATAGTAATGAAAAGTAATAAATAGTTATACATCTCAAACTCATTATTACACTTTTTAAAATTTTATATAAAATATAATAAAAATTCAACTTTTTCAAATTCTTTTACCATTTTTTCAAATTCTTATACAAAACTAATTTTAAAAAAATATCTTTTAATAATTATTTTTAATTTTTTTTATTTTTATCTCATCTTATCTTATCTCATCTCATCTCTAAAGATAAAATTAGATTTCAAAAAGAAATTTATAAACACTCTAAAAATAATAACTGAAACCAGAAAAAACAAACCGCTGAAATATATTCTTAAAACACTACGATTTAAAACTGAGGGCAAACGTGTAATTTAATAAAACTGGTGTTTCCTACCACGTTCGCCAAAAAGAAAACTCACGCTAAAAACAAACTAAACCAGTACTCAGACTTGCAAGGGTGAAAAAGAAAAAAAAAAACGTTCAAGGTGTTCAAACAACGGAGACTCAAGAGTAGAGTCGCAACGGGGCTGGGAGGTTGTGGTGGTGGAGACACGGCTACCTCCAAGTGGCTGAACAAAGAGAGAGAGAGAGAGTTATCACGGAGAGAAAGAGGATCTACGGTAAAAGAAATCAACGTGAGAGGCGGTGAAGCTTCCGCAAGGCTTACGGTGATAAAACTATGCGACGGACCTGGGAAAAACGGATGGAGGTCCCGTGAGTTTTCTGGGTACTTTCCGACGTGCCACTAGGCTGAAAAACTGAGGAGCACGGAGGGCTTTTCTTGCTCTGTTATGGGGTGTCCGAAACAGAGGGTGATGCCTAGGTGGTGGTTTGTTGTGGTTATCGGTTGTGGATTCGCGTCTCCAAAAGTCGATGCAAGGTCTGGGGATTCTGGTGGTCTGCAACGCTTGGAGTGGCTAGGTGGATAATTCCCCGGTGGGGGGATAATTCCCATGTTTTGGACATTAAAAACAGAGGCTCTCTTGGAGTAATGTTTGGTGGCTTGAGGTAAGGCTTGTGGTGACCGGGTGGCTGCTCGAGAGTGACAAGGACAGCCCCGATCTGCGGCAGGTTTTCGTTTGGCGGTGTGAGGCTGCAACGGGGAACAAGTTGGATGCGACAGTAGCAGCCATATGAAGGCCGCGTTGAGGAGACATACTGACGTGCTTGGTGGTTGGTTCGTGTGAGGCGGTGGCTAGCACACGGTGGTTTGTGCCTTTGGTGGCTGCACGGTAGAGGAGTTGGGCCTCACGTGGTCTTTGAAAGGGCAGTGCAAAGGTGATGATAGTTTTCGGCAATGAAAGGTTGTTAGAAAACGTTGAGAATAGAAAATAAGAGAACTGAGCTTGATGAATGACTTGAACCAAGTCTGATTTTCCTTGATACTGTTGATTACACAAAAGGTCATATATATATATATACACACTACAGAGAAAGCAAAAAAGTAAAAAGTAAAAGCAACTTTGATTATTTACACAATTACAAGCAATGATTCAGAAACTTTATGGATATGGTGTACCATTTTCTTTTCTATGTAATCTTTTGTCTGCTGCTACTGATCTTTTGTCTACTGCTACTGCTGTCTTTCTTCTTTCCATGTACTGCAGCATGCTTGATCACCTTTATGCATCTCTTGTAATTTTTGCTTAAAGGTCTAGAAGCATGTAGGGCTTTTAAAATACATGGATCTCAGCATCGATGTGCATTGTATTGCACAATGAACTCATGCCAGCCGAGAACTAAAATTTTCCTGTTTTAGAAACCTTCACATATTTGAGTTTGGAGTCTTTGAGAATTCTTCGCATACTAGCCATTATAATATTAGCATAAGCCTAGGACAGCACTCTTCTTTTAAGTTCAACAAAAAAAAAGAAATATCCTCAGCTACTGGAAAAAGCTAACTGTTACGAAAGTAATGTAGTGCTGGACATCCCTGACCCCACAACGGCAGAACCACAAATTATGTTTGGCAAGCTGTAAAGCAACTTAACATATGTTCGGAAGTCAAGTTTGGCAAGCTGTAAAGTAACTTTAAAAACGAATAAAGAAAGCAACATTATGATTCGTCCATCATTTCGATCTAGCCATTTTCTCGTATATAAATATAATAAGTAATTTAATTTTTTTAAAATTCTAAATTAATTTAATTTAAAAAATATTATATTTTAATAATATTTTATCTAATTTTTAATTTTTATCTATATAAATAATGCATAAATAATCTCAAGGCTAATTTGTAAATTAGTAGATGATAAGTCATAATATAATTTGATTAAGAAAAAGAAATAAAAAGAAGATACATGTTAAGAAAAAGTCCAATTCAAGAGTAATCACATGAACAGTAATATATATAATATATATTACTGTTTACGTAAATGAGTGCTCTTAGACGTAATTTCTCTCCATATTTTTGTAAAAAGAAAGGGAATCGAAAAAACATTTTGTTTATTTTTCATAAAATTAAATCTTTAATTCGGCACAATTTAATATTAAATATTAATTTAATTACGTAGTAAAAACCAAATTCACGGGTCGAAGTACTGGACTAACTGTCTAGTTGTCAGGTAAGACCAAATAATTGCATCTGGGAACGGTAGTTGAAAATTAGTTCATGACACCGTATCAGCAGAGAAGACACCATACCTTCTGACTTTGCTCTTTTTGCGATCTCTTCCTTCTTTCATTTCCTTTGATTTGAATTTTCTGCTCCTTCAACCCAGAAAACATGGCCGAGGTTGCAAGCCTACTTCTCTCCCCCTTCCTCCAAGTACTCTTTGAAAGACTTGCTTCTCGTGATTTCCTTGACTTCTTTCGAAACCGAAAACTTGATGCTGGACTCTTAAAGAGGTTGGAGACGGGCGGAACCAGGATTTAGTTATTGGGGGGGCGATCAACTTTAGGCTCGACAACAATCTTTCATTGATATAAGTAAGAATAAATTTGAGAAGTATAAAAAATGTAATGATATAAAATTATTAGATTTTTGTTGTATAATTTATCAATTAACGAATATTTTTAATTAATCTACAAACTTACAATATCCAACTTAAAATTCAAGATATACAAATATTAACAATCATATAAAATTATAATGAACCCAATTTCCAAAATATCAAAAAATCATGAAGCAACTAGATCAGCATATCCGTAAGTTAGCAAATACTAACCAAAAATAAATAAAATGACTATATGAAAAAATGACTATCCGCAAGCGGTAAGCATGAGATTTGGTGTAAAAAAATAAAATAAAATTATGAGATTTAAGGGGCCAAGGGCCAAGGCCCATAATAAAAGAAATACAAATATAATATGACTGACTGTAAAAGACTAATTGACTAAGGGCCAACCGGCAAGCCTCCACGGCCCATAACAAATATAATATAATTATATCACTGTGAGGCAAGTTACGGAAAGTAGAAATTTTTACTAGATTCTAGAAGAAGAGAGAACTGCATCTGAGAAATTGAGAACAATAAAACCTGATTTGAGGCAACGCGTGCAAGCGGTAAGCTAAAGCGATTATCCAAGCGCAGATTGCAGTTATGCAACTGGCAAGTCTACAGTGGATCAACACCAAACGGCAAGATAAAGCCATTTTCAGTACCTCGCATGGACTATTGGTTTTGGACTCTTGAGCTTATAGACTACTGGTTACACTGTTACAGCCTCTAGCATGATTACTCGCATCCTCCATGAATCATTGGTAATGGACTTTTGACCATTGGTTTTTGTCCTTTTAGACTTATAGTTTATAAATTTTTTTTTGGGGGGGCGGGGGGGCTGTAAGAGAAAATTCTCAAACTTGGAGGGGCTGTAGGAGAAAAACCTTTATATTTGGAGGCTGTTCTCTGAGAATCTATATGCTAAACTGATTTTTTGAAAAACTTTGGGGGGGCGATAGCCCCCCCTAAGTACAAGGTAGTTCCGCCCCTGGTTGGAGATATTATTGCTGTCTGCAAATGCAGTGATCGAAGAAGCAGAGGATATGCAATTTACAAAGCCTATGGTGAAAAAGTGGCTTCATGAGCTGAAAGATGCCGTCTATGATGCAGAAGATATCCTGGACGAGATTCACTCCGAAGTCTTGCGATGCAATTTGGATGCTGAATATCAAACAATTTCAACTAAGGTACAAAAAACCATCTCTGCTTCTTTTAATCCTTTTGTCAGGGAGATAGAACCAAAAATAAAAGATGTACTCGAGACATTGGATCAAATAGTAAAACAGAAAGATGCTATAGGTTTGAAAGAAGGGGTTGGTGGGAAATCATCGGGAAGATCGTCCACTACTTCTTTGGTTCAAGAATCTGATATTTTTGGTAGGAATGATGATAAGGAGGCAATAATTAATTTGTTGCTGTCAGATAATGTAAGTGGCAATGAGTTGTGTGTGATTGCTATTGCTGGCATGGGAGGCCTTGGTAAGACAACCCTTGCTCAACTTGTTTACAACGACGACAGGATGAAGGCGCATTTCGATCTGAAATCGTGGGTTTATGTTTCGGATGATTTTGATGTGTTGAAAATGACGAAAACAATGTTAGAGGAACTTGGATTGTCAACTAACATTGATGGTAAGAGTCTAAATTGGCTTCAAGTTACACTGCAGCAGAATCTGACTGGAAAGAAATTTCTTATTATTTTAGATGATGTTTGGAATAAGAAAGATTCAGAATGGGAGACCTTAAGCAAACCCTTTAAATCCGGGGCAAAAGGGAGTAGAGTGATTGTAACCACACGGGAGAAACGTGTTGCATCAATCATGCAATCTACTACAATTTTCGATCTAAAGAAATTAGAAGAAGAATATTGCTGGTCATTATTTTCGAAACATGCGTTTCATTCTGGTAACTCTAATGGTCATCCAGATCAGCTGGAAGTAATTGGTAGACAGATTGTGAAAAGGTGTAACGGCCTACCCTTAGCAATCAAGACAATTGGAGCTCTCTTGAGATCTGAACTGGATGTTGGTGAGTGGAATAAGATACTGAGGAGCGAAATATGGGACTTGTCGAGTGAGGTTATTCCTGCTCTAAGATTAAGCTACAAATATTTGCCCTTACATCTTAAGCGTTGCTTTGCTTACTGTTCAATATTTCCACAAGATTATTATTTTAGAAAAGAAGATTTAATCTTGTTGTGGATGGCAGAAGGTTTCTTGCCAGAAGTGAATGACAAAACGATGGAACAAATTGGTGATGATTACTTCGTTGATCTTGTGTCAAGATCATTGTTCCAACAATCAAGTCACAATTCTCTGAAATACGGAATGCATGACCTTGTCAATGACTTAGCCAGATTTGTGTCAGATCAATTTATCATCAGACTAGTAGAGGGTGAAAATTCTCCAGAAATTGTGAACAAGACACGCCATCTGTCATTTGTCACTGTTGATTCTACTAAGAAGTTTGGGGCACTTGGTAAGGCTAAGGGGTTGCGTACAATCCTACCAATATATTCTTACATTAATGAAATCTTCGTTAAAGGGCGACTTGTGCATGATTTGCTGCTAATGCTACAATTCTTACGAGTTCTAAATCTATCTCATTCTTACAATTTGACCGAGTTGCCTGATTCAATTGGCAAAATGAAACATCTACGGCATTTGGATGTTTCTCGGACTTCAATTAGAAAATTACCTGATTCCATATGCAAGTTGTGCAATTTGCAGACTTTGAGAATATCGGATTGTTTCCATCTTACTGTATTGCCAAGAGATATTCATAAACTCATTAATTTGCATCATCTTGATTTTAGTGATTCCCCATCTATAAAAGAGATGCCAGTACAATTGGGTAACTTGGGTCATCTTCAGACTTTGACTAAATTTATTGTTAGTAAACAAAGTAGAGGTGGCATAGAAGAGTTGGGGAAACTTGCAAATCTTAGGGGAAAGCTCCATATTTCGAATCTCCAAAATGTTGCATCTCCTATACATGCTTTGGCTGCCAGCTTGAATGATAAAAGGTATCTGGAGGAGTTGACATTGGAATGGAATGATGTAAATTATAATATTTCAGAAAGTCAAACAACTGTATTGGAGAATCTCCGACCCCATGAAAACTTGAAAAGTCTCTCAATCATCCGCTATAGGGGTAAAAGTTTTCCGAATTGGATCGGACATCACTCATTTGGAGCCTTGAAAGTTTTGAAGTTTAGATACATGCCGAAGCTGGAGAAATTGTTTGCTTTTGATGCCGAAATTGAAGGTGGAGCTTTTATTCATCTTGAAGAACTTGAGATTGTTAACTGCTACAAATTAACAGGAGATTTGCCCATCCATCCTTCTTTATCTAGACTTGTGATAGTAAAATGTCCGTTGTTGGTGACTTCACTTCCAAGTGCTGCTACTCTACGTCAACTCGAAATTGGAGGATTTGGTGCGCTAGAGTCCATACCAGAGAGATTGATGGACTTCAACAGTTGTCTTGAGGAGTTAAAAATTAGTGATTGCTACTCCCTTACATCTCTGTCCAGTGGTGATGCTCTACCTTCTACATTAAAAGTCCTTGAAATCGAAGGTTGTAGGAAGTTAGAGCTTCCAATTCACTGGAATTATTCATCCATTGAGACATTGCGGTTACAAGATAGTTGCGATTCTCTCAAGTCCTTTCCATTAAACTTATTCCCAAATTTGAAATCCATCAAACTATATGGATGTAGGAATTTGGAGTCTGTTAGTGTTCCGCGACAACATGAACTTGATTTAATGTTTATTACAATAACTGGTTGCCCTAATTTTGCATCATTTCCAAATGGAGGATTGCATGCCCCAAATCTTCTGTATTTTGGAGTCAAAAATTGTCCGAGTCTGACGTCACTACCTGACGACATGCACACACTCCTTCCGTCTCTTTCGGAGTTGGAGTTAGAGACGTGTCCAGAAGTTGATTCATTCCCCGAAGGAGGCTTGCCTTCCAAACTAGCTTCTATTGAAATAACAGACTCTGACAAACTCTTCGCCAATAGAAGGGGATGGAGATTGCAAAATCTCCCCTCCCTTCAATTCTTTACTATCAAAGACAATTGTAAAGACGTGGATTCCTTTCCAGAGGCGGGGTTACTTCCCAATAGTTTGCTTCATCTTACCATCTTCAAATTTCCAAATATGAAATCATTGGACTGTACGGCCCTTCGACACCTCACCTCTCTTGAAATATTGTCAATCAATTACTGCCCTAAGCTGAGGTTTATGCAAATAGAAGAGTTGCCTGCCTCCATTTCTACACTAGAGATCTATGGATGTGCTTTGTTGAAGAAACAGTTGCAAAGCAGAAAAGGAAAAGCATGGCGCAAGATTGCTCACATTCACTGCATTAAAATTAATGGCGAATTGACTTGACCAAACTACAAGTCTTGCAAGAGTCCTCAATTTCAGTTATATTATCTATCTACAGCACAGATTGATGGCGATAGCGGATAGAGGTATGTGCAGCCTTAACTGTATTAACGAATTAACCATTATAATTTTCCATTCCTGTTTAAGGTTTGCTTGAAAACTATCTCGAGTGAAAAATAGAATGCTTTGCCGATGGCTCGCATTCCTGGATGTTTGTTGAGTTTCTCTCATGCATGCCACCATAAGATATCAATACCAAGTTTGAATTCGTATAAAGCTGCAAGTTTATTCCGGTGATATGTTTCCAATCAAATTGTTGTGTCCCAAATCCATTCCCATTTCCCAAGCTCATCTGAAACTTTGCCTCATAGTTGCAACAAAATCTTGGAAAGGTATGGTGCTTGTGCAGGTTTTTTTATAGCTTATCCTGTTCTTATGCATCCTTGTTTTTGACCAACCACTACATTTGAATGTTACTTTGTTCCAATCAAGACTCATGCCATTTGTACAGGACCTACCTATGCATGCCATGTTAAGAAACAGGGCTAGTTTCATTCGACAGGGGTGATTTAGTACATTAATTGTTCATTTGTTTTCTGCTTTTGTTATTTTTGGAAATTCTCGTATGGTTTTCTATCTATCATTAAACATCACGAAATCAGATTTCTACAAGATTTAATATTCATGCGCAAGCTGAGTTAAGAGGGAAAGCAAGGCAAGTTGGAATATATTAATCGTACTTCTCTATAATTATTGAACCAGTTCTAAATTATGTTTCTCCAATGCTTTCCTTTATGTTTTAGCATCTCTACCACTTGATTGACATTTAAGTCTTGTTTGGATACAAAAAGTATTTCATCTCATCTTATTTCATTTCATCTCATCATTACTAGTTTTTCAAATTTTCATGCAAAATATAATAAACAATTCAACATTTTCAAAATAATAATAATATTAAAAAATAATATTCTAATAATATTTTGTTCAACTTTAATTTTCGTCTCAACTCATCTCCTATTAACTCACTATCCAAATCGCACCTTACCCTTCCTCCTACCAAAAGTCCATGAAAAAAGAATGCTTATTTTTTTTTTTTTTAAAGAAGCGTGTTCATGGTTTTCGGATGTTGGATTAAATGAGTAATTAAATAACTACCCTAATATTTGGTTGGAGCTAATGATTTGGTGGATCTTGCAGCAAACAATGAAAGAAAGAAGGCTTTCATCAAGATGGCTTGGTTATCGAAGTGATAACTTTAATTGACTCTGTCAGAAACAACTATTAAAGTTTGTCGAGTCTCTGTCATGCCACAGCAAGATATTAATGTGAAGCTCGTATAAAGCCGAGGGTTTGTTCGGGTGATGCATGTTTCTGCACATCTCCTTTTGGATCATGTTCTTCCTTAGTTCCTAAGAAGAGTCCTGTTCTTTTGTCACTGGATAATGACTTTCAGAATACATTCCCCAGAACTTGAACCTGTTGGTAGAACAGAAAGAAAGCGACTAGCAAGTGAATGATGATTGGCCTCCCCTCGAGTGTCAACTTTTTTGCAATGTATTCTTGATGACTCAAAAGCTTTTTTTATCAGTCCTTTGCCTTGATTTTTATTTCAAAATTGCATTAAGTTTCTCACATATAAGTTTCAAAATTGTCCTAGTTTGGTGTTCCTCCGCCACAAGTAAGGATTATTATAAAATTGAGAGAGAATCACTCAATCCATAATACATGGTCTTGTCTCTTCTCTAAAAAAAAAAAAAAAAAAGTGAGACCTTTCAGAATTCAGTATTCCTAACAAAATATGAAGCATAAACACCAATCCATATTGTATCCCTTTTAAATTTTCAGCCAAGATCTTTGCTACCATTGACTTTAGAAATGTTCTGAGCTGCATGTTGCATGTCCTTCTTCGTAGGGGTGTTCATCCGGATTCCGGATTTGGGAATCCGAAACCCTGATTCAAAATTTCCTTAAACATTTTTAAAAAAAAAATTCAAAAATATTAATAAATATATAAAATTTTAAACCAGGCCGGGTACAACCCGGCCCGGATGAACAGGCCTACTTCTTTATATATTTAGGAGGCTGCGAAGTGTTGATGAACAACTTATAAGATATACATATATATACTCAATAATTAAACAGGTAGCGTAAGAACTTTTAACACTTTTGAGCCATACATGGTTTTAGGGAGATCCAGCTGCTAAAAATTTAAAAATAAAACAATATAGAAGTAAAAATAAAAAAGGAGAAAAAATCCCAAAAAATGGAGCAAAGGTGACCTCTGAGCCATGGCCCCATCAGCTGCGTGAAACAGCAAAATTCACTCTCGTTGGAAAATTTACTTTTTTAATAATGAATTTCAATCTTTTTTAAATGTAATGTGCAGTACTTACTTATCACTCTACCTATGACTGTTATTTTTATTATATATAAACTTTTTTTATAAAAAAAAATATTTTTTTCTTATATCAAATTGAGGATTGAGAACAAAAAAAAAATCTTTTTTTCTTTTTTATAAATCTTTTCTTAAGCTTAATGTTTATTTTTTGCCCAAAATAGGAAGAATTGTCGAATCCCTTGCATATTGGTGTCCACCCACTGATGAAGACACTTTTTCCATCACCTTTGATGTGGCAGTTAGACCAAGGGGAAGCATCTCAGTAGCTGTCTGTAGATCCAATCAAGGAGCAACTCAATTTGTGGTAGCTAAATACAATTGGAGTACTGATCATCCGATATAGGAGAAGCAATGGCTGCCTTTATATGAGTTGAAGAAGCTTGTGACAGGAAATTGAGAAAGCTAGTCACCGAAGGCGACTCCTTAAAACACAATCAATTTCATCAACTCTCACAAAGCTATCAATTGAAAAACTGAAGGCATGACACGAAATACCAGATTTTTGCTTAAAGGTCTAGAAGCATGTAGGGTTGTTAAAATATATCGATCTCAAAATCAATGTGCATTTTATTACTCAATAGGTTTCATGCCAACCAAGAGTTTGAAACTATCTCACTTATCCAAATTCCTAGTTGCATGCTAGACTTTCATGGTGGGAAAGACTCACTATTTCCTATCTTGTAACTCTCTGCTTTAATACTTTTAGTTTATGACTTCCGTCTTTTGTATTGTAGCTGGTTGCTAGAACAATCTTATACATGAAATGCATCTACTACTTGCTGAGGGAAAAATAAAAAGAATTTTGCAAAAACGAAAAGAAAAATAAACGAATGTGCATGCAATTTACTCTAGGTATACAGTTCTTTTAATTATAGCATCAAAGTAGTAGCTCAATTAGTTCGAGCTAATATTTTATGGTTTTAAGGTAATATTTCATGGTTTTAAGGTAAGGAGTTCGAACAATATAAGTCAAAATCACTTGTGAGAGTACAATTTAATCTTTGGGCCATGAGTTAGATTTTGGACTAATTGACATTGGTATTGTATTGACGAACTCACCCATTAAACAGTAAGCTATAGCTCAAATTGAATATTTTACAATAGAGAAGAGTTCCTATGATCAAAGTCTTGGAAAGATAGTTATATTGGTCGCCCTCACCTCTCATTTTAAAAAAATATATATATTTAGTTGAAAACGCAAATTGGCTTGGATTAGTGAGGTGGAATTCAAATGAGATAAAGCTGCAAATTTTGTATTTGAATTCAAATAAGATAAGATGGAGTCTTATCTTTAAATTGTAATTTTTAGATAAGTGTAATTCAAACTATGGAGTTTATCCATAGCTTTTTAAGTCCATCTAGGAGTCTTGGAGTCTGGTAAAAAGGCTGGAAGCTTGAATTTCGAAATCTGGAGTGATAAACTCAAAAGACAAATTCGAAATTCAAATAGCAGAAGTAAATCCGGAAGTCTGTTAGCAACCTGTCAGCAGACGGATTCTGATGAAGGATGACCTGTCAGCAGACGCGTTTCAGCAGCACTTTTTGGATAGACTATTTAAATGAAGTCATACCATAACCCTAGATAGGGTTTTCGACCAGAGCATCTACCTTGAGATATTGGAGAGTCTTTCTAAGGAATAACGGCGAGGAAAACTCAAGGGAGAATATCCATACACTTGTGAAGTGTGATTTTGCTTCAAGGTCAAAGGAAGATCGTTGATTGGTGTACGTGATCAACCACTGGAGGTTCCAGTAGGAAAGGCATAGATTGAAGATCGTCAGAGGTTCTGGCTGCTACTGCGGTAGGGATAAACGGGTCGTTTATCCGGTCAAGTAAGGGAGTCAATTGACAAAGGTTTTGTAATTGAATAGCTTACTTGTAAACTGATTTTCAATCAATAAAAATGACTTTCCTGGGTTTGGTTGCCCCGTAGGGTTTTACCTTTGAAGAATTCTTCAAAGGGTTTCCCTTCGTAACCAATCGACGTGTTAATAGTTAGTAATATATTCATTACATGTTTATGAATATTTACATGATTGATATCTAACGAGTTTGATTGAAATTGTTAGAAATATTTGAACTTACAGGGGTAAAAAGGGAATTTCAATTGGTATCAGAGAGGGTTCACTCATCCGAGTGTGATTCGTTCCCCTGGTAGAGATGGCATCATTGAATATTCCACCACAATTTGATGGTGAGAACTATGCATATTGGAAAGTACGCATGCGAGCATTCCTCAAATCATTGGATGAACGGGTATGGCACACTGTTGAAATTGGGTGGAAAAGACCCGAGACTAGTGTAGAAGCCTGGTCGAAGGATGAATTGAGCAATAGCAATTTTAATAGCAAAGGATTGAACGCCATATTCATGGCGGTATCACAAGAAGAGTTCAAAAGGATCTCCATGTGTGAGATAGCTAAGGAGGCATGGGATATACTGGAAATTACACATGAGGGAACCAAGACTGTGAAAAACTCAAAATTACAATTGCTAACCTCTAGATTTGAAGAAATTAAGATGCATGAAGATGAATGCTTTAATGATTTCTATGCTAAACTAAATGATCTTGTGAATTCCAGGTTCAATCTTGGAGAGAAGGTTGAAGACTCAAGAGTTGTAAGGAAAATCTTGAGGTCATTACCTGAGAGAGTTCGACCCAAAGTTACAACTATTGAGGAAAGCAAAGACTTGGACACAATCAAAGTGGAAGAGCTGGTCGGGTCCCTACAAACGTATGAATCCTCCCTCCCTCAACCAAGAAAAGGTAAGACCATTGCCTTGAGAACCATGAAAGAAGAAATTGAGGATAGTGGTGGTGAGGAAAGCCTAAATGATGATGATATAGCCCTCATTGCTAGGAAATTTAGAAAATTCATGTTCAATAAGAAAACAAATGGGAAACAAAAGAAATTTAAAGAATTTCCAGCAAAGAAAAATGACACCGAAAATTTGAACAAAGAAAAAATTGAGAAAAGGGACAAAGTAAAATGTCATGAATGCTCAGGTTATGGTCATATTAGAGTAGAGTGTCCGAACTATAAGAAAAGTAAAGGGAAAGCACTGAATGTGTCATTAAGTGATAGTTCGGATTCAGAAAGTGAAAAATCATCCTCAGATGATGAAAAATCATTCATGGCTTTTCTATCTAGTGTGACTGACTTACCAGAAAATCTAGTGATAAAATCTGAAAGTGGTGGTGACTCAAGTGACTCAGACATTGCTGTAGTCGATGCCGATCAAGAGTTGTGTGTTCAAGATGCCTATAATGAAGTATGTGAAGAGGTAGTCAAGTTGAAAAAGCTCACCAAAAAGCTGTACAATAATCTTACCGCTTTAGAATATGAAAAAAACAATTTGTGTGAGGCTTTAAAAGTGTCTGAGGTTGAAGTATTAAGATTAAAAGATCAAAAGTGTGCATTAGAACAAAAATTACAAAGGGCTCAAGAATGGAATCAAAATTCAGCAACACAAAAGTTAAATGAAATGTTGAGTTTCCAAAAGTCAAGCAGTGATAGGACGGGTCTAGGATATGCGGCATCCAAAGGAAAAGAAAAACAAATACCATCATCCGGTGCATCAAGTTCCAAAGGTATTGTGTTTGTACAAAAAAGCGAAAAGGAGAACCACAATATTCCTGACATGCCGAACGCTGCCCAGCCCAGTAACTCTAGCAAAAGCTCAGGACCTAGCTTGGTGGGAAACGGTAAGTATAAAGGTAAGAAGACCCCTATTTGTTATCATTGTGGAATAATTGGTCATATAAGACCACATTGCTCTAACTTTTTTCAAGCGCAGAAAACCAAAGCTGGAAAAACTTCAAAAAGAAAAAGAAAAAGCTTACAAAATCAAGTTGATGATTTAAGTCATTAAATTCATTCTGTGAGTCGTGAACTTGGTCAATTAGTGAAGATATGCACCCAGAAAAATGAGAAAAGCAAGCTGGAAATTAAAGAAAAGTGGGTGATGAAAGACAAGACCGTAGGCCACATAGCTCACACGGCACTTAAAGCCAAGGAGAACTGGTTTTGGTACCTGGACAGCGCATGTTCAAGGCATATGTCTGGAGATAAAACACTCTTCAAAGAGATGGAACCTGCAAATGGAGGCACAGTAACATTTGGAGATGGAAGCAAAGCCATTGTAGAAGGAAAAGGGAGTGTTGAAATACCTGGACTGCCTGTTTTATCAAATGTTTTGTTTGTCAATGGGCTTAAAGCCAATTTATTAAGTATAAGCCAATTTTGTGATGAAAATTTTTCTGTGCAGTTCACAAAAGAGGAGTGCAACCTTTTCAATTCAGCCGGAGAATGGATGCTAAAAGGCCTAAGGACCACGGACAATTGCTATGGAGTGTCTCCAACTTCAAGAGTGAGCTGCCATAGAGCCTTGCTAGATGAGGTTGAACTATGGCATCAACGACTCGGGCATATCAATTTCAGAGATCTAGCTAAAATCTCAAAAAGAAAAGTGGTAGATGGATTACCAAGAACCATGAAAGACAAGAAAATCGTGTGTGGAGCATGCCAAGAAGGGAAGCAAACAAGAACACAACACAAGAAAAACTCCCTCATTCACACCTCTAGACCTCTTGAACTTTTGCACATGGATTTGATGGGTCCGACTCAAACCGAGAGCATGGGTGGAAAAAAATACATCTTGGTAATTGTGGATGACTTTACACGATATACATGGACCATCCTCTTGAGAGAAAAATCTGAAGCATTTGATCTTGCAAAAAATCTGTTCAAAAAACTGCAAATAGAAAGGGAAGAATCAATTTCTAGAATTCGTAGCGATCATGGTAGGGAATTTGATAATGCTAACTTCACTACTTTTTGTGATGAACAGGGAATCCACCAAGAATTTTCAGTACCGATTACTCCACAACAAAATGGAGTGGTAGAAAGAAAGAACCGAACAATACAAGAGATGGCCCGGACCATGCTAAGCAACAAGAAAATGGCACTACATTTTTGGGGAGAAGCAGTTAACACTGCCAATCATATCTTGAATCGAGTAATCCTAAGACCCGGCACACAGCAAACTCCCAACGGTTTGTGGAAAAACAAAAAACCCACGGTAAAGTATTTCAGGACTTTTGGTAGTAAGTGTTACATTTTAAGAGACCGAGAGAACAATCATAAATTTGAGAGCAAAAGTGATGAAGGTTGGTTTCTTGGTTACTCTTCAAACAGTAGGGCTTATAGAGTTTACAACTTACGCACAAAATCTGTTATGGAATCTTTTAACGTAGTTGTAGATGACGTCTCAGATGAAGTCACCATGAGAGAGCTGGAAAAATTAAATGGGGCTACATCAACAAGTGAGGAAGATGCTCAAGAACAAAGTGACCAAGAGAACATAGAAAAGAGCAAACTCAAATCAAGGGAACCCTCATCAAGAGTGACAAATAATCATCCAAGGGAAAATCTACTGGGTGAATTAGATGAAGGTATGAGACTAAGAAAAAGAGTGATTAACCAAGTCTCATTTGTGTGCTACTTGTCGCAGGTTGAGCCCAAAAAGGTAGAAGAAGCACTACGAGATGAGAGTTGGATCAATGCAATGCACGAAGAACTCCATCAATTTACTAGAAATGATGTATGGGAACTAGTTTCAAGACCAAAGAACCATAACATAATCGGGACTAAATGGATCTTCAAAAATAAGTTCGATGAACATGGAACAATCATACGGAACAAAGCAAGATTGGTTGCTCAAGGATACACTCAAGTAGAGGGGGTCGACTTCGATGAGACATTTGCCTCAGTAGCACGGCTGGAATCTGTCCGAATTCTGTTAGCTCTTGCTTGTCATCTAGACTTCAAACTCTATCAAATGGATGTCAAGAGTGCCTTCCTAAATGGCATACTCCAAGAAGAGGTATATGTCGAACAACCAAAAGGTTTTGTCGACCACTCACATTCTGATTCTGTTTACAGGTTGAAGAAGGCACTCTATGGACTAAAACAAGCACCTCGCGCCTGGTATGAGAGATTGACAGCTTACCTCCTGGAGCACGATTTTTGTAGGGGGCAAGCCGATAGAACCTTATTCATAAGAAGGTCAGGTAAGCAACTCTTAATCGCCCAATTATATGTGGATGACATTGTATTTGGAGCTACACTTGAATCCCTAGCACAGGAGTTTTCAAATGAAATGAAATCTGAATTTGAAATGAGCATGATAGGGGAGTTAAATTTTTTTCTGGGAATTCAAGTAAAACAATGCAAAGATGGAATTTTTATCTCTCAATCCAAGTATGCTAGAGATCTTGTGAAAAAGTTTGGCATGGAGGGGAAAAGCAATGCCCGTACACCTATGAGTACATCAATGAAAATTTGCAAGGATACTACAGGTAAGAGTGTTGACCCTACTCTTTATAGAAGCATGATAGGAAGTCTTTTATATATCACTGCCAGTAGACCTGATATAGCATTTAGCGTAGGAGTATGTGCTCGGTTCCAGGCCAACCCAAAAGAGTCACACCTTACTGCAGTTAAAAGGATAATAAAATATCTTAATGCAACTGTGGATTATGGGATATGGTTTACTAGAGACACCAACCTAACTATTGCTGGGTATTCAGATGCGGATTGGGCTGGAAATGCAGATGATAGAAAAAGTACCTCGGGTGGCTGCTTCTATGTAGGAGGAAATCTAGTTGCATGGCTAAGTAAAAAACAAAACTCAATTTCCTTGTCAACTGCCGAGGCTGAGTACATAGCTGCAGGAAGCTGTTGTACTCAGCTATTATGGATGAAAAAGGTCCTAGAAGACTATGGATTCCCTCAAGATACCATGATGGTCTATTGTGACAACTCGAGTGCTATTAATATCTCCAAAAATCCAGTGCAGCACTCAAGAACCAAACACATTGACATTAGACATCACTTCATTAGAGACTTAGTGGAATCCAAAACAGTGTCCTTAGAACATGTTTCCACTGAATACCAATTGGCCGACTTGTTCACTAAACCTCTAGACGGTTTAAGGTTTGAATTCTTAAGGAAAGCCCTTGGCATTTGCAACATCCCATCAAATATATCTTTATAATTAAAAATAAAAAATAAAAAAAAATATATATATATTTTTTTTTTAAAACAAAAAAAAAAATCATCATCTCTTCATCTAGGACATGCATTTTCTTTTGTTTGCTGTTTCATTACTTTGAAACTTCTGATTGCATTTTTTTTATATATTAAAAAAAAAAAAAAAAGGGGCGGAGGGGGCTGACATATAGTATTTCAGCCCAAATGATATTAGAGTGCATGGTTGATCGTGGGCTAAAGGCCTTGAACATGTCTACATCACTTTATAAATCCCTGCACTCATGCAATATCTTGGGTTGTGCATCCCACATCGTGCATTCTAACCCTATGGGTCGTCATAGTAAATGTTCACTCTTAATGCACTGTGAGAAACTTGGATGAATGCACCTTTATTTGATTAAAAAAAAAGGGGGGCTGATTATGTGTAGTAAGGTGCTCATCATAGAGAAAATCCAAACTTTAAATTGACTAATACTAGTTGAACCTAGTACAAGTATGATGTCCCCTCTTGCCAAACACCACTTGTTGATCCATATAGAAAAAGTCGGTGTGAAATTCATTGTGGAAAAAGACTCACACCCCACACGGATCCAACCTTGGAAGTTCTTATAGAAAAAATCATTGCTCCTATCATTGTGGAAAAAGATGAGCAATGAAAATGAACCAAAAAGGGGCTATGCAAGTCAAGTGTTTGGAGGAGACACTTATGTATCTAGGCCCTAGCATAAAGTTTGCCTTAAAGTGAGGGACAATCTCTTGGGAGCATCTTTTAAAATAAGATTCCTATTAAGATGATAAAAAATAAAAATAAATAAATAAAAAATTCATGAATAAAAAAATTAAGCAATAAAATCATCAAGAAAAGGTGGCTACCTTTCATAAGTTGCTCACTCACACACTCACATGAACCTTGACGTTGATGATTTTACGAGGAGGTGTGGTCTTGGCTTTATTCTGTGAAGAACACATGTATTAGCCCTTGATGTCTCTCAGCATGCTCTCTCCATCATCTCCACATGTTTTGTTTGCCAACATTCTGCATATAGGCATTTCTTTTAAAATAATACCACAAAATTCTGCATCTATAATTCTGCATATATATTTAACCAGGAAGTGAACAGTGCATATAGGGCAGTCTCTGAGAATAAAATCTTAGGATGTCTTGAGGTTTCACAGTGAACAGGTCATCAGCAGCTTAGCCACCATTATTGAAAGGATGAGTTTTGAGTGCTCTTAAAGCAGCATGCTGTGTGATTTAATCCCAGTCTAATATGTCCTCTCTGTGCCGAATGCCTAAGTGTTTAAAACCCAGTAGGACTCTACAAATTAAGAGCATCTACCGCAATGTCACGGCACGTGACCAGGACTCGGTCACTTAAAATTCAAAGTACTCTTCCACGCGGGCTCAACCCGACCGCGATCACTCTCACCCTCTCAAACTTCCTCTATGTCTCGGCTCTCTGCACTACGGGTTCCGTGAAACCCTAGCCTTCCCCAGCTTGGGCATTTCATCTCCTTTACTTCACTCATCACTTCGGGAACAAACTCACTTCATTGCTACATCAATCTCAAGGTAAACTTTCTGATTTCCATGAGGCATTCCGTGAGCCCTAAGGTCCGGCATTCGATTTTTTCTTCGCTAGGATGGATGGGTTGGAATGAAATCTTGAGCTTGTTTATTCACTTGGCTGAGTTGGTAAATGCTTATTGAGTGTTCTGAGAGTAGTTTATGCATGTATTAAGGCCGATTATCACTGGTTCCGAACCCTTGCATTTCGGTCTCTCTATTATGCATACCATGTGTTTGCTAATTTGTCTCAATCAAGTCTAATGTGTGCCTATGACGTGGTTACTCTTTCTTTCATCCATCCTTGCATTGTTATTCACTTCAGGATATGTTTATGACCATTATCAGAGAAGATTGCTTGGTTTTTGGAATTATGTGTTCTACTATTTTTTTTTCCACTCGGCATAAACCAGTTGCTAACTTGTGTCCTTATTTTTCATAACTGGTTTGTTGAGTCTCAGATGAGGACAAAAGAGCATGCAAAACGCACCAAGGCTCCTATGCCCACTCTTCATGATTCCTCCAGCGGTGAGCATCCAGCAGAACCTTCCCAGAATCCTCAGCCTATTGGTGAAGCTTCAGCACCCTCTTCTCCACTCTCTCCTCAGCCACTGCAGACACGCTGTGGGAGATTTATTTCTCCCACCGCAGAGAATGCCTATCGCACTACATTCTCTAGACGTCCAGTGTTGGGAGAACGGGAAGTTCTTCTCAATGACTTCCCATCCGAGGACTTCAAATGCATTAAGAAGATGTTTGTTGACAGAGGCTGGGCCAAACTCACTCATGCCCATACAGCTCCCTACTCGGAGATGGTGAAGGAGTTTTATGCCAATATTGCTCATTTCAACTTGGATTCCCACAGCATCACCTCCACCATTAGAGGTGTTCAAGTTGAGATCACTCCTGAGCTCATTCGCAAAATGTACGAGCTGCCAGCAGTTGCATCTCCTGAGTATCCGTTTTCTGGCCTTGATGTGCCTTCCAAGGTTGCTCTAAAAAACCTATTGGTGGGTCCCATGAGCTCCAAAGGGTCGGTCAAGCTTGTACGCCTTCCTCTGAAGCAACTTCTGCCTCAATATCGACTCCTCTCTCAGATCGTGCTCTCAAATCTGTGGCCAATCAGTCGCAAAACAGAATTGACTTTGGATAAGGCTTACTTTGTTTATGCTTTGGCTACTGACATGTCTATTGATTTTGCTACACATGTTATAGATGTGATTCATCGAGCTCAGCAAGATCCAGAACAAAGCCTGCCTTTTGGTAGCCTTATCACACGAGTAGCTTTGGAGGCCAAAGTCCCAGTCCGGCCAAGTGAACCCACTACCAAGATAGCAGGACCAATTTCAGCGCTCACCTTAGTCAAATCTGAAGCTGTTTTGACTAATGTGTCCAAAAAGCGCCCCCATGAGCCCGAGTCAGTCTCCTCACCGCCAGAACCCACTGTTCAGCCACCTCCATTTCAGGAGCAATTTAATTTGCTCACTCAAAAGCTGGACAGCTTGGCAGATTTCTGCAAGACAGAGTTTCTATCTCTTAATGATCAGATTGCTCAACTCTCAAATGACATTCAGCATCTAACTGAGCATGTGATGCCCGAAAGTGATGATGAATTTTGATAGTCTTTGTCTGATATTGCTGACAAAAAGGGGGAGACATGAGAAAGGGGGAGCAGCAAAGAGATAGGGGGAGCTGGAGCTGGAGCTGCTGCTATGATATTTTGCTGCTATGATCATTTTGAATGACTCTGAATGATTTGTTTTGATAACTTTAGTGACTTTCTTTAATATGCTCCTAACCAATTTGTTTGTTGGAACAATGTTGAACATATTATGAAATCTATCTCATGGATATGTGAAATCTTATGGACAATACTGATGACCATCTTAAAAAATTGATTGTGTTAATTATTTTTTTGTGATCACAGGAATTACACATTCATCAAAAATGTTTTGTCACCAATCAGTCAAAGGGGGAGATTGAAAACGCAAATTGGCTTGGATTAGTGAGGTGGAATTCAAATGAGATAAAGCTGCAAATTTTGTATTTGAATTCAAATAAGATAAGATGGAGTCTTATCTTTAAATTGTAATTTTTAGATAAGTGTAATTCAAACTATGGAGTTTATCCATAGCTTTTTAAGTCAATCTAGGAGTCTTGGAGTCTGGTAAAAAGGCTGGAAGCTTGAATTTCGAAATCTGGAGTGATAAACTCAAAAGACAAATTTGAAATTCAAATAGCAGAAGTAAATCCGGAAGTCTGTTAGCAACCTGTCAGCAGACGGATTCTGATGAAGGATGACCTGTCAGCAGACGCGTTTCAGCAGCACTTTTTGGATAGGCTATTTAAATGAAGTCATACCATAACCCTAGATAGGGTTTTCGACCAGAGCATCTACCTTGAGATATTGGAGAGTCTTTCTAAGGAATAACGGCGAGGAAAACTCAAGGGAGAAGATCCATACACTTGTGAAGTGCGATTTTGCTTCAAGGTCAAAGGAAGATCGTTGATTGGTGTACGTGATCAACCACTGGAGGTTCCAGTAGGAAAGGCATAGATTGAAGATCGTCAGAGGTTCTGGCTGCTACTGCGGTAGGGATAAACGGGTCGTTTATCCGGTCAAGTAAGGGAGTCAATTGACAAAGGTTTTGTAATTGAATAGCTTACTTGTAAACTGATTTTCAATCAATAAAAATGACTTTCCTGGGTTTGGTTGCCCCGTAGGGTTTTACCTTTGAAGAATTCTTCAGAGGGTTTCCCTTCGTAACCAATCGACGTGTTAATAGTTAGTAATATATTCATTACATGTTTATGAATATTTACATGATTGATATCTAACGAGTTTGATTGAAATTGTTAGAAATATTTGAACTTACAGGGGTAAAAAGGGAATTTCATTAGTGATATGCGAAAATTATATTTTAAAATATCTAAAATATATATATATAAAAATAGGGCACTTTTACATTTTTATAGTGAGGCCTTATATAAATTAAGCGAGATCTTAAAAACCGCGCACAACATTGAACATTCCTCGGAAAATATTAGAGGTTCAGAAAACCGGCCCAAAGCGATTATCAAGACCCAAGTCATTGCTTATGGTGGCGTTGTCCAACTCCAACCTAACAAACATTTACTCCTCTCCTCTCTCTATCTCTCCCCAACACACACACACTGCACACATCACATAGCCATTGCTGATTCCATCTACTTCTGATCTCTCCCCGCAAGATGTCAAACTGTGATGTAGAGTCTACCACTGTTGAAACCAGCGATGGAGTCAAGCTCCGGACGAGGCTCTTCAAACCATTAGAGGAAATTAAGGATGACTTGGTGGTTGTTCTTGTCCACCCATACTCAGTCCTTGGTGGTTGTCAAGGCCTCTTGAAAGGAATAGCAGCTGGGCTGGCTGAAAAAGGTTACAGATCGGTGACCTTTGATATGAGAGGAGCTGGGAAGTCAAGTGGAAGGGCTTCTCTCACTGGGTTTGCGGAAATCAAGGATGTTATTGCTGTCTGCAAATGGGTCTCTGAAAATCTCTCCGTTGGCAGGATTTTGTTGGTAGGCTCTTCTGCAGGTATTTGTTTTTTCCCCTTTATTTTTAACAATTTATATAGATCAAGATTAATTTCCCATTTTATGGGTAGGAAAAGCTTAATTTGTTATTATCTTTGGAAGCGAATGGATTGCTTTACTCAATTTACTGGTTTGATGGATTATTTCTAGATCTGTGGATTGGATATTTGATTTTATATGCTATCTTTCTCTTTTTTCTGTATTGTATTAACTTTATTATTGTTTTTATTTTCAATTGGTTGAAATCAATTGGTTGTACTGGTTCTGGTGTAATTTGTTGGGTCAATTTCATATAATTTTCATGCTGGCTGTGTCGTATGTTGATTTTATGTGTTTTATAAAGTGGTTTTTCCCTAATCTCTGCTTGTTAATATGAATTTCCTTTAAAGATAAGTGATTTTCTTTGTTTTATAAACTAGGAAATTGTGCCTGTTGGCATGCTGAACTTCAATTGATGGTGTTAAAGGTGGAACAAAAGAATTATCAATGGTTTCTTGCAACCATGACATGCACATAAAAACGTACATGAGTATGGATTATGTTTAAGTTCGACCTTTTGCGTCTTTCTGTCACTGTGACAATACTCGGCAACTTTTCATTGAATCCATATTTTTCTCAATCCATTATCGAATGATAATATCTCTATATTTCCAAATATCAAGACGATCCAAAGTTGAAAAATAAAAAAACCCTTATCAAGTTAGTGTTTGGAACTATGGTTTTCCCCATATTTTAACTCTGCTGAAAATATGTGTTTCAGACTGCAAAGTGAATGATTTTGTTGAATGCTAAGGAGTCAATGACAAATTCAGTGAAATGTGAATTTTGTCTGATGCGAAATGTGAGGAAATCTTTATTTTCTGATAGACAACATCTGAACTCTGATGGCATCCACATACCTAAAGTTACAATACCATCCTTCATCGAAGCTGTTGTAATACACAAACTCACCCATGATGTCTTTTTTCTTTATTTTCTTATATTGCCTTGTCTGTTGCAGGAGCACCAATTTCAGGATCTGCAGTTGATCAGATTGAACAAGTTGTGGGTTATGTGAGTCTAGGGTACCCTTTTGGCATGATTGCCTCGATTCTTTTCGGGCGACACCATGACGCCATCCTGAAGTCCCCAAAGCCTAAACTCTTTGTCATGGGAACACGGGATGGGTTTACTAGCGTGAAGCAGCTGAACGACAAGTTGAGCTCCGCTGCAGGGCGTGTTGAAACACATTTGATAGAAGGGGTAAGCCATTTCCAAATGGAAGGACCTGCTTATGATGCGCAGATGGTGAATCTTATCCTTGAATTTGTTGCTTCATTGTAGTAATTTGATCCAGTTCTCGGACTTGTGATTGGGATTCATTGTAGTAATATGCATGCTGATTTTTCACCTTTGTTCACTTGCAGGATTAGAATGTTCTTTTGGATTCTTTGAGCCATCCCAGTGAAAAATTAGCCAGCTGTCCAAAGAACTTGGCCACTTAACCATTGTTATATCCAAATAACATATGAGAGAGAGAGAGAGAGCGAGAGAACCACGAGAATAGAATGCATTTGTCAAAATAATCTTTACAAGGTCAAGTCTTCTAGTTAAATGTTTAGCATCAGCATTTTCCCAGCTAAACTTACACATACATTAAAACCAAGCCTATTTTTCTAACCAAAGAGACCCCTAGCCAAACTAAACACAAGGGTGATCGTAACGTCAGAGAAAAGCATACTATAAGCACACATTCTGTATGTCGTCGTCTTTCTTGATGATCATGGATGCAACTTTACTCTCTCTAGCCATTTTTAGCCTCATGTGAACCTTCAACTACTCTATGCTCGCCTATTTCGTCGTATTGCCGCTTTCTCCATCCTTCTTGATCCACTGATCGTCCCTGTGAGAATGGGTTTTCTCCATCTGCTTGGAAGCCAAAGGAGAAAGAGAGAAGTATTCCTTGCATCATTAATACAAACATCAAAAGTTTTTGTTGCGACCCAGAAACATAAATGCACGATAATTGGTGAATGCCAATTCTAGGGAGTGTCACTGGCAAGATGTATGATGTGAAAAATAGGGTCAACATCTTGAATGGTCTTTTTGTATTTGGCCCCAGGTCGGATAAAATTTAAAAAAAAAAAAAAAAAATTACCACCTTAGAAATTTTAATTTAGACCGTCAAAAACAGCATGAACTCTATGTTCAAATCATAAAGATGCTCACTTGAGTCCCATTTTCGAACTCTCAAGTTTTGGGGGCAAAAATGAATGACGATTAATTAACAAAATAATACAGCGAGCGGCATCGTCAGATCTAAATATACAAAAACTAAAATAAATTAATACAACGGAAGGCAGCACTACTTTATTTAACATGATCTACTCTATAACATTGTTATCTGTCAATTAGTTATTACCACTTTCACCATCAGATGCATCTTCAAGCCTTTCAATTGCATCCACCAGGGCTTGTTCATGCTCCTGCAGTTCAAAGAACACATCACTATTGTCGGAATGAAAGAACATGCACGATAAAATTGTAGAAGATGCTTGGTTCTTACTTTCAGCACTTTTTTAGCTTTCTCGATTTCCATGGGATCAGGATGACTGGCACCAAAAACTTTTTCCACCTGTTTAAATTTTACAGCAATTAGGGAAAAGCAAGTCACCATACTTCCAGATAGTTCTAACAATCAATTAACTCCATACCTCCTTGATAAGAGTATCCGTGTGAACTATTTCAATATCACCCATTGCCTTCTTCCCAATTCCATTTTGCGACAAGGAAAACTCTTTCTTCGACTGGCCCTTTGATATTCCTCTACCTCTTCCTGCGCTGGCAACTGCACCACCACGTGTCATTGATTTCTTAACCCCCCGGCCTGGTCCAGGATGACCACTCTTATGAGAAACTCCAGGATCCTCACCTTCCCACCTGATATCTTCAGGTGATATCTAGCATTTATAGGTTAAAAAGAAAAAAATATCAAGAAAAAATTCTCACACGTGAACTAACAGGGAGTCAAAAACATTGCAAACAAGCCAGCCACGAAATTCTCTTCTCAACTTTTCAAGTCTTTTCCACAAATCCATTCCCCACCACTAGCATCATATATCATTTGAAAATGCGTCATAATTTGATATTTAATTAATAAATTAACCCTATGAAAACCACAGCTTGGCTTCATAATGCAAGCTTCAAATTAAAGCTCTGTGAATGTGATAAAGAACAAAAGGCTCTGTGTGAATGGCTATAGTCAGCATTCAAGAATCTTCAATTTTCAGCACAGATAGGATATAAATTGCTTAGAAAACATAATGATTTAAAATAGATCGTCTATTGAGACTCTAACATGCCAAGGCATTTACCTCTTTGAGATTGACCCACTCCCAAGTTTCATCTGTTGTATTAATATCATACACCAGGGCATGTCGGCCCTATTAAAGATTTTGAAATTAGTAAGCTTAATGGAGGCCCATCAATTTTTAACTAATGTATGGTCAACAGTAAAAACGCACCTCAATGCGGTTGTAGTCAGTTATTACTGCCTCATAAAAGTGGTTATCTTCAGGCCACCTTGTCCAGACTTTTCTTCCAATTAGTGGATCATAGGTTGTGGGCTCAGCAGGTTCATTGGTTGCAAAGGCGCCTGAAGAAACACGATTACCAGCCTGGGCCCTTCCTGTGAGACCGGTAGAAGGATACTGCATGGGCATCATTGAGGATGCAGCACGCAATTCTCCCAGTCAAAAGAAAATAGAGGCAAATGACAACAAAACAGATAATATTGAAGATCTTCTTACGTACTGATTTTGGCTTCTTGCTCCTTGATCCTGGAGGAGGAGGACCTCGTCTCAAGGCTGATGAAGACGGTTGCCCAGATGGATGCATCGCAGGAGATGGTGCACCAAGGGACAAGGAAGCCACAGATTGTGATGTTTTCTGTTTCTTGCGTGATGCTGAAACTGTGGGACTAGGTACAGGCTCGTGAACAGGCTGAGCAGCATTGAGCATGCCAGATGGGGGTCCTCTTGCCTTCCTCCATTCCCTACATAACGATTCATTGCACTTCCCATCAAAATAAAAACGTAACTACAAGTCAGCACAGCCTAGATGAAAGCTAATCAGCAGAATATGTCCAAAATATCCAGACCTTATCCTCCTAATGATATCATCAGCATTAACCCTGGATAGAAGCTCTCTGTGTTCCTCATCTGATACTCTCAGCTCTTTTCTAAGTTCTGTAATTAAGCTTTCCTTGTCCTAAATAATTGATAACACAAAAGCTTAAAAAACAACAGTACAGTGATAACTACACAAACGAGTACAGAAGAAATGAACACCTTACCCAAGTGATGGCATCAGATTGAGCTTTGAATGCCCGAAGGACTGAACAATATGCTTCTTGCTCAATCTGGTGGATCTGGGTTTCCATATCGCCATGCATCCTAGGTAATGGAGCAGAACCAACAACTGCAGATCTTCCATTTCCAGCTGTGTGGCCTGCTCTTGGGAATCTATTTTGATGTGAAGGAGGAAGGTCATCATCTGTTCCTGTAGTTGATTCAGATAAAGCTGGCTCATTAGATAAATACCTTTCTAGGATGTGGTAGCCAAATATTCTTAGAAGAGTGCTAGGTTCATAAAAGTGAAATCACAACTTGCTTTGGCTAAATATGATATGTTAGTTTGTTTCACATGAAAATAAAAAAAAAAAAACTTTACAATCTGATTTACCACAATAAGCTACATCAGTTATGAGTTTACTTTTATGAGATATTTTTGCGAACCAAAAATTTCTCTTCTCAAAATTTTCCGTAGAAAAGAAGAAAGGTAAAATATCCTTCAATTGGATTCACAATGTATATAAGGACTCAGAAGACTGGCACGTAATTTGGCTTCTAATGCACCAACAGCAATGCCATCATGTTCACAGGGAAACGAGATAATAAATTAATACAGGTTATATCAGTAGGCCAGAACCCCTGGGGTTTGGCTCAAGTGGCAAGGGCCTCGTTCTTTATGATAATGCTCCCTCCAGATCTAAGGTTTGAACCCTCTTGGATGCAAACAATTTCTAGAGGTCATTAGGCTGGAGACATTTCCTCTTGAATTATCCGAGGTGCACTTGAGAAAAATTTATTGCCAAGGGCCTTTGCACCCCGAGATTAGTTGGGACTTTGTTTCTGTACACCTGGTGCCAAAACAAAACAGGATGCCAGTTCTGCTTTCTGTTGCTCAGGTTACCATGGTAAAAAAAAAAAATGTTTCACATTATCCTCCGAGCAGACCAAAAAGGGGGGAGAGAGAGAGAGATTTCATGCCATGTAGAACTTTAAATTGTAAAATTATAACCAAAACACTCGTCCTACCTCTACCCATTAACCAATCAAAAACAGTAAGTTCGATTAAACTCATCAAATCCCAAGAACCTAAAAATAAAAACCTCAAAACCTTTACAAACCACCAAAAAAAAAAAAAAAAACTCATATTAAAGCAGTCCCGAGTACAATTACTGAGTTTATTTCCATCATTTTTCTGCAAATATGTCAAAAAAAAGCCTTAGAATTCACTTCAAACAGACATTGAAACTGCTAATAACCATAGATTGCTTCAGGAACCTTACAAAAACAATTGAAGAAAAACAGGTTCATAAGCAACTATTCACGACAGAACATGAGCTTGGTTTCAAAAGATTCAGAAAACAACAAACAGACACCGAAAGTCGAAATCTTAAATAAATCGGTTCCTTAGAAGGAAGATTACACAATAACTGAAAGAAAAACTTCAATGTAACAATACATTATAAGCTAAATCCTATTCAATTCATCATAGCTCCTTCAAAATGCAATTTTTTTTACGTCAAGACAGCGATTCTCCACGAAAATTTTACATCATAACTAAAACCAGAAGAAAACCAAACTTTCTGCTTTACAAAATCCACAACAACGCAATCCATTCAATTTGTTAACAATTCAGGCTGAGTGAACCGACTTTCATCCTTTCAGAGGTTAAAATAAAACCAAGTGACAAAACCATAAACGAGGAGTAATTGCACTGCACAGCTACATGAAAGAACCCAAAACTTATCAACGCCCATCTCTGATTCAGCGAAATTAACCCATCAAAAACCCTAGAAAACCACAAAATAGGTTGAAAACATAAGATATTTGAAGTAAGCTCACCACTGCTATCAGATAGCTCGAATTCCATGAATCCGCCAAATCAAGTTTGACCAAAAGAAAACCCTATCGAACCCAAAGTCAGAACCAGCTTCGAAACCCTGATTGTTCGGTCAAATCTATCGAGACCGCCAGTCGCTCCTGGCCGAAACAGGTCGTACGGAAATTACTGAGACGAATTGGTGCAAACTTGGACCGATTTGGAAGCAGAATTCCGTCCTGGAAACTCCAAAAAAGTTGAATTTGTGGTGCAGATGATGACAGAACGCGATCGAATCGTTTAACAGAGAGTGTGGTTTGGTTGGGTAAATTTCTTAGAGTTTTGGGGCCAAGTTAAAAATCGAAATAATTGCGGGGCTAAACTGGGGAGAAATCTTGACAAGTGGGACTTTGGGATAGGACTGTGAGTCTGTAAGAGAGAAAGAGAGAGAGGGAGTGCGGACTTGAGTTTGATGTTTATGCCCTAACTTTTCAGTCAATAATGGAGCCCCAGTTCCGCGACAGCTAAAAATTGTGATGTTTGTCTGTTATTCTGCCTTGTCTCTCTCCTTTCCCTTTTCGAATTTTTGTTTTGTTGATTTTAAATTTTACAAACAAAAATTGCTATTTGTATATAATTTATATATATATATATATTTTTATGTAGGTATAATATATAAATAATACATCTTTTAATTTAATTTTTTTAATTTTTATTTTTTAATATTTTGACTGACAATATTATTATCACATCATCAATTATATAAAAAATATGTAAAATCGTGTATATGTAACATTATGTCTTTACAAAAGGGTTGAAAATCAAAAAGGTTTATCGAGGATAAACACAATCACAAAGCCTCAATTTTTAAGAATGGGTTTGTTGTAGATTTGAATTGGACTTTACAGTACTGATGTTGTTGGCAGCTGCTATTGATCACAAGTTATTTATAAGCACGCACACTCAATAATGTTTCTTCTTTCTCATGTATTCTTGATCTTAGATTGAGAAGTACATTCATAAATCTGGAAGCATGTGTTAGACATGCAAATTATGGTACAAGGATGGCTTTAGTTGGTTAAATCAAAGTACAATATCAAGTTTCTTTAGAATATTGGAATCTCTTTAGTTTCTCTCTTATCTTCAATAACCAACTTCGAATTAAATTGAAATCAAAGCTTTAAAAGGAGCTAATGAGCTATGGAGTGAGATCCCCAAAAACTTCGCCCGTTAATTCTAGCTAAAGAATGTAAAAAAGAAAAGAAAGTTAATAAAAATAATGGATCTTAATTTTAAGATTATGTTTCTTGGTGGTGCTAATTATAGGAACCCAAAAGGAGGTGGCTTTAAAATAGTTCAATTACTTGGACTAGAGATTGCAATTATGAAAAGTGACATGCAATTGACTATTATCATTATAAGAAAAATGAATATTTGTGACAAATTTTGTGTAGTGAAAATGACTATATGTTACCAAAACAAACTCATTTTAATAAAAAATAATTATTTAATAAAAAAATTACTGATTACGAATAAGTAGTTTTTTTTGTTATGTGTGGCGTGTTTGGTTGAGATATCCACTTTGATCTTCTTCTCGAGATTTATTAGTTCGAGAAGGTAAGAACATAGCTAGCTTATGAATCTCATGTTTGGCAACGATTGATTTTATAGTCGGGCTCTTGAAGAACTTAGGTTGGAGAATTGATTGAAGCAACGCTTAATGTTGCATGCAGGTGACCTGATCAATATGATAAAATTGGTTAAAGGCAAAATGGCAAAATGGCAAAATGGCAAAATCATAAAACTTATATATAGTGGGGGTCTGAAACGTCCTTGTGTGAGGAGGGGAGGGAAAAAAAATGAAAAGGAAAGACAGCTTTTGGTGATGGGTTAGATGTTGAGAGGGTGTAGAGAGGTATTCGTGAAAGAGGAAGAAAAGACCGGAGTCTGATTTCAACGTCTATTTCTCAATATCAAATTCATCTTTAATTATATGAAATATTTTAACCGCAAATTAGAAATTTCACAAAATTAAGTTTACAAATTGACTTGATTTGATATAATATGTGAAGTAAATTTAAGTATTTTATGAAGTCATATTAATTATTAAATTTATTTTTGTGAGATGTTTTTATAGCTTACTTTTCAATGTCTGAATTATATAATAGAAAATATAAGGTAAATAATCTGGCTTTTTATTCTTCACTTTACTGCTTCAACTTTCAATTTTCAATGGTTGTAACGTTTAATTGTATGCCCAACTCTATATTAAAAAATAAATAAGATGAAAACATCAAAAGTCAATTTGAATGATGAAAAATACTAAAATTTATAAAAAGTATATGAATATTGAATGAATATGAAAAGACATTACTCAATCCCAATAAGAATCATTTGAATATTCATAGACTCTAGAATATCAATTGGTGTCGATGAATGTTTCAACTAGTTTTGAACACAAATAAGTACATCAATAATTCTCATAACCGATGAACTTTGAAGAGGATCATGTACACGACCTTCATTACTAAATGGAAACAGACATAATCAATGGAGTCTCGTACAATCCTCGCAAGTATAGAAGTTTCTACCAAATCAACAAGTCAAAATAAAGGATCCGGGCCTCACAACTAATTAATAAATAATGATCTACCTCTATTTTGGCAATATTAGATCCCAAGCTAGATGATAATTGATCCCACTCATCGTACCATCATGTCTTAGCATCGCCATCACCATCACCATCATGGCAATATTAGATCCCAAGCTAGATGATAATTGATCCCACTCATCGTACCATCATGTCTTAGCATCGCCATCACCATCACCATCACCATCACCATCATAAAGACAATAAATGTCGAAAATGACTCATGTTCTCAGCTAGTCATGGTAGAATTGAGCATGGCATTGTAATCTTCTTAAAAATTCACTAATAATTGTCTAACACTTGATACCAACTCTTCAGTTTGATTCTCATCCTGAATATTTTTTCAAATACAAACTAAAAAGCCTTAACTTGCTATATGGACCGAGTACAATTGCAATCAACATCAAAAAATTCAGTTTATCTATTGATCCCCCCCCAATATATATCATATTCCGTCTCATACTTGTGACCATGCTCAAAAAGCCTTGAAGAGATTAAGGCAAGAGGACCCTATTTTTTCTTACCTTTTTATTTTGTGTGCAAAGGGGCTGAGTTCATTAATAGAAGCTTCAGAAAAAAGTGGGAATCAAAAGGAGTAGCTGTTGCAGGGGGAACCAGAATCAATCACTTAAGTGTTTGCAAATGATTGTGTAATATTTAGAAGAGCTCAAATTATAAAATGGCAGAAGATTCAAAATATGTTCTACAAATATTTGGCTTCAGTTCAATTTGTTAACAAACAAAAAACAACAATCCTTTTCAACTCTAACACTAAAGAGGTAACCAGAAAATAAATATTGCAAACAACTAAGATGTTAGAATGTTGAAGCTATGAACAATATTTGGATTTTACCATCCTTTGTGGGCAAATCCAAATTCAATACTTTCAGGAATTTAAAAGGAGAGGGTATGGACAAAGACAAGAAGTGGGAAGACTATTTTCCTATCACAAGCTAGAAAGAAAATTTAATTAAAACTGTTATTCAAGCCTTACCCACATACTCAATGAGTGTTTAAGTTTTCTCAAAAGTTATATAAAGAAATATCATCAATGATGGCTAGATTCTGGTGGAGCTTCAAGACTAATGATTCTAAGTTCAGTAGAGAAGCTAAAACAAAATGTGAGATTTAAGGAAAAATGGTAGACTAGACTTTAGAGATCTTGACGACTTTACTAAAGCTTTGTTAGCAAAGCAGTATTGGAGAATATTCCAATACCCTTCAGCCCTAGTTGCTACAATTTTTAAGGAGAAGTATTCCAAGAATGGGGTTTTAATAGAAGTAAGATTAGGGTCAAGGCCATCAATGATATGGAGAAGTATGTTATCATCAATGGACCTAATCAAGGTAGGGATGGTTTGGAGGGTAGGAGCAGGTAACAAGATTAAGATATAGGGAGATAAATGCCTGTTAGTGCAATCTTCTAATTGGTTCAATCTCTAGTCAATGTGTTGAACAGGGAAGTAAAAGTGAGTGATTTGACTAAAGTACAGACCAAAGAATGAAAGGTTGCCTTAGTAAATGAAATACTCAATAGAGAAGAGGCTGAAGTAATAAAGAGCATACCACTGAGTCTAATTGGTGTTGAGGACTAAATTTTTTGGGCCATAATAATTAAGGTTTTTTACAGTAAAAAGGTGGGAGATTTCAAGACACAATGAAGCACAAAAGATTGGCAGGTAATTTGGAATTTAAGGGTGTTAGGGTCAGTGCATCACTTTTTATGGGAGGCTGCTCATGATATCCTTCCTTACAAAAGTAATTTTTAAAAAATGATATTATGAAGTCAAAATTCTGCTCTATTTGTAAAAGAGATGAGGAACCACAATCTATATTTTATGGAGCTACTCTGCTGCAATGGATGTTTGGACTGAAACTGGTAGCCCAATTCAAAATCAGATGCTGTCAAATGCAGAGGTTGAGTTCATGCATTTATGGATTAACCTTTGAGAGAAATTAAAATTTGAAGATGTAGAGTTGGTGGCTTGGGTGATGGAGAGGATATGGTTGAGGAGCAATGCTCTAATTTATGAAAAAAAAATCGACAGTCCAAGATAGTTATTTAGAAGTGCAAAACAAAGTCTGCTAGAATTTCAAGTAATTCAGAATCAATTGCAAGATAAGCTTCAACAATCTGGTGGTGATATAAATCAGATAAGATGTGAGAAACCAATGGGTAAATCTGTAAAAGTCATTGGGATGCTGCAATAGATATAAAGGGAAAGAAGACTGGTTTGAGAATGATCATAAGGGATTCAGCTGGTGATATATTGACTTCATTGTGCTCTCCTATTATTCAGGCTATGAGACCAACAACTACAGAAGTTTTTGCATTAAGAAGAACTATGAAGCTATGTATGGAATTGGAGATGTCTGATGTAATCCTCAAAGGAGATGTCCAGATTATAATCAAAGTAACAAATGACGAAAAAAGTTGCACTAAGCATAAGACATTGATAGAAGATGTAAGAAGGATATTGAGGCCAAAAGCCCGTTAGCTTGATGGCATATAACCCAGTTCTTCAAAAGAAAAACCTGGGTTCGAAACCTCCCACTCTTTTTATCAAAAAAATTAAAAAAAAAAAAAAAAGACTGCCCAACACATATTATTAGCTCATGAGTGATAAGCTTTGTAATGAATAATGTTTTGAGCTTATAGAATAATCGAGAATTGGTATAGTTACCAAGATTTCACAAAATTAATCTTATAAATTGACGTGATTTTATATGATCCGTTAAATTTACTTTACAACAAAACTAACTTCACAATTTAACGAACTATATGAAACTATATTAGTTTGTAAAATTTATTTTATGAAATCTCTTTATAGTTAAAGTATTTCTGGGATGATCTATGTTTTTTTTTTACAACTTTAAATTAAGGGAAAAGCTGGGGTCGACCCCCCCCTCTTTGAGAAAAACAACCTGTCGCCTCCAGCGGCAGTGGTCGACACCGCCTACTCCATTGGGACCGGTGGGCTCCGGCAAGTTCACCCATACGACGGCAATCCACGACGACTTCCGACAAAGTCTCAACAGTCTTAAACTCGAAATGGGTCTGTTAGTTGGCCACCGCTGCCTCCGACAGCTCTGTTCGGCTGAGGGTCGAATCTTTTTGAAATTCATCTTTATTTTATTCTTTTATTGTATTTTTTATTATGTTTTTTATTACGTTTTTATTTTTTTATTATGTTTTTTATTATATTTTTTTATTATATATATATTTTTTATTATATTTAATATCAAAAATTAATTTAAAATAATTAAACTATTTTTTACGTTAGAGAGAGTCCGACCGATCCAGCGTCACTCTTAAATTCAAGAAAAAGAGTACAAAAATGATTGGGAGCATCCACACTCATCACACTCACTCTCACATGAACAATACACGTATACTGTTCATGTGAGAATGAGTGTGATGAGTGTGGATGCTCTCTAGCATTACTCAAAAGAGTATTGACTATTAAAATTTAAGACCGCAAACCACGTCATGGACGACTCAAAACTAAATGCTATTCATCATCGAACAAAATGCTGCTGCCGCTGCTTTTCCATTTCTACCCCAAGCCTTCTTCCTCTCTCTCAACGCTCTTCCCCTTCCCTTCATCTCTCTCCCTCTCCGCCCTCCGCCCTCCGCCCTCCGCCCTCCGCCTTCGTTGTTCTTCGGAATCTCCGGCATCTCTTGCATGCCTGGTCAGCTACAGAACCGGTGTTAGCGTTTTTGCTTCCATGGACTCGACCTCGCCAGACCTTGCCCTGTCCATCGACTCTGTGGCGAACGATTTGAAGAACCAGAACCTCGGAAGCGATGATGGGAATGATAGGAAGACTCTCGGGTTGAATCTTGAAGATCTGAACTGGGACCACTCCTTTGTCAGAGAATTGCCTGGTGACCCGAGAACCGATAACATACCACGAGAGGTCGCCCTTCTTTTTTGTTAATTTTTGTAAAATTTTCCGTTATGATCTATTCGGTTTCTGAGGAAAGAAATGGAAAGAAGTTAAAGTAAAATCTTGAGACTTTTTTGTTACTATTTTAGGAATGGAGTTTAAATATTTAGTGTTTCGAAATTAAAATTTAGTACTTGCAAGTCAAACACCTAGGCTTTCAAGTGGCAAAAGCCTTGGTCTAAGTGGTATGCTCCTTTCAGGTTAGGGTTCAAATTCGGTGCAAACAATTTTGGTTCAAATTCTTTTGACGCAAACAATTTCTAGGGGGCGGCTGCGACTTTCCCTTAACTTACCTGAGTGCACTTGCAGGCAACACCTTGTCAATGGCCTGTGCATTCCAGAATTAGTCAGCACTTTGTTCTCGGACACTGCCAATTTTTTTTTTAAAAAAATACTTGCAAGTCATAAAAAAAGTAAAGGAAAATGAAAACCGAAGTGTATGAGATAGAAGTATTTTTTTTACACAAAAGAATGATAAGATAAAATAATAAATAATAGAAAGTTTAAATCTTTTATTAAAGATTAGTGGTGTGCGATTTGATGAATATGATTTTGATGGACTTGTTTATTCATTGTGTCGTGCATATTGGGTTTTAGGTATTGCATGCTTGTTATACCAAAGTATTGCCGTCGGCTGAAGTGGAGAGCCCTCAACTTGTTGCCTGGTCAGAATCGGTTTCTGAGTTGCTAGATTTGGATCCTCAAGAGTGAGTTTGGTTTATTTATTTATTTTCTTTATTTTGGACCTCACATATCAGATTTGTATTGGCGTGTTCTCTTAAGACAATGGATAAATATATTTGAAAGTATGAATTTGTTTGGAAAAAGCATCTTTTGGGAAGAAGGCTTTAAAGTTGATGAGTAACTCTTGATAACTTTTAAATGCCTTGACTACTCTTCACAGAAAGAACATGGTTCTTGTTTACTTTCAGAATGTCTTGCATGCGGTAGCAACTTGACACTACAATTGAATTGGTTACCATCTATTATTCTTCAAAGTTGTATGGTAAACGCATTGTTATTGGTTCAACTTATGGGTGTGAGACGTTGATAACACTATCATTACAGTCTAATAATTGCTTGGGCTTAGTAATGTGCATAATAAAACCTGCTTATTCATTGTTTATATCATTCAAGTCCTCCTATGAGCTTTATTTTACTACGATTGTTGATCCCTTATCAATTTCATGTGTTAGTAGTTCATTTTTGTGGATTTTGCAGAGGTATAGTTATTTTCAACATGCGATAGGCATAGCATATTCCATTGGACTAACAATGGAATCTTCTTCTGGAGTTTCAGATTTGAAAGGCCAGATATCCCTCCTTTATTTTCCGGGGCATCGACACTGGTGGGAGCGTAAGTGCTTTTATCTTATGTTTTTTTCACAAGCATTTCAATCAAGCTCTCAATGACTTCCATCCAATGCTGGTTTAATCTTCTGTCATACAGATTGCCCTATGCTCAGTGCTATGGAGGACATCAATTTGGCATGTGGGCTGGACAGCTGGGTGATGGTCGGGCAATAACGCTTGGAGAGATAATCAATTCGAGGTCTGAAAGATGGGAACTGCAGCTTAAGGGAGCTGGGAAGACTCCTTACAGTCGGTTTGCAGATGGCCTTGCAGTTCTCCGTAGTAGCATCAGGGAATTCCTTTGCAGTGAAGCAATGCATAGTCTAGGAATTCCAACAACCCGTGCCCTGTGTCTTGTCACAACCGGAAAACATGTGACACGAGACATGTTTTATGAGTAAATTTCAACATTATGTAAATTATGAAGAATATCTGTAATGTATGCCTTCATGTGTTTCACGTCATGTTTCATTATCTAGTTTTCCTTATGTTAGTGCATAACCCTCTTTGACATTTTTCTTATTTTTATTTTTAAGAAGGGGTCAAGTATTTATTTTTCTATGTGAGATCTAGGAACCAGAATTTAAATATAGAACACTTTTTATGAAGTCAGATTCACTTCAAGATCTTGAACCCTTGAAATTTAAACTTCCTCTTTTCCCCACATCTATCTTCTTTTGATTTTCAGATTTTTAGTACTTCAGTTGCTAGCTGTACTGAATTTTAATATTTCTAATTATTCCACGAGAAAAGGGGATTCTAGGCTTATAATAAATTTTGCCAGAATCACATTTTAATGTGGTAATGCTTATTCTTGGTTTTTGAAACTCCTGATTACTTTGTATAAATGTAGGTTAAACATGTGGAACTAATTTTATGTCTTGATTTGCAGTGGCAATCCAAAGGAAGAACCTGGGGCAATTGTTTGCAGAGTTGCCCAATCCTTCCTACGCTTTGGATCATACCAAATACATGCCTCTAGAGGGAAAGAGGACCTTGGCATCGTTCGTGCTTTGGCTGACTATGCGATCAGACACCATTTTCCTCATATAGAAACCATGAATAGAAGTGAGAGTTTATCTTTCAGCACAGGCAACGAGGATCATTCGGTTGTGGATCTAACATCAAACAAGTATGCAGGTAATCAATTTTTGTTTTAGGGTAATGGTAAGAAGTGTGCAAGATGAAAAGTCTAGTCCTCATGCAAATCACACTATAAAATTCATATTGTGGTATGATTATTAATTCTAAAACCAATTCTAGAAGGTTTTCAAGTTGTTTATTTCTGATCTACTAAACTCCCGTGGCTGTATCTGAAGGCTGAAAGAACCCTTGTTCACTGGGATATTTTCGAGAATGTCCCCTTCAATTGATTTTAAATTCAGATACCTATTTTGGATGGTTGGTGGTGTCGAACTCTTGTAGGTACTCCCAAACAGCTTACCTGACCCTGTCAATGACATTGTAGCTTCATGTGTTGGCACTGGAAAGTGATTAAGCAGGCTTACATGATCAATGTCAACCTAACTGTTTGGGTTCAATTATGATTCAAGGCTGACCTTTCAATGCGCATATTCTTTTTTATCCAATGGATTCAATCTTTTCCTTAATGGAGATTTTTTTGGGTCTGGTGAGAAATAGCTTTGGTTGTTTGGCTTTCAATAATTCATTCTTAAGTCATTATGGTTATTAATAAAATGTGCCTTATAGAACAAATTAATTATGGTTTTGATCAAGACTTGATAGCTGGTCGTGGAGTCCACATATGGTGTTGGTGTAGCTGTGGTTTAAATGCCGAAAACAGTGAGCTTTATTTTATGCTGACAAATAGTGGCCTTCATGTATCCTGAGTTTGCTGTTTCTTATACGGTCTATGCGATCTTGGTTGAAGAAAAAAATATATATGATAGGTGATGACTTTCACTATTTCTTCTTTTTTGTCAAATGGTGGATCTAACCAGCTTGGGCAGTGGAGGTTGCTGAGCGTACTGCTACCTTGATTGCAAGCTGGCAGGGGGTTGGTTTTACACATGGTGTGCTGAATACTGACAATATGAGCATTTTGGGTCTCAGCATTGATTATGGTCCTTTTGGATTTTTGGATGCTTTTGATCCAAGTTACACACCAAATACCACAGATCTTCCTGGCAGACGATACTGTTTTGCAAATCAGCCTGATATTGGACTATGGAATATTGGAAAGTTCACCTCAACTCTATCAACTGCCCAGTTGATAGATGATAAAGAGGCGAACTATGCCATGGAAAGGTAGCTGTGTATTATAAACCTTGTTCTTAAATTCGAGTAGCTTTTCTTGGTGGGTAATGGATTTTATGTCTTCTTTTAACAGATATGGAACCAAATTTATGGATGAGTATCAAGCTATAATGACTAAAAAACTTGGCCTCCCGAAGTACAATAAACAACTGATCAGTAAACTTCTAAATAATATGGCTGTTGACAAAGTAGATTACACAAATTTCTTTCGGCTTCTTTCAAATATTAAAGCTGATCCCAGCATTCCCGAAGAAGAGTTGTTGGTACCACTGAAGGCTGTTTTGTTAGATATTGGCAAGGAGCGGAAGGAGGCGTGGATAATGTGGGTGAAATCTTACATTGAGGAGGTATGAGGACGAATTTTTGGGTTTGTATATTCATTCCATAAAGTCGCAATCATTTTAGAAATTTCGTGTGGTACACACATGACATGCCTTTTCATTGATTCTTCATTTGGTTTGTGTGACTACATATTACTGAAAATAGATGATATATTATTTCCTGCCGTACATGATGGCTTTGACACAGCAGTCAGTTTGAAATTTTTAAAATATGCATCCTATAATTTTCATGAGATGGATATAGATGATATTTTTGTGTGTATTTCTAAGATGGTACACTGATTAATAAATCTGGTTGGAAGTTGAAATATCTAGAAAAAGATTGATCTTTTGACTGGAACCAAATGAGTATCCTGCATTACCTTGATGACTCTGCTGTTATATTCATTGTAACAATTTCTTCCCCATACTATCGTATACCCATAAAAAAAAGCATGAACTGTGAAATACTTTCATTTCTCTCAAAGAACTCTCTTTAACTTCCACAGCTGGCCGCTAGTGGCATCGCAGATGAGGAAAGGAAGGCGAGGATGGATGGAGTAAACCCTAAATATATACTCAGGAACTATCTATGCCAGAGTGCCATTGATGCAGCTGAAATTGGTGATTTTGGAGAGGTCCGAAGGCTTCTTAAATTAATGGAGAGGCCATGTGATGAGCAACCAGGAATGGAAAAATATGCTCGCTTGCCCCCTGCTTGGGCTTATAGGCCTGGTGTTGGCATGCTTTCTTGTTCCTCATGAGTTGCCTATGTTGCTCTTAATATCATAAAAAGAGTGTAACCTGTTTTTGCCCTTTTCCTTTTCAGTTTTTGCCATTTAGATGAATTCTTGTATATGATAGTCAAAAAATAAATCTACCACAATAGACTGAGGAAGTTGTATACCCTTGAAAAATTGATTTGTTTAATCTGTGTTGGTTTAGTGAAGGAAGTATTTATTTGAATGCACTTCAAGTCACAAAGAATAAAAAGGTCAATGAAAAGTTTCATACACCAATTTGGGTTTAAATAAACTAATCATATGCTATAGTTTTGTAAAGCCAGTAATTTCAAAGAAACGGGAATATCATTTTGATAGTATTAATGATATTATCATATAAAATAAAAAATTTAAATTTTTTAAATTTCAAAATAAAATTAATATTAAATAAAATTTTATTTTTATTTTTTAAATTTTATCTCATATCATCTTATTTTTAAAAATAAATTAGATTTTAGTTTATTTTTAATTCATTAAAAAAAAATATATTTGATAACTTTATACAAATTATTTTAGTCGGTTAAAAAAATAAAATTTAGTTTTTAAAAAAAATATTAAATTAAAGTTTTTATCAAAAATTTATGTAATTAAGTGTATATTTTAAAAAAATTACTCTAATTAATTTTAAAAATAGTTTAGATACACATTTACTAAATAGCAAATATTATTTAAAGTATAAAATTTATTATTTAAATTATAAGTTATATTTTTTACTATAATTTCAAACATGTAATTAATAAAACTAAAATTTAGCTAAAAAATTATCTTCCCGCGCAAGAAGAAATGAGCCTTTTCGTCTACCTCTCGTCCCAAGTCTCTTCTCCCCCACTGCCGCGGAAACCCTAGCCACAGAACCATATTTCTAGCAAACCACTGAACCAGCTCTGGTCTTATCTCCTTCTGGAAATTCATAGCTCCATCGGCGTTCTCTGTCGGCGTACTCCCCTCGTTTTCTTGGTCTCTCTCGCGCTCTGTCTTTCTATCTCGCATTCTCTCTCATTCACAGGTAAACTGCTCTCACATCTCAATCTAGGTTTTCCTTCTGGTTTTATGTGGCAATCCGATGAGATGATTATTAATCTGTGTTCTATACGTGGGCCTATAGAACTGTTATTCTCGTTCCTTCTGGTTTAATTGCTATTCTCTGTTTGTTTTTGTTTCTAGAATTTTCTTTTGTTCTTCATATTGTTTGCGAGGGGACATTCACAAAGGAATTCTCATCTCGTCCAACACTTCTTTTAAGGAAAATCCGATTATGTATTTTGGTAATTGTCTTGTTTTACTGGAAAAGTTCAAGCACTTGTAGTCAATCCAAGTCGTTGTCTCTGATTTTGAATTATATGAATTTTTAAGTGATTGTTTCTCATGAATTTATGATCCTACAAAAACCATTTTGATTGATCTTGATACTTTGGCTAGTGTATTTAGATGAAACTTGTTTAAGAGCCCCCTAACTGTTTGACGAAAGGCCTTCTGGAGTTGAACATCTAGGTGAGGACTGAGATTTTTTTTTTTTTTTTTAAGACCCGGTTTAATTGGGAGATGAGTTGAGATGAGATGAGTTTAGTTTATTTTTTAATATTATTATTGTTTTGAGATTTAAAAAATGTGTATTGAAATTTGAAAATGTTGTATCGAGATTTGTGTTTTGTATGAGAATTTGAAAAAGTGTAATGATGAGTTTGAGATGAGCTCGTCTCGTCTACGAATCCAAACCGGCCCTTAAATCACATGAGATTCAGTGGTCTAATATTCTGATGCCTGTGTTTGAGCCATGAAAGATGCTGTCCTGACAATGTAACGTGTAATATGTATCTGTGTATGTACATATTACCTATTAGAAATATGTGTGTATTTACGCATAAGTATCTATGTGTTTATAATTTATAAGAGAGATTTTTTTTTTTTAGCACCTGGTGTCTGAGAATAAAGTCTCGACTAATCCCTGACATATGATTGCAAAACAAATATGTGGGATTGAATGTTTCATGACGTGCAGGAAATGAGGGTTTCACGAAGCCTTGAGGTCTGGAAAATGGGCACCATTAACTATTTGGATGCACTTAGGATGCAGGAACAGCTGGTCTCTAATAGAAAAGCTCATAAAATTCCGGATACTCTGTTGTCCCTGCAACATCCACCTACATATACCCTTGGTAAACGACGAACTGATCACAATTTATTGATTCCTGAGTCCGACCTTAAAAAGATGGGAGCTGAACTTCACTACACACAAAGAGGAGGAGATATCACATTTCATGGTCCACATCAAGCCATTTTGTATCCCATTATTTCTCTTCGGGATATTGGACTTGGGGCTCGTAAGTATGTGGAGAAGCTTGAGTTAACCATGATTGAACTGGCATCCCTTTATGGCGTGAAAGCTTGTGCTGGGCAAGCAGGTGAAACTGGGGTTTGGGTAGGAGAGAGAAAGATTGGTGCTATCGGGGTTCGAATTTCATTTGGAATCACCTCTCATGGGTTGGCCTTCAACATCGATCCTGATTTGAACTATTTTAAGCATATTGTACCTTGTGGGATTGCCGATAAAGAAGTTACATCTTTGAGAAAGGAGACAGACGTGGTGCTTCCTGATGAAGAAGTAGTTCATGAGCAGTTAATTTCTTGTTTTGCAAGACAGTTTGGTTATAGCGATCTTCTTTGGAAGGATAATGGATTAATTTTGCAGGATGGAGAAAACTGAAGGGCATGCTATTGTATTCCAAATGATCGGTCTATGTAAGCGCTGTTGCACTCTATTCAATATATTTATTGAAATATACTGCAGAAAACGTTGATATCTTTTTTGTTTGTGCTTGAAATGGGCGTGTTAGAGTCGATTCCAGTTTATGTATGGTAAAAACTAATGAAAGTCGGGTAATACAAGATGCTGTAAACTTATCATAAAGGCAAAAAGTCCAACTTTTGGTGATATCTAAGGTTGCTACCAGTTGCCTGATGTGGACTTGGAGCTGTCAAAACAGTTGCAACAGCTTTGCAAGGGGATGAAAGATGAGCTTGATAGAGGAATGGTTGCTTTGGGCAATGAACGGGGACATTAAGGAGAGAGTCTCAACTTTGGCAATGGTTCCCCAATGCATTCACGTAAAGGATCAGTTTTGCATGGGTTGTCCAGGACTTCCCACTTGATTTTATCTCATCAATATTTGAAGGTTTCTATGCATTCTTTTGTAAGAGAAGAGACTATTGAATCGTGTTGTGAGAATACAAATTGGAACTGTTTGTCCATATTATACAGATTGTAAGCGTCTCCTTTACCATCTTATGTTTTTTTCCCCTCTCATGGAAAAGTATCATATCTGGATTATTCTTATAGAATCTAGCTGAGAGCAGCATGTTGACTGGAAAACTGTAATTTCTTCTTTCGTTTGATGGATCGTTCTTGTGAAGGGGTTGGAAAGTGATGCAAACCCAAATTGATATGGAGTATCAAGGTCCAGATTCTACATTGATTGCATTGAAAGTACTATTTTAAGAAGATAAATCTGTACAAATGGACTAAGGGCAATATTAGTTTTTTTCTTTTTATCAAATCATATATTTATGCTCATTTATGCCTTAGTAAATATTTGGTTTCAAGTATGGAAAGTTATTCTGATTTCGATTTTGGCTAAATTTTTGGTAGGATTCTTATTTATTTATTTGTTTATTTCTCATACAATAATTTAGATTTTTCCATTTTTGAAAAAATCACCATAATTTCAAATTTTGCAACTATTATAGTCCGGCTTGAGGACTTCATAAAATAATTTCGAATTTTACTATTAATTAATATTATTTAGAGTTATCTCTGTATTTTGAACGATTTTCTTGCTTTCATTTCCTGTGAATTATCTATTGAAATTAGCCTATTTGTCCGGCATCCAAAAATCAGCATAATTTGTCTTCCACTCCTGCTGACATAGATCACATGTTTCTCGCAAGAGCAGAATCTTCAATCCACATGCACTTTTAAAACGGTTTCGAGCAAAATCCTTTTTCGTATATAACTAGAGTCCTTTGACTAGATCTCATATACTTCAATCTAGCTTCATGTCTAATTTTGATACCAAGTGAATAAAATAGAAGTGACAAAATTTTGGATTGGCACGTTGATGAATGAATCAGATCCTACTATTTTGAGAAATTAACAAATTCTATATTCTTTGAAGGTTGCTGATGGGGTTTTGGCAGGTGGGTACATCATACTTCTTTTAAAATTTATGCTAGTTGCTCAAATCCATGTTCTGCATTCAACTCATTTAGGTGCCAACGAGGCCTTTGCATTGAAGAAAAGCAAGCAAGATGAAATTTATGGAAGTAAATACTTGGTCACTTTAAACATGGATTAAAATCATTATTATTATTTTTTTAAAAGGAAGAGAACAGTACCCCAATTTTATTGATAGTCCTCAATTATGGTGAAGGAAAACCGTAGTTACAACCGGACACTTGAGGATTACAATTATGGACTAAAGTCATTCATGAGCCTTGTTTCAGCTTAAAGAACTTCAAACACGTCAGTGTAGTGGTTCACGAAGAGTTCAGAATATTACAACTTGAGTAGGTGAGATATTGAATGATAGAATGTGAAAAGGAAGAGGTCAGTTTCCCAGAAGATGATTGGGTAATTTCATGTTATGCAAATCAGGGATACCCAGCTAATTTTAGCTGTTTTTGTTGCACTAATCAGAGATGCAAATGAAGTTAGTGATTAAATACAACAAGGACGGACAGAAAATGATGTAGCTGATTTGGTCTCATGTGATAAACACATGAGGCATCTTGTAAAATATTGTATGGTTGCAGAGAATTCAGAGAAATATGTACTCAATTCAAAATCACATGACAAGCTGCTTCCAAGCTCTAACCTACTAAAAAACAAAGTGTGAAATGCTTCCAAGCTTTAAAAAAAAAGTGAAATTGGTAAAGTCTCGGTAAATTTTAATTGGAAATTTAATTCATCATTTTAGGTTTTGTCATCTCAATTATTCGTCTGTTTTCACAACTTCTCTTATCTTATCTTATCTAATCATTACAATTTTTCTAAATTTTTGTACAAAATAAAATAAACAATTCAACTTTTTCAAATTTTAACTTTAATTTCTACCCATCTCATCTCATCTGTAAAAACAAACGAGATAAATATATGAAACGAATGAACAGTACCATTTAAGGTTTGTGTTCTTATTACAAAACTGATTGACATAGTTCAATCTTGTTACCATTCCTCTTAATTGTTTTGCTATAGCCAAGCCAGCCTTGATAAAGAAATGTCTGTCAGGATCCTTATTCTGCTTAACGTTGAGCCGCCTGTAAAGAGTATTATACTATATACTTCATTTTAGTTTCTTTAACCTTGAACAAAGTCAGGTCTAGAAATACTAAGTTCTCTACAAATAACCTTGGTTAGTTATTCAAAATAGGAGATCAATCAATAGAATTTAGACCCAAACGTCCGATATTGTCAGAGTATTTAAGTACCAAGTGAAAATATAGTTACTGCCAGATGGTGTTTTATGCTTTCCTATGCATAAAGCAGGAACTATATTAAACAAGCATGAACTTCCTTCTTTTTGAAGGATCTGCAGATTAGCATCGAATTCCTATCTTCTCACCTTTTATATTCACTTTCTTTCCAGCCAAACACAGTCATGGGAAGCATTCAGAGAGCTTTTTGTAGTCTCTTTCCCTTAATCTGCCTACTTATTCTCACGTGTTTTTTACCTTCACTCCAACATGAGATGAAACTATGTCCAAGATACAGAAATCAACCAAGGAGACTGCTAGTTTCAATCACCTCGTTTTCTGCAAGTTCAAAAGAGTTGAATAAAACCATGGAAGATCTCAAGAAATCTGATGATGCCAGCCTGCGGAAGGCACCATCAAGCAAGTCAAATCCTTCACAGAACAAGTAACCTCAAGGTCCTTGTTTTGAAGAGGTCTCCACAAGAAAGAGAAATCAAACTCTCTTCTCTTTCTACATTTTTGCAGTTTCTTTTCTTTGAACGGTTTGGTCCGTAGGAGAATTTCAATCTCTGTAACGTTTAATTCTATCTATCTGTTTTGAATTCTCTTGCTCTGATTGCATATATCTATTCTTATATTTTTTACAATTGTTTGAATTAGTAGTATATTGAGGAGCGGGTGGAAATTCATGTATTTACTGAATCTTAGAGCATCTCACATCATATTCCTCAAATTTTAACTTAAAAACTCATTCCTTGTAAATTTTTCTTATTTATAAAAAATCTCCTACATCTCATTTCTTATATTTTTTTTCTCATTTATTACAATAACATTATTCTATTTTTTTTTTATTACTTTTCAACTATTTTATTTCACATTATAATACTGTTTCCAATAAAACACAATAAATAAAATCATGAATAGTATTTTTAGGGATGAATAATAGCTCCTCAAATTTGAAGAGTTACTATTTACATCACATATCAAATTTTAGGAGTGAGAAATCGGATAGAGGTGTGTTTTGGTGTAGGAGGCATATGAGGCACCAGTTGGAGGTGCTCTTAGAAGAAAATGTTAGGAAGAGCTAGCTTTACTTTGTTTAAAAGATTCCCAGTTTTTTATTGATTGTTGATGCCGAAGCCATCATGTTTACATAGATTCTTACCCTCCCCTTGCCACATTATATCCATTTGTTATTACTTCTTCTCAGTATTCAATTTTACTTTCTGAAGAGAACTGTAAAGATTGTTCTCGCCTTTCAGATTTTTTTTTTTCTTTTTTTTTCTTTATAAAAAAGAGAAATAAGTTACAAAATGTATCTCCCAAATTGATGTATCCTGATATGACTTATGAGATTGTAAATTTTATTATAATGCATATATGACGACTCATATAGAATCGCGTTAGTTTGTAAGATTACTTTTATGTAATCCATTTGTAAGTGTAGGATTGGTAAAAAATAAAAAAAAAAAAGCAATGTTAGGAATCCCTACTTTAGGATGCCTACAATGTTCTTGATTTTGTTTTTGTTTTTACATGATTTTTATGTAAGTGTTTTTAAATAATGTTGAGATTTTTTTTATATTTTATTTTACATGATTTTTTTTACATGATTTCTATATTTTATTTTAATGAATTTTTTAACATCTTAAAATATTTTTTTAAAATAGAAAAAAATTACAACATTATTTAAGAATACTTACATAAAAATCATATAAAAAAAGAAAAAAAGAAAAAGAAAAATCAAGAAGAAAGTAAAGATCTCAAATTAATTGGAATTTCTAGTATTTTAAAAAGATATATATGTGCATCCGCAAACTTCTACTGTTCTACATGTGGCCTTATGTGTGATGGATATGTAAGGAGTGAGAATTAGTACTTTATTTTTCATAATTAAATATGTTCTTTTCAGAACACCATGTATACCTTCTGAACTTTGAACCTTCTAAGTTTGAGGTAGAAGAGAACCTTAACAGACACACAGGATGTATTACTACCCTTTCTCTTTGCCCCCCTCACTCACCCAGCTTGCTGAATTAAACTTGAAGTAATGGAGCATTTTCACATTATAATCACTTTCCCCATCTTTCTAATGCAGACTCCTAAAAGTGTAGAATACACAAATTAAAACAAGTCATCTTTCTTGTTTACTCCAAAAGCTAACAATCATTAATATTTGTATTAGTTGCCAACAGTTTTCAGCACAAAACTTATATACCCTTATAACAAATCGTGTAAAAGTTATGGCCATTGATGATTACCTTTTAGATATACAATCCTTCAATCTCTAAACCCTAATTTAACTAGGGAAGATTATGCCGTGCAGTGCATCAAAAATATCATCTGATTAATATTTTGTCGATTACAATCAAATCATGTGTGAGTTTGATGTACTGGACGACATAATCTTCGCTAGTAAACGAGTGAATTCAAGGGGTAGATCCCAAATAATTGCATTTTAAATATTTATATTAACTTTTAACAGTTATAAAATTATTGGAGTATATATGTAAAGAACTACCATCGTTTCTTTTTCCCAATAAGCTATTAAAATGGGTTCAAAGCGATTTAATAATAATTATGATTTCAAAAGTAATTTCCATAGTTTCCTTTTCAGATTACTCCTCAATTATTGAGTTTTTTTTTCTTTTTTTAAATCTTGAGTAGAAACAAAATTATTCTATACTATTGGGTTGTGACTCATTGCATGGGTGATGATTAATGTCAGTACTTTCCTATACATATTCTGGAATGCAATATTACCTTAATTATTGATTTATTGATTAATGTCAGTCCTAATTGTATATTTTAGATGATTTCTATGATCGGGAAGATTGTGGACTGCTTATCTTTATAAATTCCTCAAATTCTTAATCCCATATTCTTTAAAAGTGCAATATTATATATAGTTTTATTTTGGAGATCGTAATACAAGTTTATATTTAAAAAAATTAAAATTAAAATAATATTTTATTTAAAAATAATATTTCTTTTCTTTTACTCTTATTTATTAATAAAACTGACAACTGTAATATAATCTTTTATTTAAGACTATAAATAAAATTACTCTTTAAAAAAAAAGAAAAAAAAATACTAATATCGATTATCGATTCCTTTCTTTTCGTTTAGTTACATAAATTACATCAGCTTTTAGTTTTGTAAAATCTTCTACGGAAGTATCGATCAATCGTATTCTGTACGCAAGTACCATCATTCCTAGCCTCAAGGCTCAATGACTTGAATATTTTCTTCTAGATTTCTCCGGGAAAATCTGGATTAAATTGGACAACGTCGTACGTCCGAAACTATTCTCGACGTCGCTCTTGTTTTCCTTGTAGGTATTTCCCAGAAGTACCAGCCAAGATTTTTTGCCCTCCTTTCCTTTGGCTGCATGCATACGGCATCGCTAAAATGAGCTGGCCGATGATCATGCAATCAAGCTCAATATCTCATGAAAGACAATTATTTCAAGCAATTTTTTTAAAGATGACTTGCAAAAAATCATTTATAATTTATCTTGTTAGCCAAATATATATTTTTTACTTTTCGAATTGTTGCATTATTGATGCAGCAGGAAAATTCAAACAAGGACTAACTTCCAATAATTTTGCGACAAATGTGTGTACGTAAGAGCTGATAGACTTCGAATGGCATGGATCAAAAGTTATCTGAACCAAGACCTTATGAATGGTTCAAAAGCCAAGGTTGACAGAAGAAGACTTAAATGCTTGACTAACAAGGCTATTAAAATCTGCGTCTAGCTCATTTTTGTTGATGGCAATAACTGCAATGGCCATTCTTCCTCCTTTTCTTGTTTCCTTGCTAATTCTGCTACCCATTTCTACTGTTGCTCAAACTAATGGTAACATTACTGCTGGAGAATCTCTCATTGCAGCTGCCAATAGCTCTTCATGGCTATCTCCTTCTGGTTATTTTGCCTTTGGATTTCGCCCACACAGTGACAAGAATTTCTTCCTACTCTCCATCTGGTTTGATAAAATACCAGACAAGACCATCGTTTGGTATGCAAATGGAGATAAGCCTGCACCATCGGGATCAAAAGTGGAACTTACTGCTGATCGTGGCCTTGTTCTTACTGATCCTCATCAAGACCAACCCTTATGGAGTTCTCAGACCATTGTTGGCACCGTAGTTTCTGGAGTTATGACCGACGAAGGGAACTTTGTGCTTCAAGATGGAGAATTTAATAAGAAATGGGAGAGTTTCAATACTCCCACCGATACGTTGTTGCCTACACAAAAACTGGAAAGGGGAGGAAAGCTTTCATCTCGGCAATCAGAGACCAACTTTTCCACAGGAAGATTTCAGCTGCGTTTGCAAGACGATGGAAATCTTGTGCTTAATACCATAAATCTGCCGACCGACTACCAAAATGAACCATACTATGATAGTGGGACCGCTTCCTCCGATGATCCTAATTCATCAAATCCCGGTCGAGAATTGGTGTTCAACGAATCAGGCTACATGTTCATTTTGAGAGAGAATGGCCAACGATTCCCTCTAACACAACAGCTAGAATCAAGTGCTGATGATTTCTACTTTAGAGCAACTCTTAACTTTGATGGAATTTTTACCCTATATTCTCACCCAAAAGCTGCAAACAGCAACAGAAGCTGGAGTTCGCTCTGGTCTCAACCAGAAAATATCTGTCTTTCCAGTCTTGTTTCTCAAGGTATTGGCGTTTGTGGGTATAACAGTATCTGCACTCTGAAAGCAGATGGAAGACCGCTATGTCAATGCCCCAGGGGTTACTCTTTACTCGATCCAGATGATCAGTACGGGAGTTGCAAACCGGACTTCATACAAGGCTGTGAAGAAGACAAGCTAAGCCGCCGTGGAGGAGATCTTTATACTTGGGAAGATCTAATAAATACAGATTGGCCACTTTCTGACTCCGCGCAGTTGAAGCCTTATACTGAAGATCAGTGCAGACAATCTTGTCTGGAGGACTGTATGTGTGCTGTTGCAATTTTCAGATTAGGTAATACTTGTTGGAAGAAGAAGCTGCCTCTATCAAATGGGAGAGTGGACAGTGGCCTTAACGGCGGGAAGGCTCTCATCAAAATCAGGAAAAATGATTCCTCCCTGCCGGTGCCGGATCCTCGTTTTGATCAGGACCCAGAACGAAAGAAGAAGAACCAGGATACTTTGATCCTCATTGGGTCAGTTCTTCTTGGTGGTTCTGTCTTTGTTAATGTAATATTAATTTTTGCAGTGTGTCTAGGTTTCTCCTTCATTTACCACAACAAGCTACAAAAAGTGCTCGCAAATGCCAGTAGTAGTTTGCAACTGAATTTGCGTTGTTTTACTTACAAAGAGCTTGAAGAAGCCACAGATGGATTTAAGGAAGAATTGGGAAGGGGAGCTTTTGGTGTTGTTTACAAAGGAATAATACAAATGGGTTCTAGCGTTCATGTGGCAGTCAAGAAGTTAAACAATTCGTTCCAAGATAGTGACAGAGAGTTCAGGACAGAAGCGAGTGTGATTGGCAAAACACATCACAAGAACTTGGTTCGATTGCTTGGGTTTTGCGATGAGGGCCAACATCGGATGTTGGTATACGAATTCCTGAGTAATGGAACTTTAGCAAGTTTTCTTTTCGGCGACCTGAAACCCAGTTGGAATCGAAGAATAGAAATTGCTATTGGAATTGCAAGAGGACTCTTGTATTTACATGAAGAATGCAACAGCCCGATCATCCATTGCGATATAAAGCCTCAGAACATACTCCTCGACGATTATTACAACGCTCGGATTGCTGACTTTGGATTGGCAAAGCTTTTGATGATGAACCAGAGCCATACTAATACTGCCATTAGAGGAACAAAAGGTTATGTTGCACCTGATTGGTTTAGGCACATGCCGGTCACAGCCAAGGTGGATGTCTATAGCTATGGTGTCATGTTACTAGAGATCATTTGCTGCCGAAAAAGCGTAAAAATGGAGTCGGATTCGGAAGACTCAGCAATTTTGACTGATTGGGCTTATGATTGTTATCGGGATGGAACTTTGGATGTTCTGGTTCAAAATGATGTGGAGGCGTTGGATGACAGAAAGAGGCTGGAGAAGTTTGTGAAGATCGGTATTTGGTGTATTCAGGAAGACCCATCTCTTCGACCAACCATGAGGAAGGTTACACAGATGCTCGAGGAAGTTGTCGAAGTTCTTGTTCCACCATGCCCCTCCCCTTTTAGCAAGATAGGTTAAAAGCAGCATATATCACCTCTTGATCTGCGAAGCTTACAGTTATAAATATATTTGTCCTACTCTTTAACTCTGTTTTTGGGTACATCATCATGACATCTATTTTTCATATATAGAATTATGTATTAATTTTGCATCAATTGATAATAATTTACTTCTGTAGTCGATGCGCTGGATTGAATGTTGCAGTACAATGCCTCTAGTTCCTCTGGCAAAGAAAGTCAAAATCAGGTGTTTTTATTTCCTTTCCTGTCCTATCGAGTTTGCTTTGCAGTGGGGAAAAAAATCATTCAGAATAGATATTTAGTTTTCTACCACATAAGAAAGCATGGACGGAAACACCATGAACACACAAGTTAATGTTGGTATCCCTCTCAGTCAAAATCAGTAATCTACTCTAAAATCATGTAAGATCAGTAATCTACTCTAAAATCACAATTTGTCCCAAAAAGCTTAAGTTAATAAGTAGATGTAGATTTTTATTATTTATTTTATATATTAACACTTTCTTTCACGTGTGAGCCAACCTCTATCTCAATAGATGATCTAATATGTGAAATATTTAATTAAATAAAATTAATCAATATAAAATGAGGTTTCAAATTCAAAATCTCTACTTTGATATTATATGAATTAGTTATCACTTATCTTAAAAATTTAAGTGATGAAAAGACAAAATAAATTTTTATTATTTATTTTATATCTTAACATCTACTCCACGATCAGTTTATGGTCCAATGAGCGGAGTTGTTAACACTATCTACCTAATTAAGCCAAGATATTTATATTCAATTCTCTAATAGGCAGTAGATGCAGGTAGTGTTGCATCCCCGTTACGTAGATTCATGCGTTATGATTATTAATGACCAGAGGCACTACATAAATAGTTCTTGGTCTCTTCACTCAAAAGGAGCTTGTAAAAATTCTCATAGCTAATCATAAAACTAGAGAACTAATTAAAGGGCCGGGGGCCGGGAGAAGATCAATGAACTCAACGTACAAAAATGGCAACATTATTTTCAAAATTCTATTTAATTATAATTTGAATAGTAAGTTGACATGAGATGAATTAACATAAATTTTAAAAATTGAATAAAATATTATTAAGATAATATTTTTTAGTAATATTATTAGATTGAGATTCAAAATAATTAAATTATTTATTATATTATATATGAGAATTTATAAAAATTATAATGATGATAAGATAGATAATACAAATTAAAAATGATAAGATAGAAATGCTCAAAAAATTTGGTGAGAATGTTCTTTTGCTGTTTAAACTTGTTGAAACTAGCAAACAGCAGCTATATATAGCAAAGCTAGCAAGATTGTTTGTCCTCTACGAACATAATAATCTTCAAAGCAAATCGTTATGTTTCCAATTTATTTATCATTTCTTTTATGGATTATTGCATTTTGCAGATTCATTCCATCCTCCTCCATCTTTGATTCTTTGTATTAGGCTAAGCAAGGTATTTCCATTATTTCTTGATCTATATAATTTGGCTCCCGGCCCATTTATTCCCATAATGATCTTTATGTGTCTTCATATTAGTCCATTTTGGCATTTTTCACCTTGATTGCGTGGGAGGGAGCTATAATTAGTCTATTTTCATTGACCAAGATATGCGCCCTTTTCCGTCAATCATGATAAAAACATATATAGCCTAAAGTACTTATGGGTGAGTAAAAAGCATGCAAGAAAATACTACCACAACTCTGCCCATTCCTGGAAAAAATATATAAGTTGGATTTGGATTGAGAGATAAGTTGAGATGAGTTTAATTTATTTTTTAATATTATTATTATTTTGAAATTTAAAAAAGTAAAATTAAGATTTGAAAAATGTATATTAAAATTTGAAAAAATTATATTTTATATAAAAATTTGAAAAAATATAATAATAAGTTTTAAGGTCTCGTTTGTATTCCAAATTTTTCTTAATTCATCTCAACTCATTTCTATTTTATTATTATATTTTTTTAATTTTTTATACAAAACAAAAATTCTTATACATATTTTTTAAATTTTAATATAATTTTTTTAAATTTTAATTTAATTTTTTTAAATTTTTAAATAATATTAATATTAAAAAATAAATTAAATTTATTTTTATTCATCTCATTTCTAAATTCAAATTAGAACTAAAATAAATTGAGACCGACCCGTTTTCTCTATGAAATGAGTTGTTGAAGTCTTGGTCATGAACTTTTTAATGATGACAACTGTTGATAACGCATTCAACATGTCTTTTAGTACGGTTTAAAAGTTTGATTCGTGAAGTTACTGAAGTACGCTCACATCACATCATGGATAAGGTAAAATATCGATTTTAACCAACTTTCAGGACTGGATAATGAAGTACTACTGCCTTTTGTATCCAATATTCCAATGTCAAATAAAGGGTTCATTTTATTTCAAGTTATAAGTTTTTTTATTGGATTGATTAAAATATAATTATTTAAAAAATAATTTTTATATAATTTTAAAAAATAGCTATTATATTTAATCAAATATAATAATAAAATATATAGAAAAAGATTTAAAAGTATTTATTATAAATAATAAAATTAAAATAATTATCAAAAAGTTAAAATAATTATCAAATTTTATAATTGTTTAATTTTTTGAATAAAATTCTTGTTTAATTATTTATAAAAAGTACATTTTGAATATTTTTTCATACATTTTATTATCAAATATGATACTTATTTTTTAAGTATTTATATAAAAATATAAGTTTAAAAAATAACTTTTAACTAATGTAATGAGAGTACTTTTAGTATATAAAATTATTTTTGCATCTTTGAGAGAAATTGGTGTTGAAATTACAACAAGAGGATCTAGAAGTAGTGGATATATAAATTGCTACAGTCAAGCGACACGCTTTCTTGGTCAATGAACCATGTCTTAGGCCCTGTTTGGATTCGGAAGTGGGTTGAGCTCATCTCAACTCACTTCCATTTCATCATTATATTTTTTTCTTATCTATGTTGGAAATATTTTCAAAGTATTATATATTATAATTATTATTAATAATATTTTTGAAGATTTATTTTTGAAAGTTATAAATGATTTTGGATAGAGATATATAAGAAAATTTAATAAGCTATTGCTTATGTATATAACATAAGAAGATACTATAGACCAATCCGACTTGTAAATATTAGAAAATAGCCCTCCAATAATAACTAAGCATGTAAGTAGTTACAACAAACATAATATAGCTAAAGACACGCCAAATCACATCTTTTGTTTGCTAATCTCCCCTCTTCCGCGGTTCTCCCTACGACCTCCTCGGCGTCAATCTTGCCCCGACGCCTCCTCCCTCTCAATAGTATAAGTCATTTTCTACACAAAGCAACTCAAATCACAAACTCAAACACCCAAACATGCATCAAATAATCACGAAACCCCTAGCCAATAATCAAGTCGACCCACCATCACTTCCTATATCTGAGGTATTCTTCTTCAACGAATTCTTCCTTCTGGTGTTTCAAATTCGTCACCATATCTTGATACGGAGCTCAGTTTGGTAGATGATTTCAGAAATTGGATTTCATGAAGAGCCAACGCCTATGATTTTGGTAACTCTTTTTAGGGTCTTGGGTCAATCTTGAAGTTTTTTTTGGCGATTTCGGATGGGGTAGAGGATAGGGGTAAGGAAAAGGGGATCCGACATTATGAGAGGAGAGGTGTGAGCTGGCGGCATCGATGGGAGCGATGAGAGGGAAAAGAGGAGGGGACATCAACCTGGGGATTTCAAATGGGAGAAAGAAGGAGAGATGGGCGACGGAACATGGTTGCGCAAAGGGAAGAGGGCCGCGGATGAGGAAAGGTTTGCATTAAGGGTTTGGTCGGGGGCTTTGTGCGAGAGAGAGAAGGGAGTGAATAACTGGAGATTGGATGCAATGCATCCACAAATTCATTTTCATAAAATACTTATGTGTCAATATTATTGATGGGCTGTTAATCTCTATTTTTAAGCCCGACCTATTCCTAGTTAACTTAGTGGTATTTATGCTCCAAGATTATCCCAAGTGCTTGGATTCAAGTCACCCCATTGATAAGGGGAGTTTTAATTGTTTTATGGAGATAATGGCTCCATGCAAATCATAGCCAAGCACCACAAGGCGCGAGGCATGCGGCCAGGAGCAGTCACCGTGCGCAAGGCATCACAACACATCAAGGGCCAAGCGTGAGGTGCTGCATTGAATTGAAAATTAAAACCCAAAAATCGCACCTACTGGGTTTCTAACTTGTGCGAAATGGTTATCAGAGATGCAACGTGACCGTTGGACTAAGTCCAACTCATGTGTTATTTGCACACATAAGTTATATACTAGTTCGCATAAGATTTCAGAAAAATGAAATCCAACTTTTTATTCATATATTTTGGTTTTCTATAAATAAACCAATTGTCTTATGAATTAAAAAAAGTTTCAGAAGGCAATCTCGAAATTTTCTCGTTCACAAAATATTTTCATTGCTTTAAAACTTATTACTAGCATCTATTCGTTTTACAAAAAATAGATTTCTAATTTTTTAGTTAAATATCAAAATTTAAGATTATTTGGGGTCTAATTTTATTTGTGTATAATACAGTTAAACAAACAGACAAGTTCTAGACTTCATTTTATTTTGGAGGTAAATTTATTTGTAATCCGTATGTATGCTATTATTGGTGAGGACGAATATTATTCCATCTTAAAAAAAATGACATTCGTAACACTTCTTGAAACAAACTTTTCTCTCACTATTTTTCATTTTGCAGCCCATTTTACATCAACAATCAAGCTGTATGCAAGAGCCACACAAAATCTACCAACTAAAAAGGATAAAATCCAAATAAGTATAAAGTGAATGTTGAACTGAGTGCAGAGACCATCCAAGATGAATTTAAATATGTTTGAATATAAAGATGAGTTTAGATATATTTATAAGCAATTAAAAAATATTATAGGTCTCGCATATATAAAGGTGTTGAATTGAAAAAAGTTATGAGTTTTACGTGTAAATAAGTTTTGAGTTGAGACTAGCTTAATAATTTGAGAGTTTAGTATTTAAATGTTAATTTTTAATTTAAAATTAAACTACACTAAACTAAATTGATCTTAACTAAATCTAACTTCCAAACGGGCCTTAATAAATTCAAAGTCATCACATATAGGGCCTTAATAGCCATGATATATGTATTAATTACAAAACTAGAAGCCAGGGATGAGATGAGAAACAAAAGAGGCAGGTCTATATAAGTAACTTGAAATGAAAATGATTAACATATATTGTTTCATAGATCACTTTTATAATATAATTTAACCTTAAATATTACGTATTATTTAATTTCCATTTCTTGTGTATTGTAATAGAAATGTACCATTTAATATGAGAAAGGTGATTAGAGGACTAGCTGCTTCACCAAAAATAGTGACTGCTTGATGAAAACATGAAGCTTTAAAAAATGTAAGCCATGTAGATCTTCCCACCTAAACACAACTACCAGGTCAATGAACCATAACATAGCATAGGGATTAATGGATCGTAAGAGGAAGGCTACAACGTCTCTCTGAAGTCTTTGTTTTTCCTAATAATATTTTGGAACCCAAAGGCCCCAAATTATTTTCCAAACTCCACCTTATTTGGGTTTGGCCTTGTTCTTTATTTGGTTTTGACTATTTTGGGTTTGCTAGTTCTTGTTTCAGTTGGTGTCTCGTGTACTGGTTTTCCTCAGCCTAAATGAAGCTTCAATAAAGTTTCTCTTTTTATAAAAAAAAAAAAAACAAGTTATGCTTCCATGCGACAGTGTCAAAAAACCCTCCCTCTCTCTTGCAATTTATGGTGTATAATTTTTTTGAAGTATTCCTCTTAGATGATATTATTGACCTGATGCCATATGGTTTATTAAAAACATAAAAACATAAACAGAAAATACAAACCGAATTTATGATTTTAGTTTTTTAATATTGGATACTGCTATTATGTCTCCTCAATTTGTTCACTTGGTGTGTCACTTGGCAATTTGTAATTTTCTATTTTATTTCATTTTATTTCAAGCAATTTTTGAACATGTTTAAATATTTTTAAAAAACATAAAAAAACCAATCTATTAATAATTAGAAAAAAAAATTAAAAAAGTAAATATATATGTTAAATAAAGGTGTAAATAATTTGTTTAGCTATGTGCTTTTTTAATAATTTGTATAATTGTAAGCAGTCATCTAATGGTCATTAAGAGACCACGTGTAACGATCACAGCTTCTATAGAGTTTTATTCTTTACTCATTTCTATCGATGGTATATAAGCATCAATTTGCTCATTTTGTAACCTAAGAGAGAGAGAAACACTGAGAACTCAAGAGAGAGGGTTGCAATCATTTTTATTCTTGAAGCTAGGGCACAGATCAATGAGAAAGAAACTTGTAAATGAGAATTGAAGCTGTTTGATGCTTGAATCTGTACTCGATATATTCTGTGGATTGGTCAATAAGAAGCCTCTAAGCCAATTCTCATTATGAACATAAATCCTAAAGATCGAACCACATAAAATGATTGTGTTCTTTCTCTTTCGCTTTTGATTCTATTCTTTATTAATTTTTCCTGTGATATATTTCAATTCTTGATTAATCTTGGTTGAGGTTGCGTTCTTGAGTGCACTGAGTGATCATCAAGAACATTAATAATATAAATTAATAGTCAAAGAGCAATGTTAGAACACATCCATTATTTGAGAATATTTATTACATTCATAATTATTTGTTCAATAATAAAATAGTCAATTTGTTTAAATCATTTCATAAATACAATCGATATTCTCAAATAATAGATGCTTTCAAGATTTTTTGTTATAGTTAAAATGAGTAGATAAGTGAGATCGTATAATAATTTTTTGTTTTAATAATTTATATTTTTAATATTATTTTGTTTTACAATAAATCACGTTACACCTTATGTAACGAGGGCATCTGAAATAGCCTGATAGCAGAACTCTTTTTGAATAATTTTTTGACAAGAGACATGCCATGGGACACGTCAACGAACACCTATAACGGTATGATAAAGAAATATTTTCAAAAGAATCGATTTAGTCAAACTATGAATTACAACTAAAAAAATAGCATAAAAAAATTTGACTTTAAAACGAATCATATTAGGACATTCTAATATATAACCAATGCAATAATTAAAAACACAAGTCCACAAAAAAAGAAATTAAAAACTCAAGCCTCTGCCTGAAATTTCAAAAGGGCAGATCAAGGCACACCTGTCCACGGTTCACCGGAGTCCAGCCTGTTCATGTTGACCATGAAATTAGCATAATGCTAACCATCAACCACCACTTAACAACTCAAACTTAACCCAACTTCTTCCGATTGTCCGAAGCCAAATATTACTCTTGACAATGGCTTCTGTTCTTCCTTCAATTTTCTTTTCCCTGCTGCTGGTCTTTCCAATTTCTGCTATTGCTCAAACTAGTCCTAACATCACCGTGGGCAGTTCTTTCTCTGCAACTGATGATAACTCCATATGCCTCTCTCCTTCTGGCGATTTCGCCTTTGGATTAGGCAGACTCAACAACAGTACTGAATTCTTCCTTCTCTCTATTTGCTATGACAATACCGGGCAGAACCATTGTTTGGTATGCAAACGCAGATCGCCCTTCTCCGAAAGGATCAAAACCGGAACTAAATTCTAATCGTGGATTAGTTCTCACTATCCCCTCAAGGCGAAGAGTTATGGACATCTCCGACCCTTACCGGTGTTGTTGCCTCCGGTGTGATGAACGATACCGGCAACTTTGTGCTCGAAGATAGCAGCTTTAATAAGGTTTGAGAAAGCTTCTTGGATCCTGCCGATAGTATTTTACCTACACAGATTATGGAAAGGGGAGGGTTCCTTTCATCTCGACAATCAGAGACCAACTTTTCCAAAGGAAGATTCCAGCTCCGTTTTGTTCCAGACGGGAAAATAAGCAAAGTATAGAGGCTGGTACTCTTGTGCTCAATACCATAAATGCCACCCAGAATTTTAAAATGTCATATTTATTTATAAATTTATTTTGAGCAAAAATCCTTTTTGTATATTTAAAAATTTATTTACTTATTTATTTTTATTTTTATTGTTCCTCTCCTTTGTCTGCTCTCGATATCTTTCATGTTTTCTTTCCATTGATTTTATCCTCGCCTTTCAACATTGAATCAGCTTTGCCTTTTCGGTTATCTCTTTTTACCTCAAGTTTGCCGTATCCCATGCATGAATGATTTGCATCTCTCCATATCTTTAGGGATTATGTCAGTTTCGTTACATTTTTGCTTTTCACATATTTGCTGGAAACGAATTTTTTTTTGAAGTTATATTTTGCTATCAGTTTCCTTTTAAATTAAGATTTGCCTTCATCACGTCCTTGTCTTTCGCTTGCACGACCCTTTTCTTATGCTCTTGTTCTCTAGGGTTTTCAACCTCCTATGTACATAGATATATTCCTTCCTTTTGCAAGAAGAAACCTAAAGTTGCCACTAACCTCTTTTTACGACCTCAGTCATCCAAACTGCTTAGCACCACATTTTCTTGCCGCAAACCACCATCATCTTTGCACTGCCCTTTCAAAGACCACGTGAGGCCCAACTCCTCTACCGCACAGCCATTACAAGTGTCGCAGACCACCAAAATCCCCAGACCTCGCATCAACTTTTGGAAACGCGAAACCCCAACCGATAGCCATCGACAAACCACCACGGGGTATACCACCCAGAACCCCATCGACCACTACCGAAAGTCCCAAGAGTCCCCTGTTTTTTGATTCCCGAAACAGAGCATTCATCAATGTGCTGCCCCACCATACGCCCATATCAACCGAGAGCCATACACCCACATGAAATCACCCTGCACAAACCACATCGCAGTTGAGTGCACAATCAGGAAAGGACCACCATGAGAGCACCATCGTGAGCCTGAAATAGCCCTTCAAACGCAACAATAATCTCGACTGTCTCCACGAGCAGCCCCCTATTTTTCACACTCAAAGCCTAAGCATGCTGCATCCCTCTTCGCATACCATCATGCATCACCGAGTAGAAATTGCTGTATTACTCAACCTTGCACCACCCCTGGATCACCATAATCAAACACTGCCCAACCCTTCACCCCTCTTGGTCCCTTCTCAACGTAAGCACTCACTCACTCACTCTCTCTCTCTCTCTCTTCAGATATCCTCCACCACAGGTCAAGGAGGAGGCCGCCGTGATGCCATCTCGTTAGCTAAGCCACCCTTCGACAACGCCCCTTGCTTATTCCTTAGTGAGTCTTTGTCGCGCTATCCGTGCTTTTCTCTTTGAACGTTTAGCATTTATAGATTTAAAAGTTGGCTGTGCACTTTTTATGTTAAGCACATGCATGGCTTTAGGTTGTTAAAATAAAAATCTCTTTAGTTAGGTTTACACCCTTATTTGTTAGTCACGCCAAACGCTATATGTTTTACACTTTCAAAGTTTGTTTTTTCCTCTGCCGGTAAATTTGGACCTGCTTTCAGCAGGCGTGGCGTATCTCCTATTAAACGAAATAATGCTTTCTTATTTTAACTTGTCGGATTTGAATTTCTAATAAGTGGGACTTTTAATGTTTTAGCTGGAGATTTTTGAGATATTAAGGAGTTTGGATTAAGTGAAAATCGAGGTTTTAGAGAATTTATAATATTTTAAGATTTTGGAAGAATTTGGTAGATTCAAAGCATTTTGGAGATAGTTGATACTCAAAGTTTTGAGGATATATAAATGTGAAGAGAAGAATTGGATTTTATGTTTCAGGTTCTATTTTCGAAGTTTGTTGTAACGCCCCGATCCCGAAGGTCTAGAGAGTTAGGTCCTTTTTCTCGAATCATCTCAAATAACACCAATTCATATATTTCAAATTCTCTAATAACCAACTATTATTAAAAAAACACTCAATAATTACTTAACAAATATTTATGACACTCTCCAAGAAAAACTAAACATAAACTTTAATAAAATCAAATGACTTCAAATACTTGTAACAATCCAAAACTTGACATACTAAAATAATCAACAAAGATAAATTTTTATTAAGACTCAAGAAAATTTGTATCCACGAGCACTTATTCTTCTATGATCACCAAACCTCTCTAGTAATGGCGACCTTTGCTGAGATCGCACTGAACCATTTCAAATATCTGAAAAATGTTATTAGAGGAGGGGGTGAGTTATCCACTACTCAGTAAGCAAAGAACATATACTAGTGTGCAAATATGAGCATTTACCAAAATTCAAAATGCAGAACAACATATTTCTTACTTTTCAGAAAAATGTAGAAGCAGATTATATTATCAAAAATCAGAGCGAAAGTTTAGTATAAACAGAAACAGAAATCATTTGGCATAGCATAACTGAAATATCTTATCAGGGCAGAAATACCATGTTTAACCCCCGTGGTAGGGTTGTGCAAACCTCGAGACCAACTGAACAGAAATAGAATGTGAATCTTCCCCTTATTATTCTCAAAGTCTCAAGTGTGCACACAGGAAAGACTACGCAGAAAGCCATTTTGCAACCAAAGTGGATGCATCGAAAACAGAATAGTTGGTACCAACTTAGGACAGAACAGAGCAGAATAAAATCAGAATGTCATGCTAGAGGTTTCAAAAAATTATATCATATCAGAGTACAAACTTTTCCAAAACAGAACAGAATCCATTTGAAAATATTATTTATGCAGAAATTTTCATATTCGCTTTTTTTCAGTTCAGAAAACAGAATGCAATAAAATTAGCTCATGTCTACACCAGTTTATGTCAGAAATACTTTATTCTTATACAAAAATCTTATGCATATGCGAAACAAAGCTGAGGTGATTTCAAAGTTTCTCTTCGTGACTAAAATATGCATATTTTTCACAATAACCTCAGTTAATATTTTTAATGCAAAGTTTAGTATAGGAACCCCGCTTACTTGAACTCCTTAATTTTTTAGAACTTTTCCATAGTTCTAAACAAAATCAAGCATTACCTAAAAAAATCATGCACTTTATGTAAATTTCTGATTTAACTAGTATCTCACTATTAAAACCTAGAGTACTAAAAATCGCCTTATACTAATTCCTCCAAATTCTCAAGAATTCTCATAATCTAAATTTACTGTCATCTTCCATAGTCATTGATATACACTAAAAATACTTAACTCAACTACCAACTCAAACAGTTTCCTTCATAAACCAAAAACTCAACTTACTAAATAATGCCACGCCCCTGACCCGCTTTAAAATATCTTAGAAGCCTATCCCCAAAAATAAATTAAAACTCCAAGTCTAAACCCCAGAATATCTTAACTTCAAAATTAACTTAAAAGACACCTGAAAAACAAAAGCAGCCCAAAATAACGAAAGTCTAAACAGCTCAAAGTAAGAACGATAAAACTCCCAAGTAAACAGAAATCGATTTACATCCAAGTGACCAAGTCCGTTGAAATATAACTTGAAAACACATGCTTTGCTTTAAAACCAAGAGGGCAAGGTTGAAAAATCAAGACCATCCTCCTAAGAAGAACTTTACGTAACTTAGGCAAAAAAACAAGGAGTTAGCTATACGGGAAAAACAAATATAGACCTAGAATTCAAAAATGCGACTTACAAGGTTCAGCGAGCGAAGGTTGTGAGCTGGCGGGGGCTCACGGGTGGAGCTGGGTGGATGACGAGAGATTAAACTTGGATGACGGGGGTGTCTGGCAACAACGTCTGTGCAGGTGGCAACAACGTCTGTGCAGGTGGCAACAAGGTGGAAGAGTTTTAAAGCCAAGGGGTGGTTTCCGGTAGGTGTATGGCTCTCGGTTGATATGGTTGCAAGGTGGGGAAGCACGTTGATGCTCTGCTTCGGGAATAAAAAAATAGGGGATGTTTTCGGTGATAGCTAGCGGCTGGTTTCCTCTTTCGTGGGTTCAAAGCTGCCAAGGTTGGGTGTGGCTGAGCTATGTGAAGACTTTCAGTGGCTGGGCACCGTTGTTCACGGTTCGGTCGCTGGTATGGAGGCTGCTACATGATATGGGGTGTGGTGTCGAGCTAGAGGAGGAGCTTTGGCTTTCGGCTCAGTTGAGCAGTGATGCGGCGCAGAGGAGGGGTGCTCTGGATGGAAAAGAAGGCTGCGGCTTTTCACTACAGCATGTCCGGGAGCCTCAGAAACATGCCTATATATATACAAAGATATTGATCGGTTGCCAAAATTAGTGGAAGAAGATACGTGCATGGTGATGTGAAAGTGAGAGCTGTGATCGTGGAAGAGTCTAGGATTGCTACCTGTGATGCCTGATTCTATGAGATACGGCCACAGTGGGTTAGAAGGGAAACTAACAAAAAAGGGCAATATCCTAGTATAGAAGGAAAGGTGAGAATAAACTCAACGGAAAAGGAAGGAAATCTAAACAATGGAATATATAACAGAGGAACCGCTGGAAATAAATAAACAAACAAGTAAAAAAAAAAAAATCACACGTTAAAACTATGTCGGATAAGGATCTGGCTCCTAAAGGATGTGGGTGTTACATTTGTGATCATTTAAAAATTTATGGTATTACTTGATTATTTTATAGGTGCTGATCATTATTTGTTCAGCGTAGTTTGGAGAAATTCGGAAAAAGAAAAAGAAGCTAAGAAGTCTAAGTAAGTGTGGTTCCTATGCTTGGCTTTACACCAACTCTGAGACCGAGATTGACTTCTTAAAAACTTTGTATGTTTTTATTATAAATGAGAACTTGGGAAAAACAATATCGGTCAATTATTTACATTACTCATGAAATCTATGTGATAAAGAAGAAAATGTTTCTATCATGCATTATACAGACATGAGCTTAGTTTTTGTCATGTTGTTTCTGAAATGTGAAAAAGAGCGATATTGATTATCTAAAATATTTGTGCATTGATTTATAAAGATGTTCTGAACTCTGTTTTGTTTGGTAAGAATGTTTCTGAAAATGTTTTGGAACTCTATAATATTTTGATGTGACTCTAAAAACCTTTGGTATGGTATACTGATTTGTATCTGATTCTATCTATACTTTGTTTGGGTTGGTACCAATCTCTCTGTCTCTGAGTGCACCCATTTTGGAAACATAGTGGTTTATTGTGGACTTTCCTATGTACACACTCGGGGCTCCGAGAATGATTAAAGGAAAGTTTTATCTCTGTCTCTATCTGGTTTGGCCACTGGGGTTAGCACAACCGTACCACGGGAGTTAAAAATTGTCTCTGCTCTGTAAGATACTTTGTTTTGATATGATGATGATGCTCAGTTTTGTTATGCCAAAGTACTCTGTGTTTTATATGATTTAAAAAACATCGCTCTGTTACGTTTGAAAATGTGTTTTGTTCTGCATATTAAAACTAAAGAATATTTTGCTCTGCATGCTGTACTTTGGAAAATGCTCATGTTTGCACTCTGGTATATGTTCTTCGCTTACTGAGTTGTGGTTAAACTCACCCCTTATCTCTGAATATTTTTCAGATGAATTTGGATATTTCAGTGGAGGATCAGATTATAAAGTATTGGGTGAGATGACTTAAGAATGACTGATTAAGCATAGAAAATTTATATGAACTTGGATAAGATTTAGTAAATAAATATTATTGTATTCTAGTGATTTAACATTTTTGAAATTAATGATATTGAGGAAGTAGGTTTTAAGACCAAATTTTATATAATATTTGGAATTTTTGAATCTATAATTATAGTGTTGAATGTGAGTATAGGTGATAGGAAGTAACTCTCGAACTCCTATGGGTCCGGGGCGTTACAATGAACTTGCCCACCGATGAACCTAATACTCCTTATTATACAAAAGATGGAGGTAATGCATCAAATCGCGGTAAACAATTTGTTTTTGATGAGTCTGGATATATGTATATCCTTCAAGAGAATGAGGAACGTAGCATTCTATCACCGGAAAGTCTCTCGACGGGAAGTTCCTATTTTAGAGCTACTCTTGATTTTGATGGTATTTTCACTCTGTATTCTCACCCGAAGACTTCCGCCGGCAATGAAAGCTGGACTCCGATTTGGTCTAAACCGGATAATATATGTGTAGATGTGTTTATTGAATCAGGAATGGGTGTTTCTGGGTACAATAGTGTCTGTTATCTCAAACCAGATAATAGGCCAAGATGTGAGTGCCCAAAAGGATTCTCTTTACTTGATCCAAATGATCCTTATGGAAGTTGCAAGCCAGACTTCATACAGGGATGCAAAGAAGATGAACTTAGCTCCCAAAAGGATCTGTATGATTTAGAGAATCTGACAAATATTGATTGGCCAACAGCAGATTACATTATATTGATGCCTTCTTCTGAAGAGGATTGCACAACTTCTTGTTTGCAAGATTGCATGTGTGCTGTTGCCGTACTTACAGATGACAATGCCTGTTGGAAGAAAAAGATCCCACTCTCCAATGGGAGATACAGATCAACTTTTAAAGGTAAGGCATTCATTAAAGTTAGGAGAGAGAATTCCTATTTCCCGGTTCCAGGCAAGGAGAAAAAGAACCAGGACGGTTTAATAATTGGAGGGTCAGTTCTTTTAGGCTTCTCTATGTTCGCTAATTTCATACTGATTGCCACTATGCTTTATGGTTTTTACTTCATTTACCAGAAGAAAATGAAACAATTTGACCAAAAAGGTGGTGGCTTGGAAATGAATTTGCGGCGATTTACCTACAAAGAGCTTGAAGAAGCCACAAATGGGTTCAAGGAAGAACTGGGAAGGGGAGCTTTTGGTGTTGTTTACAAAGGTGAAATAAAGATGGGTTCTAATTATGTTCTTATAGCAGTCAAGAAGATAAACAGTGTTTTCGAGGAGAATGAGAAGGAATTCCATGCTGAAGTGAATATAATTGGTAAGACACATCACAAGAACTTGGTTAGATTACTTGGCTTCTGTGATGAGGAAAAACAACGGTTGCTGGTATATGAGTTCCTGAGTAATGGAACTTTATCTGGTTTTCTTTTCGGAGATTCAAAACCAAATTGGGAAACCAGAATCCAAATTGATTTTGGGGTGGTGAAAGGACTCTTGTATTTACACGAAGAGTGCAGCACCCAAATAATCCACTGCGATATAAAGCCTCAGAACATTCTTCTTGATGAATATTACAATGCAAGAATTTCTGACTTTGGATTAGCAAAGCTGTTGAAGATGAATCAGAGCCAAACCCAAACCGCCATTAGAGGAACAAAAGGGTACGTTGCGCCTGAATGGTTCAGGAACATGCCAATCACGGCTAAAGTCGATGTGTATAGCTTTGGTGTGATGCTGCTGGAGATCATTTGCTGTCGAAGAAGCGTACTGGACATGGAGTCGGGGCGAGAGGACAGAGCAATCTTGACTGATTGGGCTTATGACTGCTTTCGAGAAGGGACACTGGATGCTCTAGTTGATTATGACATGGACGCCATGGACGACATGGTGAAGCTTGATAGATTTGTGAAGGTTTCCATTTGGTGAATTCAAGAGGACCCGACTCTTAAACCCACCATACGGACGGTCTCCCAGATGCTGGAAGGAGTTCTTCATGTAGCGAATCCACCCTGCCCATTTCCTTGTGCCGCTTATATAAGTACTAAAGTTGCACCAAATTGACGCCAGCATTGCTAAGTTATTGTATGCCGCTGGATGCTTGACACTAGTCGCTCGACAGTCTGCCCGAGCGAAAGTTCAAGCCGTGAGTTTAGATGATTCGTATGCTTCTAAGATGTTGAGAGGTGACCTCTGCCTCTTCTTCGTCCGTAGGGATTCTTATCATTTCCTTTGCGATCTCTGGCAAAGTAGACATGGGCAAAGAAGCACAGAATTTCAATCCTCTACTGCCATCCATAGTTAGAAATGAGATAAGATGAGGTAAAAATTAAAAAAAAATAAAATATTATTATAACATATTTATTTGATATTAATTTTATTTTGAAATTTGAAAATTTTGTTTTTGGATTGAAAAAGTTAATTGTTTAAATTATTTTATATAAAAATTTAAAAAAAATGTAATGACGAATTTGAGATGAGATGGAATGATTTTGAAAAACAAAACTAACAAAGAATCCTAGCAATGTCTGCAATGTTTTTACTTACTAAATCTACATAGCTAACAAGGAATCCTAGTCCAGGAATACTAACAGAGAATTCTAACACAACAACTAATAATAACGTAAGATATTCCTTTGTATACTCCCTGTATATTTAGGCTTTGTCTTTTTTTACTCTCATTAATGAAATTTATCTCTTACCTATCAAAAATAAATAAATAACGTAAGATATGTAAACAAAGTGGGGCGTTAACAAAGGAAGACAGGTTGATTTTGATCCGGCTGGAAGTGCCGATAGTGGTGGTGAGATGCAGGAATGTTCAGATAGTGAAATGGTGCACCCCAAGACCAGGTTAATTCAAACTCAATTTGGATAGTAGCAGTCTAGGGAATCCTGGGCTCGGTGGAGGGGGTGGGGTGCTTCGGGATGGCAATGGTTCCTTTATTTTTGCTTTCTCAAATTGCTTCGGTCAGTGCTCAAACAATGAAGCCAACTTGAGGTCAGTTTTAGAAGGTATTTTGATTTGTAAGCAGTTGGGGTTTTTGTGCATTGACATTGAATGTGATTCTTCTTGTGGTAGTGAATTGGATTCGGTCAAGAACTTGTACAGCCTGGTAACTTTGGGATTTTTGGGATAAGTTGATGTTGATATTAGATGGTTGTGATTTTTCTATTGCTTACTACTATGGAGAAGGTAATAAATTGGCAGATTGATTAGCACGTAGTGGTGTGCTTCGGGAGAGAATAAGATATTTAGAGATGTTGATCAATTAACTCGTGAGGAGAGGGGTTTATACAGACTTGATAAGTGGGGATTGGCCTCTCTTAGGTGGGTTTAATTTTGTACACGGGGGATTGGTTTATTCTTTGGTTTTTGGTTTAGTTGTTCGGCTTAATTGTGTTAGTTTGGAGTCAAGTTTTATGGTTGTAACCACAGTTTCCTTCTGCCATAACTGAGGATTCTAATAAAGTCCCGAAGGTGCTGCCCTACTTTTGGCCATAAAAAAAAATGTAGGATAATGTAAACAATTGAACTTTAACGTTCCTCTCTCTTAAGGAGCACCCTGTCCCCAAGATAGATTTATTTTTATGTATTTCTAATTCCCCTCTTTAATAAAGACAAAAAATATCCGAAATTGCAGAACTTCAATTTGAATTTCTTGACTACTACCTTTTCAAGCGAGACAACAGTCCTTCCTACTGATTCCGTCTCACGTAAAGGGCAATTGATGGCAGGAGTCTTTGGCTCTGGCTCCTCTTTCTTCCTTTGTTTTCGATCTCTTTTACTTTCACTTCTGTCATTTCTTTCACACTCCCTAACCCTTTGGCAGCCGTACTTTCTATCTTCCCTTTGTCCTTATCCTTGTCCTTCTTTCATGGGGGTCACACCAGGTGTTTCCTCTGTGAACATGCCTTGAGGCTCGAAGAATTGTTTGACACGACAATCCCAAGTTGTTGGATCCACTCTGCATTGAAGCATTGAAAACCCAGCTTAATGTTTGCCGGAGTGAACAAGTGATACCACTCTTGATTGTCTCTACCTGCGTAGGTGACTAGTAGCTTTCTCGATTTTTCTATTGATTTCCTCAATTCTATAGATCAATTTCGTTAAGCATCAGTTGTTGTTGGCCAGCTTGGTTCTTCATGCCTAGGCCTTAATACCAAGTGACTGGAGCGTGAGAAAAATATAAGGATTGGTGATTTCTTTCGAGGGAAATTAAACCTCCAATAAGTTAACAATTCACTGTTAACAAGAAATTTCCCTTTTCATCCATGAATCATATTTCCAGACAGCTGATATGGGCTTCGAGTACCAGAGATTGAAGAAAAATGTTGTGAGTAGACCTGAGGATAACTTTTTCATCTTACTAGCAACATGATAAGAAATAATTACTAAAACTTACTCACCAGATCCTTAATGAAGGCTCCTAATCCAACACTACTAACAGAGGCTCCTGACCAAGCACAACTATTAATAACTTTATAGACTCTGAACCCAAGAGAATTACAATGTCGTTGCTAATTGGTCTGTTGTGGTATCACTGAAATCTGCTATTATATTGATTAGATTTAGACTACGTAATATCTTGAATCGCATGGTTTAATTTCTAGTTTTCAAAGTGGTAGTTCCTGATCTCGTCAGGAAGGGTCCATTTGTATGAGTTTCATGCTTGCACTTTGTTTGACTCGGGTGTGTCTCCATTTTTTGTGTCTACCACGTTCGCTCGAATTTGTAATCTCGCCATGGAGCCTCTATCACAATCCATGGTGGTGGCCCTACCTAATGGTGAGACTATGTGGTACTCAAAAGTCACCTTGGGTTGCCCTTTGGGTTTCAGTGATTAGACGCTGGATGCGGACTTGATTGTGTTTAAGTTGCTCGATTTCGAGATCATACTTGGCATGGATTGATTGTATCGGCATTTCGCTAACATCAATTTTTGGAGTAGAATAGTCAATTTTCAACTCCCTGGAAGAGATTGCCTGGAATTCTTTGATTACAGGATCATTAGATGATACCTGAAGACTCAGAATTTAAAGAACAGATTCTAGCTGAAGCCCCTGCTGTCCCTTATTTAGTTCATCTAGGAAGCACGAAAATGTACCGAGACTTGAAGAAAAGCTACTAGTGGGAAGGGATGAAGAAGGATATTGCCTTGTTTGTCGCGAAGTGTACCACTTGGCATCAAGTTAAAAGTTGAACATTAGACACCTGCCGGTACTCTTCAACATCTTTCGATTCCTATGTGGAAGTAGGACGATATTGCTATGAATTTTGTAGTGGGACTACTAAGAACACCTAGCGGGAAGAACTTAGTGTGGGTGGTTATCGATCGCTTGACTAAGAGTGCTCATTTTCTACCAGTTACCAATACCGACGCCTTGGAAAAGTTAACTCGGTTGTATGTTAAAGAGATTGTGCATCTTCACGATATACCTAAGACCATAGTGTCGGATCGAGACCCACGGTTCACGTCTCATTTTGGGAAGACTTTGCAGTCAGCTTTAGGCACCAAGTTGAAGTTTAGCAGTGCTTATCATCATCGGACAGACGGTCAACCAGAGTGCACCATTCAGACTCTTGAGGATATGCTGCGAGCTTGTATTTTGGAGTTTAAGGGTAGCTAGGAATATCATTTGCCGCTGATAGAGTTTGCTTATAAAAACAGCTTTCACGCCTCAGTCTAAATGGCCCCGTATTTAGTTTTGTATGAAAGGAAGTGTAGATCACCTCTGTTTTGGGATGAAGTTGGTGAAGGATGGTTGCTTAGACATGAGATCGTGCAAGAGATAAGAGATAAAGTTCAGGCTATCAGAGACAAGATGGCAGGAGCACAGAATCGCCAGAAGAGTTATGCTGACACGAAAAGAAGGGACTTGTCCTTTGTAAAAGGTGATTAGGTCTACCTCAAGATTTTTCCTATGAAGGGCATTAAGCGTTTTGGTCAGAAACGGAAGTTTAGTCCGAGATACGTTGACCCTTATCAAATTCTTGAGAAGTTCAGACCTATCACTTACCGAATCACTTTGCCAGATTACTTTGGAGACGCACACGATATCTTCCACGTGTCTTCGCTGAAGAAGAGTTTTGGTCAGTAGGAATCGCGCTTCGTCAACCCTGAGCGCATTCAACTCCAGCCAAATTTGACTTATAAAATTGCGTTGACTCAGATTGTGAATTGGAAAGAACAGCAGCTAAGGTCCAAGACGATACCCTTAGTTAAAGTGTTGTGGGGAGATCCGTTTGCTCAAGATTTCTCTTAGGAGAGAGAGGCGGTTATGAGAGAGTGATATACATACTTGTTTGAAGGTTAGCGATTGTTGTTCTATCTCTGGATCGCTTATGCGAATTTCGAGGATGAAATTTCTTTTAAAGGAAAAAGATGTGAGGTCTCGTAATTTTATTTCTTTTTTATTTTTAATATTTTATCTGTATTGATTATTAAATTAAATATTGGGTTTCGTGAGTTGGTTGCTTTTAGTATTATTTAGTTGTGCATATGTTTAAATATTTGGTTAATTCATTTTCTTTTAATTATTTCTAAGGTTAAATAATGAGCTAATTTAATTCCTTTCTTTTATTATTTTCCCTTCAACAGCCGGCCTCTTTCTTTCTCTAGACTTTTCGTCTCTGAGCGCTATTGTTAGGGCTGTAAAAAGATCGAACCGGACCGGCGGACCGAACCGGTTGGAGTCCGGTCCTGTCCGGTCCAAAAAATATATGGGCCGGAAAATTCCGGTCTGGTCCCGGTCCAGGGAGTTGTTCCCCCTGGACCGGACCGAATCCCTAGAGTTTTTTTTTTTTAATTTTTATTTTTAAATATATGTATATATAAATAATAATATATAAATTTTTATATTAATATTAATATATATTAATATATAATATATACTCTTATAATATTAACATATAAATAATAAGTGTATTATTATTATTTAATATATTATTACTAATTTATTACTATTTACTAACATATAAATATATAATATACTAATGTAAATTATAATAGTGTTATTACTTATTAGTTATAGTTTATTAACATATACTAATGTAATAGTATTATTAGACTATTAGATTATTAGTTATAGTTTACTAACATACTTAATATTTAATATTAACTAACATATTAATATATAATATATACTCTTATATATTAACATATAAATAATAAGTGTATTATTATTATTTAATATATTATTACTAATTTATCACTATTTACTAACATATAAATATATAATATACTAATGTAAATTGTAATAGTGTTATTACTTTTTAGTTATAGTTTATTAACATATACTAATGTAAAAGTATTATTAGACTATTAGACTATTAGTTATAATTTACTAACATACTTAATATATAATATATAATATATACTAACATATTAATAAATAATATATACTTTTATAATATTAACATATTATAATTTATAGTAGTTAAATTTAGGCCAAAAAAATATTTGATCATTGTAGAATTTTATATTAAATTTAGCCCATTAAATCATATGGGGCACTTCTAGACCGGACCGTACCGCCCCTGGACCGAATTGGACCGGACCGGTATGGACCGAACTCCTGTTCGGTCTGGTCCAGGGTGAGAGAATTCTTGGATCGAATGAAATCGGTCCACAAATTTTCCGGACCGGATCGGACCATTTACATCCCTAGCTATTGTGGTTCTTTCCATAGCATGTTTCGTCCAATCCGTTGCAGGTTTTTCTCATTTTCTTCGTATGCAAAGCTTTTAAATAAGTTTTGTTATTATTATTAATCATATTCTATTATTATTATTATTAATCATATTCTTATTTACACGTTATTTTTTATTTATTTTTTTAGTGGCACTAAATTATTAAAAAGATTGATCATTTATTTATTATTTTACTGCAAATCGTGTTAAATAATATGAAACAAGGATAACTAAAAATCTTATTAATATTAATGAAAAAAAAAAGATAATTTGGAAGGTTTTAATAAAATTATGTATTAATATATGAAGTGTATTTATAAAATATTAAAAGATTTATTAAATATTATTAAAATATAAATTATATTATTATTAAATAATTTTATTGTTTACTAAAATTAATAATTAGTATAAAAGTATATTTTGTAAAATTAAAAAAATTATAAAATATATAATATTATATTATTTTTTAGACTTTGAAATGGCTAGATCAATGTGAACTATCTAACTAAATCATGTAAATTATAATTAAAAGAGTAAATTTTAACTTTAATTTAAACTTAACAATAACTACATCATTGCTAATGCTCTAAATGATGCCGTTTAGCGTCAAGAGTTATTGAATTTTGGCCCCTTCTTTCTCGCGTGCGACGCCGGCTTCTTCCTCTTCCTCCTTCTTCTTCTTCTTCTTCTTCTTCTTTCCTTTATTTTCTCCCCTGTTTCAGTCGCTGTACACCCGTGATTGAAGCTCAGATTTTTTCAGCTTTTCCTTCATCCATTTCAACCACGCGTTGCTCTATCAAATGCCCAATACATTGATGAATATTTCCCCTTCATTTTCGTCTTAGATCCGTGCCCCACATGCTTGAAAAACCCACTTGTTTCCTGCAAAACCGTAAGCTGCCCCTGGTTTTCTTCCCTTGTTTTGGTATGCTAAAATCAAATCTCTAGCCATGGCAACGCATCCTTGTCCTAGCCGAGTTGTTGAGTGACACTTGGTGTCCATTTCGCACCACTTTGAGATCTGAGTGGTTCACGTGTGGGCTATAAATATGCCCGGCTTACATTTTGAAAAATCACTCCGAAATCGTGTTTTTCTCTCCTTTAGCGTTCGAGTTTGAGTCATTTTCTCCCACACAACTAAAACTTGAGTTTCCCTTCTTCAAACCTCCTTCAAATTCGAAAATTTTGATGGCCTTTTTGTAGTTGTTTTTCTCACTCTTTGGACGCCGTTATCATCGCTTTACAATACCTTTCAGTAAGCCCTTTACCCGTTTTATTGATTAATTAATTTTTGTGTTGTTTAATTTATTTACGTGGTTTTATTTCATTTACATTTAAGTGTTTAGTTTAGTTAAATAATAATGGCATTTTATTTTATTTATTTACATGTAAGTGTATAAATTATTTTTGTTAATAATATTTATTATTTTTGTTGATGTTGTTTTATTAATGTTATTTTATTAATGTTGATGCGATGGACACGTTTTAGTGACATTCTTGCTGGTTGAGGAGCGGGTTGACGTTTCAGCATTTTCGTGATCATCCAGAGTTTTCATCGAACGTGTAGTAAGTAGCAGTCATTTGTGATTTATGTTTTGTTCATTTTATTATTTATTATTTATTACTAACTTTTCTTGACAGCTTGAAGTGTTGGTATCTGTTTAATAATAATAAAATTTGGGAGTAGGTTGGTTGAGCTCAAGGCTATTAAATGGAGGATAGGATCACCTCGTAGTTGGAATTTGTTTGGACTTGGATATATTTGTGGAAATTATCTATTGGATGTACGAATTAATGGTTGAATTTATAAATGTTTGATTGGATGATTTTACTCGTTTAATTTTGTTATACCATCCAATATCTATTTATCATGCATATATATTATTTCTTGCTTACTTGGTTTTTCTGAATGGTGAGGTGTTCTGAGCTTGTGTTGTTGGGTGGTTTTTGGTCTGATTTGGTGTAGTTGGTGGGTGCGTGTATTACGACCCCAAGTCGAGATAGTGCATTATCTCGGTAGAGTTCCTCTAGTCACTCAGGAGTTAGATATATTGACGTGACGTTCTCTGGGTTGTCGCTGGGCGACAACAAGATCGAATGAGATGGTAAAACTTTCGTGCCGATTCTGTAACTCCTTTGCTGGCTCGCTAGGGGATATTTGGTCATGGTACGCGCTAGGCGTGGTTAGTTGGGCATCGTCCATTACGAAGTCGCATGCACAGTCATTACTCGTAGTGTAGCGAAGAGAGTTAGAATGTATAGATAGTTCCTAAGGGAGACTATGGTATACATGTGATAAATAATATGGAATAGTGTTGAGATGCGAAATTGGGTTTTTGGATGGTTTTATAATGAGGTCTTTTCTGGAAAAGGATGGTTATAGATGTGTTTCTTTTTAAAAAAAGGACGGTTTATTGACGAATTCCTTTTCTGGGAAAGTGTGGTTTATTGATAAGGTCCTTTTTGAGAAAGGACGGTCAGTTATATTGCTCTGTTATGGGAAATGGCAATTTGGTGTTCCTGTGAAATTCCTTTCTGGAAAAGGACATGATGTGTTGTGTGCGCCCCCCCTTTTGATAAAGGACGGTTGGATGTACTTGTGGACTTCCATTCTGGGAAAGAAAGTCGTGTGTGGAGTTATTTGTTTGTTTAAAATTCATGCATATCGTTGTTTGTGTTTATTTGTTTGAGTGATGACTACGGCTTACTAAGATTTGCAATCTCATACGGTGTATCTGGTTTACTTATGATTTTGTTTTGTGTAATTATAGCTATTGATGCAGAGAATGAGGATGAGCCCGATAAGTAGGATTTGCCAGAGGAGTGATTGATATGTTGGCTATGAAGGGATTTATGAATCCAAATGTTAATCATTTGTCTTTTTTGTCGGATGACTGTATAATCTCCACTTGGAGAATTATTTTCAGACTGGATGTAAGTTTTTTTAAATTTTGTGGTATTAGAATAGATGACTCTTTATTTTTCGCTACAAATATTTTAATTGTACACTTATGCATGCTTCACACACACTTGGAGCACGAAATTAAGGGATGATTGACTCATGTGATGATCATTCTGGTGTTGCGAGTTCCTCTTGATTATTCTGCTATAGCCAAGTCAACCTTCTTTATTAAGAAATGTATGTTTTTACTTTGCTTACTGTTGAGCCGCTTGTAAAGAGTATATACTTTATACCACATTTTAGTTTCTTTAACCTTGAACAGAGTCAAGTCTGAAAATACAAAGTTCTCTACAAATAACCTTGGTTAGTTATCCAAAATAGAAGATGAATCATTAGGCCCAAACATATGATATTGTCAAAGTATTTAAGTACCAAGTGCAAATATAGTTGGATTATGTTTTATGCTTTCATATACATAAAGCAGAAACTATATTAAACAAGCATGAACTACCTTCTTTTTTGAAGGATCTGCAGATTAGCATCGAATTCCTATCTTCTCACTTTTTATATTCCCTTTCTTTCTAGCTAAACACAGTCATGGGAAGCATTCAAAGAGCTTCGTGTAGTCTCTTTCCCTTAATCTGCCTGCTTATTCTCACATGTTCTTTACCTTCACTCCAACATGAGATGAAACTATGTCCAAGATACAAAAATCAACCAAGGAGACTACTAGTTTCAATCACCTCATTTTTTGCAAATTCAAAAGAGTTGAATAAAATAATGGAAGATTGTTTATCGATTTTGCAAGTGCACGAATTATAATAAGTAATAAAGTGAATGAGTAAGAGTATCGTCCTACGAGAATTAAAAAATTACTAATAAATATCAAAATATATCTAATTAAAATCTATCTAATAACTCGAATGAAAAGAATTAATTACTAAACTAGAACAGTAAAATAACAAAATTAAAGAAATAAGACCTTATCAAAAAAGCAAGAATCTAGGATTTTCGATTTATTATAACTAATCCTATGTAATTTTCCTAATCGAATTAAAATATCTGTTCTTATGATTGAAAATCAGGTTTCTCTAATTTATTCATTAATCTTTCTCAAGTATTAACAAAATATTTCAATAGATAAATTTTCTAATTTTTGTAATAATTCTAAACTTGTCAAAATTCATTAAGAATAAGGAAATCCTATAAAAATTATACAAGCTTATAGATATCTTTATTTTACGGTATCTTATAGTATTTCAAATATAGGCTAAAACAATTATCACTTTTCAGTCTCCAACTGAATTTCAAATCGTGTAAATGGTGATCAAGCATTTACGAGCATTAAATTCAGAATAAAATACTCAACAATAAGAAACAAATATTAAATTAATTCAATTATAAAAAATTCACATAATCAAAGTTAAACTCCATTGTAATTCAAGAAAAATAAATTAGTTATGAGGAAACTAAATTAACATCTAAGGTAAAAATTTAACATCAGAACAATTTATAAAAACTAATTAAAAGAACAAAAGAAACTTGAAAAATCCGCCCAAAGTCTATTGTGGCTTCTTCTCTTCCTCCCCTACAACGCCCAGTTGAAGTCCTCTCTATATATATCTCTGACTCGCTTTCGTCAATTTTCCAATCATGCCCCTGATATCCTTTTTCGATTCTAATTGAATTGCCGTGTATTGATAAAATTGCAAGTGGGCCAATGTTATTGAATGAGATGAAGTGGCGCTTCGGAGTGTTGTGGGCCATGAAGTGGAATGTGCAGCCATGCATGGGGCCCAATTGAGAAGGGTGAGTTACGGCTCCTTTTAGTTGAAGTGCAGAAATCAATTCCCATGCCTCTTAGTATGTGCAAGCATGCGTGGCCCATGAACAAGATAAAGTGTCGTATTCTTCTTATTTTTCATTCCAAGTGAGTTGCCGTTGAGCCATGCACAATAAATTCAAGTTGATATTAAAATGCAACACTCATCAGGGTCCAAAATGTAGTAATTCTTCTCATTCCTTTAAATACAAATAAGTAAAAAGATATAAATCAAAATAAAATAAAATCAAAAGACATAATGAAAAACTAGCAATTTTAATAAAAAAAAATAAAAATAAAATTGATGTAAAAATTATAATTATCAAAAATTTCAAGAAATCTGTTGAGGCCAGCCTGCGGAAGGCACCACCAAGCAACTCAAATCCTTCCCAGAACAAGTAACCTCAAGATCGCTTGTTGAAGGGTCTCCACAAGAAAGAGAAATCAAACTCTGTTCTCTTTCAACATTTTTGCAGCTTCTTTGCTTTAAACTGTTTGATTGGTAGGAGAATTTCGATCTCTGTAACGTTTAATTCTATCTATCTGTTTTGAATTCTCTTGCTTTGATTCCATATATCTACTTTTATATTTTTACAATTCTTTGAATTAATTAGTAGTATATTGAGGAGTGGGTGGAAATTCATGTATTTACTGAATCTTAGAAGAAAATGTTAGGAAGAGCTAGCTTTACTTTGTTTAAAAGATTCCCAGTTTTTTGTTGATTGTTGATTCTGAAGCCATTATGTTTACATAGATTCTTAGACTCTCCTTACCACATTATATCCATTTGTTATTACTTTTTTTCATATTCAATTTTACTTTCTGCAGTAAAGATTGTTCTAGCCTTTCAGATTTTTTTTCTTTTTTTTTTTCTTTATAAAAATGAGAAATAAGTTACCAGATGTATCTCCCAAATTGATGTATCCTGGTATGACTTATCAGATTGTAAATTTTATTATAATGCATATATGACGACTCACATAGAGTCACATTAGTTTGTAAGACTACTTTTATGTAATCCATTTGTAAGTGTAGGACTGGTAAAAAAAAAAAAGAAAAAAACAATGCTAGGAATCTATACTTTAGGATGCCTACAATGTTCTCAATTTTGTTTTTGTTTTTACATGATTTTTATGTAAGTGTTTTTAAATAATGTTGAGATTTTTTTTTATATTTTATTTTACATGATTTTTTTTACATGATTTCTATATTTTGTTTTAATGAATTTTTTAACATCTTAAAATATTTTTTAAAAATAGAAAAAAATTACAACATTATTTAAGAATACTTACATAAAAATCATATAAAAAAATAAAAAAAGAAAAAGAAAAAAAAATCAAGAAGAAAGTAGAGATCTCAAAATTGGAATTCCTATGAAATTCCTAGTATTTTAAAAAGATATATATGTGCATCCGCAAACTTCTACTGTTCTACATGCGGCCTTATGTGTGATGGGTATGGAAGGAGTGAGAATTAGTACTTTATTTTTCATAATTAAATATGTTCTTTTCAGAACACCATGTATACCTTCTGAACTTTGAACCTTCTAAGTTTGAGGTAGAAGAGAACCTTAACAGCCACAGAGGATGTATTACTACCCTTTCTTTTTGCCCCCCTCACTCACCCAGCTTGCTGAATTAAACTTGAAGTAATGGAGCATTTTCACATTATAATTACTTTTCCCATCTTTCTAATGCAGACTCCTAAAAGTGTAGAATACGCAAATTAAAACAAGTCATCTTTCTTGTTTACTCCAAAAGCTAACAATCATTAATATTTGTATTAGTTGCCAACAGTTTTCAGCACAAAACTTATATACCCTTATAACAAATCGTGTAAAAGTTATGACCATTGATGGTTACCTTTTGGATATACAATCTTTCAATCTCTAAACCCTAATTTAACTAGGGAAGATTATGCCGTGCAGTGCATCAAAAATATCATCTGATTAATATTTTGCCGATTACAATCAAATCATGTATGAGTTTGATGTACTGGACGACATAATCTTCGCTGGTAAACGGGTGAATTCGAGGGATAGATCCCAAATAATTGCATTTTAAATATTTATATTAACTTTTATCAGTTATAAAATTATTGGAGTATATATGTCAAGAACTACCATCGTTTCTTTTTCCCAATAAGCTATTAAAATGGGTTGAAAGCGATTTAATAATAATTATGATTTCAAAAGTAATTTCCATAGTTTCCTTTTCAGATTACTCCTCAATTATTGAGTTTTTTTTTTTTTTTTTTTTTTAAATCTTGAGTAGACACAAAATTAGTCTATACTATTGGGTTGTGACTCATTGCATGGGTGATGATTAATGTCAGTACTTTCCTATACATATTCTGGAATGCAATATTACCTTAATTATTGAGTAATTGATTAATGTCAGTCCTAATTGTATATTTTAGATGATTTCTATGATCGGGAAGATTGTGGACTGCTTATCTTTATAAATTCTTCAAATTCTTAATCCCATATTCTTTAAAAGTGCAATATTATATATAGTTCTATTTTGGAGATCGTAATACAAGTTTATTTTTAAAAAAATTAAAATTATAATAATATTTTATTTAAAAATAAGATTTCTTTTCTTTTACCCTTATTTATTAATAAAATTATAATATAATCTTTTATTTAAGACTATAAATAAAATTAGTCTTTTAAAAAAAATAAAATAAAAATACTAATATCGATTATCGATACCTTTCTTTTCGTTTAGTTACATAAATTACATCAGCTTTTAGTTTTGTAAAATCTTCTACGGAAGTATCGATCAATCGTATTCTGTACGCAAGTACTATCATTCCTTGCCTCAAGGCGCAATGACTTGAATATTTTCTTCTAGATTTTTCCGGGAAAATCTGGATTAAATTGGACAACGTTGTACGTTTGAAACTGTTCTCGTCGCCGCTCTTGTTTTCCTTGTGGGTATTTCCCAGAAGTACCAGCCAAGATTTTTTGCCCTCCTCTCCTTTGGCTGCATGCATACGGTTGAAAATCTTGAACCTCCCAAATTTTTTTTATCAAGATCTACTTTTGACAAAATAATAAAAATAAATAAAAAAATAAACACAATACAAGAATTTACTTGAAAAACTCCAAAACAAGAGAAAAACCACCAGACCCAGAGAAAAAATACACTATGCGAAAATTGTTACAATCACACAATTTTTCTCCTCACCCCAACGACACCCACAAAAACTTTTCACACGAGTAAAACTCTAACTTTCGCCTCTCTTCCTTTTACATACAAAAAGGACAATAAATTTTTTTTACTAAAGTCAAAAATTACTATATAAGTTTCTGACTGGTGTAATTAATTAAAGAGGCTAGGCCTCCTTTTATAGCCCATGGGTCTTGCACTTCTCCCACTCCTTTCCCATGTGGGATTCAAGGAGCAAAAAATCAATAATCTCCACCTTGCGACTTTGACTGATCTCACAGTCACACTCCACCGCAATGAAAATCTTTATAGCTTTCGTTATCATGCTCCACCATAAAAGCATAACCACTCAGAATAAACCAATTCCAAGCATTTCACTTCGGCCCATGTCGAAAATAACTTTACTGAAAAATTATGGTGCAACTTCCACGTTTGGCTTTCCTGAAAGTTCATCAGCTATCGACATGAATTTTCATCACACACCCTGCATCAATGCCAAACCAATGCCCGTGTGTAAACTTGTAGAACAACTATCATTAACGCATCATTTATCATGACAACTTTGAGATTAGCAATATGTCATGAGGATGTACATGTCTCTTTTTAATAGACACCGTCTTCTGTAAAGATAGATACGATGTTAGTTTCATTGTCAGTATCTCCATTTACTGACTTGGAGCCTCTTGCCGAACCTGCTCCACCTCTTGAACAATTTCTTCTGACGTGCCTAGGTTGTCCACACACCCAGCAGACTACTTTCTTCTTCATGAAGTTCTTCATCTTCCAATCACCAGCTGTCAACATCACTAAGTTCTTAGGTGAACCATTACTTTCACCACTTAGCTTTCTTTCTTCAGAAAAAAGTTTACTGGTAACTTCTGAAAAAATTATTTTCTCCTTCCCATGTATCAAAATAGGTTTCATATGCTCATAGGAAGATGAAAGAGACCAGATCAGTCTCAAGGCTTGATCCTCATCATTAATTTTAACTCTCATAGATTCCAGCTCAGAGACAATACCATTGAGAACACTTAAATGATCTGAAATAGTCGTACCTTCACTCATCCGCAGTGTATGAAACTGTTCCTTCAAGTACACTCGATTCGAGACACCATTCGTCTGATACAACTCTTCAAACTTTTCCCAGAGTCCCTTTGCCGTGAATATTCTATGCACATTTGCAAGAACATTCTTGGCCAGGCACAGACGAATTGCACTTGCCGTTCTCAAATCCAAATCCTCGAAATCTTCATCGCTCATTCCAGATCTGCTTTTTGTTTCACTAATAGTGCTTGAACCGCTACTGACTTCACGGACTGGTCTGCCTTTCAACGTCTTGTGTAATCTTGATTGAATTAAGATATCCTTGACTTGCACTTGCCACAAGCTAAAATTGATTCTCCCATCAAATTTCTCCACATCAAATCTGATAGGATTTAAAGCTCTACTTCTTGACATAGCTTTGATGAATTTTACCGTAGAAATGAATAGTACTCACTAAGTAAGTTCCTAGGAAAGACTGATCTTTCCTAGACAGAACTTCAAGGTTTCCAGGAAAGATTTGAGGGTCACAACGGACACACTTAAAATTTCCAATCTTCTAGATAGAACTTCCTTAGACCGTACGTATCCACACTACCACACCAAAGCTCCAACCTGCAAAAAGAATCTAGTGGCTCTGATACCACTTGTTGGGAATCTTGGGCCTCCCAAATTCCCCCCACTAGGATCTACTTTTGATAGAATAATAAGAAAAAATAGAGAAATAAATACAACAAAAAAATTTACATGGAAAACTCCAAAACAGGAGAAAAACTACCAGACCCAGAGAAAAAAATACACTATGTGAAAAATTGTTACAATCACACAATTTTTCTCCTCACCCCAATGACACCCACAAAAACTTTTCCCACTAGTAAAACTCCAATTTTTACCTCTCTTTTTTTTACATACAAAAAGGACAATAGAGGAATTTTACTAAAGTCAAAAGTTATTAGATAAGTTTCTGACTGGTGTAATTAACTAAGGAGGCTAGGCCTCCTTTTATAGTCCATGGGTCTTGCTCTTCTCCCACTTCTTTTCCATATAGGATTCAAGGAGGAAAAAACCAATACATATGACATCGCTAAATGGCAGAACTCTGCATCAGCGAACAGTTACAAATTAAGTGCTAATTATAATTTTAGCCTTAACAATCTAATTTGTTCGTATAAGTTGGCCGATGATCTTGCAATCAAGCTCAATATCTCATGAAGACAATTATTTCAAGCAATTTTTTTATAGATGACTTGCAAAAAATCATTTATAATTTATTTTGTTAGCCAAATGTATATTTTTGTAATGAAACGAACGCAGATAGGAGGGACGGCTGCTGCCCATGTCCCACCACTAAAATTATGTGAATGACCCCACCACTATTATTTTAAATATTGCATAGTGACTTGCATAGTAATTTCAAGGCCTATAAATAGGGGTTTCAGTTGTAATGAAATTCATAAGAAAATATAGAAAGAGAAAGAAAGTTTCAGTTCTTAAGAATTTCAGAGAGTTTCTTATATATTTTTCTCTTGCAATAGTAGTTTCTTTCTTTAGTTTTATAACACGTTATCAGCACGACGGTTCTACCAATTCTGAAACTAGCGGTCTTATTCCTCTATAAGTTTTTCAATATATTATTTGCAGTTTTTAATATATTTTATTGATGATTATCTGTGTGAATTTATAAATATATTTTCTGAAATACACATATTTATTTCATTATTTATATGTGTAGAAAATGGCAAATCTTACAAAATTGGAATTTGTTGCTCTTGACATATCTGGGAAAAATTATTTATCCTGGATACTTGATGCTAAAATTCATCTTGATGTAATGAACCTGAATAAAACGATGAAAGAATGAAATCAAACGTCCATGCAGGACCATGCTAAAGTAATGATTTTCCTTCGCCATCATCTTCACGAAGAATTGAAAACTAAATATCTTACAATAAAAGATCCCTATATTTTGTTGAACAGTTTAAGGAAGATGTATGAATACCAGAAGACTGCATCCTCCCAAGAGCTCGTTTTGATTGGTTGCACCTGAGGTTGCAAAATTATAAAAGTGTTAATGAGTATAATTTCGCACTTTTTAAAATAAGCTCAGTACTAAAATTATGCGGTGAAAAAATCACCGATGATGATATGTTAGAGAAGACTTATATTATATTTCATGCCTCGAATGTGCTCCTGCAGCAGCAATATCGAGAGAGAAAGTTCAAGAAATATTCTGAACTTATATCATGTCTTCTAGTAGCTGAGCAAAACAATGAGCTTTTATTAGCAAACCACCAGTTACGCCCTATTAGCTCAATATCATTCCCTGAAGTGAATGGGAATAGGTTTGCATCATTCCCAGAAGTGAATGGTGCATCATTTAGAAGAAATCAGAGGCGTAGACGTGGTAGGAAAAATTATAGAAATGTTGGTCCCAGAAGTGACAACATTAATGTGACGCCCCAAAATTCCTCTTAAAATAATACTGGAATCGAGGCGTCAGGATGATGACAACACGGGTCACACATCCCAACGACGAGTGTCAAATGTGTGTGCACACGTGACATATATAAAATATAGGTCGCAGCGGATAATAAATTATTATCTAAGTACCAGAATTTTTTAGAAATATTTTACAAACCAATTTAATAAAAACTCTCCAACAGGAGATTTAATACAGTCATCCGAAATACAAATTAAACAAATACATATTTATAAAAAGGGGAAAATAAATTTTCCGAGATAACAATTAATATTAATATCACCTCAACGGCGGAGCCGTCTCTTCAGGCTCAGCCTCTCCAAAGTCTGCATCCAAAAAACTACGACGCCAAGATGGCATCGCAGATAAGTACAACCCAACCAAACCAAAAGACAGAAATATATTAATGCCACAACAACAACCATGAACAATTACCATATGCATGAGACTTAAAATCATTTTCCTCAAAGTTAATGAAATAACCACACTAGTCAAAATCCCAATTTAATCCACAATAAAATCCCAATAAAATCACCCATCATTTTCTATAAAATAATATCATCAAAACCAATCATATCGGGCGTTACGTGTCGCCGTCCCCGATATGATTTACACACACACCCGAAATCATAATGGGCGTTACGTATCGCCGTCCCCATTACGATCCACACACACTCATTTCATACCGGGCATTACGTATCGCCGTCCCCGATATGAAATGCACACCCAATGACCATAATGGGCGTTACGTATTGCCGTCCCCATTATGTCATCCACACACTCACACGTTGATCACAACGGGCTTTACGTATCACCGTCCCCGTTATAACTCAGCCTAAAACCATTAAAATCCGTTAAACTCAATTTAAATCCCAGTTTCCATTCTCAACACATGAATATCCAAAATCATGCCAAAATCCACTTTCTAAATATTTTTATGAGTATGCGCGTAAATACACAATGCAGACAACCATGCACCAGATAGCCAACAATCAAATAATCCAATCAACCAACAAATACCAACATCAACCAACACATAACAACAATAATCAAATAAAACAACTGTTGATGCCAAAAATATATTTAAATCTTAAAGCTCGATTGGAAAGTACTTACAGCGGTAAAAACGCAATTTCTTGAACAACGCCAATCTACAGCATTTGTAGCGGTCACATGTACGTTAGGCTAAAATGCTCGATTTGACACCAAAATTTAGGGGGATACTCTTTAAAAGGTGGGGAATCTCATGGAGGTGGTGGTGTGGCGGCACAACCACCGGAAGGTGGCGGATCGGGGTCAAAAGGGGTGAAAACCCACTTTCGAGTTTGAGGTTGTACCGGGAAGGTGAGGCCGTATATGGGAAAACTGAACTAGTGGGTTGACCGACTGGGCGAGGGGAGTCTTTTGGTGGCGGTGGTGAGGCCTACGGTGGCCGGACGGCAGCCCGGCGAAGAACGACCCGTTTAAGACCCATTTCAGGTAGAGGGGGTAACCGGCGGCGATGAGTGGCTACCGATGGTGGGTTATGCTCGCCGAAGGGTCGGGAGTCTAGTGGTAGGTCGCCGGTGCCAAGGGGTGGCCGGCGGTGGCCGGAAAATGCAAGGGAATGCAAAATACTCATTTCGGGTTTGTGGCCGTGGATGGGCGGTGGGATGGCCGGAGGTGACACCACTGGTGCCGTTGAACTCGCCGGCGTGTGGGGATGAGGTTGGGCTGGGCGGTGTCACCGGTGGGTGGCCGGCGACGGCTCTGGGTTGAGGGAGAGGAACGGTGAAAGGGAGAGGGAACAGGGGAGGACGCACGGGCTGGGGGGAATTGCAGGGGAAGGAAGGGAAAAAAAGAAAAGAAAAAGAAAAGAAGAAAAGCAAAAGAAGAAAAAATGGATCCAACTGAAAAAACACAATAAATTAAATAAAAACCAGTCAAAATACTACAATCTAATATCAATAAAATAAAATATTTAAAACCCAACAATATAATTAAATTAAACCCAAGCACAATATTAAAACTAAAACAATAATTAATATAACGAAAGCAGATCAAATAAATTCACATAATAAAATAAAGGAATTAAATTACAATCATTAAAATAATTAACTCACATTAAAATAAATAAGAAAACAACGTAACTCGATATCAACTAATTAATAGCTCAAATAAATATCTTAAATAAATAGAATACGACTAATAATATTATTAAAATACATTAAAATAATTAATACCGAGAATAAAATAACGTGTAAAAATACACGTAAGTCCGAGATTTCACAATTAAAAGGGATAATAATATACCGTATCACCAGAAGTGGTACAATTCAGAAAGGGGTAAAAATCCCCAGAATAATTTTTTAAAGAAAAGTGAAGAGGTGTGCCATAGATGTGGAATGACTGGACATTGGTCACGTACCTGTCGTACGGTCAGGCACTTAGCTGATTTATATCAAGCATCTATTAAAGGAAAGAATAAAATGCATGAAACAAATTTAGTAGAACCATCAGATGATTTATTAGATTCAGTAGATGTAGATGTTACTCATCTTGATGTCTCTGATTTCTTTAATCATCCTGAAGGTAGTATTGATCACTTAATTGGAGATAGAAGTGTTCCACTCAATTAATGTATTTCCTTTCTATTATCTGTAATCAAAGTTTTGTATATTTTGTAGAATCATGGATCACATTGATGAGCTTTTTATCTCTGAGTTGAATGATAAAGATATATGTCTGCCTGACAGTGCTACAACTCACACAATTCTTAAAGAAAAGAAATATTTTCAAAATCTAACACTAAGTAAAGCCTATGTCCATACCATATCAGGTTCATCAGATTTAATTGAGGGTTCCGGAAGAGCTTATATTATGTTACCTAATGGCACCAAATTTTGTATTGATGATACTCTATTCTCTTCACAATCTAGAAGAAATTTATTGAGTTTCAAAGATATACGTCGTAATGACTATCATATTGAAACGACCAATGAAGGCAGTAAAGAGCATATTCTTATTACTAAAATAATATCGGGTCAGAAGCTCGTATTAGAAAAACTGTCTGCTCTATGTTCTGGATTGTATTATACAAAGATGAGAACAATTGAATCATATATGGTAATGCACCAGAAGTGCATTGACCCTAAAGTATTTATGACTTGGCATGATCGCATTGGACATCCGGGATCCATAATGATGAGACGAATTATTGAAAATTCGCATGGGCATCCCTTAAAGAATCAAAAGATATTTCTACCCAATGAATCTCTGTGCTCTGCATGTTCTCAAGGTAAGTTGATTATCAGACCATCTCTTTCAAAAATCATTGTTGAATTTCCATCCTTTTTAGAAAGGATTCAAGGAGATATATGTGAGCCTATTCATCCATCAAGTGGACCATTTAGATATTTTATGGTTTTGATTGATGCATCTAATCGATGGTCACATATTTGTCTGCTTTCTACTAGAAATGTTACATTTGCTAGACTTTTTGCTCAGATAATTAAACTACGAGCACAATTTTCTGAGTATCTAATTAAGACCATTCGATTGGATAATGCAGATGAATTTTCATCTCAAACTTTTGATAATTATTGCATGTTAATAGGAATAGATGTTGAACATCTTGTTGCCCATACACATACACAAAACGGTTTAGCTGAGTCTTTGATCAAAAGGTTTCAGCTAATTATTAGACCTTTACTTATGAAATCAAGACTACCTATTTCTGCTTGGGGGCATGCTATACTTCATGTAGCATCTTTAATTCGCATTAAACCATCTGCATATCATAAATATTCTCCATTACAGCTTGCATTTGGTCAACAATCAAATATTTCTCATCTTCGTACTTTTGGATGTGCTGTATATGTTCCAATTGCACCTTCACAACGTACAAAAATGGGCCCTCAACGTAGACTTGGGATATATGTTGGTTTTGATTCTCCATCTATTATTAGATACCTTGAACCCCTTACAGGAGATATGTTTAAAGCACGTTTTGAGGATTGTCATTTTGACGAATCCAATTTTTCATTAATGGGTAAAGAAAAGTCGGTGCCTAAAGCACGACAAGATATTACTTGGGATAATAAAACCCTGTCTCATTTTGATCCTCTTACAAATGAATGTAAACTGGAAGTTCAGAGGATTATTCATTTACAAAATGCTGCAAATCAATTACCGGATGTATTTACTGACACTAAAGGTGTAGTAAAATTTTATATTCATGCTGTTAATGCTCTAGCAATGATTGAAGTCCCTGAAGGACAAATTGTCAAAACAGCAATAGGTGAATCTAAGGCACGCCTGAAACGTGGAAGACCTATTGGTGCAAAATACAAAATTCCCAGAAGGAAAAGAATACAAAATAAATTTGGTGTTCCTGAAGAATACGTACCCACAATACAGGCTACAAATATAATTTGTGCTCCTAAAGAGCTCAAATCTTCTATTCCAGAACCTTCTGAAGAGGTGTGTCATGAAATGTTTTCCCCTGAAAAGGAACAGGTACCTGGAAATAATGAGATCTCAATACATTTCATAAATACTGGAGAAATTCTGGATAGAAATAAAACTGTTGTCGACAACATATTTTCATATAAAATGACCCTTGACATTACCAGAATTAATGAAGAAAGTGAGCAAAAAACAGTCGAAAAATGTCGACGTAAAAATTATTGGCCAAAATGGAAAGTAGCTATTGAAGCTGAATTAAATTCGTTAGCAAAGCGAGAAGTATTTAGACTTGTTGTCCAAACATCAAAGGGTGTAATGCCTGTTGGATATAAGTGGGTATTTGTACGAAAACGTAATGAGAAAAATGAAATTGTGCGGTACAAAGCACGGCTTGTCGCACAAGGTTTCCTGCAAAAACCTGGGATTAATTATGAAGAAACATATTCTTTCGTTATGGATGCAATCACATTTAAATTTTTGATTAATCTGGTTGTCACAAAAGGATTAGAAATGCAGTTGATGGATGTGGTCACTGCATATTTATATGGATCCTTAAACCATGACATATATATGAAAATCCATAAAAGATATAAAATGCCTGAAGCATCTACAAGTACATATAGAAATATGTACTCTATCAGACTACAAATATTTTTATATGGGTTGAAACAATCCGGACGCATGTGGTATAATTGTTTAAGCGAATATTTATTGAAAGAAGGATTTGAAAATAATCTTATATGCCCATGTGTTTTTATTAAGAAATCAGAATCCAAATTTGTTATTATTGCGGTTTATGTTAATGATTTAAATATTGTGGAAACTCCTGAAGAGATCTAAAAAACCGCTATATATTTAAAGAATGAATTTGAAATGAAAGATCTTGACAAAACAAAATTTTGTCTCGGCCTGCAGCTCAAGCACTTGCCAAATGGAATTTTTATTCATCAGTCCATGTATACTGAGAAAGTCCTAAAGCATTTTTGTATGGACAAATCTCATCCCCTGAGTACTCCAATGATTGTTTGAAACTTGATGTGAAGAATGATCCATTCCGTCTTTGTGATGACGATGAAGAAATTCTTGGTCCTGAAGTACCATATCTTAGTGCAATTGGAGCTTTGATGTATCTTGTAAATTGTACTCGACCAGATATTACATTCTCAGTTAATCTGCTTGCAAGATATAGTTCTGCACCAACTCGAAGGCATTAGAATGGCAGTAAACATGTCCTTCGTTACCTTCATGATACGGTTGATATGTGATTATTTTATCAACGTGGATCAAGTCCACAATTGATTGGGTATGCAGATGCAGGTTATCTTTCATACTCACACAGAGGTAGATCTCAAACTGGATATTTATTTACTTATGGAGATACTGCCATATTATGGAGATCTGTTAAGCAGACACTATCTGCTACTTTTTCAAATCACTCAGAGATCATTGCTATTCATGAAGCAAGTCGAGAGTGTATTTGGCTGAGATCAGTTATTCAACATATCCAGGAAAAGTGTGGACTTTCCATGATCAATAATAGCCCAACAATTTTATATAAAGATAATATTGCTTGTATCACTCAAATCAGAGGAGGATATATCAAAGGTGATAAAACCAAACATATTTCACCTAAATTCTTTTATACTCATGAACTTCAAGAGAAGGGTGAAATTGATGTCAAGCAGATACGATCTAGTGATAATTTTGTAGATTTATTTACAAAGGCGTTACCAACTTCGACATTCAAGAAGATTGTGCATAACATTGGAATGCGAAGACTCAAAGATCTATAGTCATGCACTTTTCAGGGGGAGTAAAAGACTTGTGCTGATTGTACTCTTTTTTGTTCGCTGAGGTTTTCTCCCACTGAGTTTTCCTCTGCAAGGTTTTAATGAGACAATCTTAAAGCACTTGTGGATACATAAGAAGACTGTACTCTTTTTCCTTCGCTATTGATTTTTCTTCCCACTGGGTTTTTCTTTGGCAAGGTTTTAACAAGGCAGATTCTTTACGGGTGGTCATTCAATGGGGAGTGTAATGAAACGCACGTAGATAGGAGGGACGACTGCTGCTTCTTGTCCCACCACTAAAATTATGTGAATGACCCTATCACTATTATTTTAAATCTTATATAGTGACTTGTATAGTAATTTATATAGTAATTTTAGAGCCTATAAATAAGGATTTCAATTATAATAAAATTCATAAGAAAATATAAAAAAAAAAAAAAAAACAAATTTCAATTTTTAAGAATTTCAGAAATTTTTTTATATATTTCTCTCTTTCAATAATAATTTCTCTCTCTAATATTATAACAATTTTTTACTATTCACATTATTGCATTATTGTTGCAGCAGCCCTCGCAGTTCCATCAGGAGGAAAATTCAAACAAAGACTCAACTTTCAATAATTTTGCGACAAATGTGTGTACGTAAAGAGCTGATAGACTTCGAATGGCATGGTTCAAAAGTTAAATGCTTGAATGGTTCAAAAGCCAAGGTTGACAGAAGAAGACTTAAATGCTTGACTAACAAGTACAGCGCCTTTTCTAGCCACTAGACTATTAAAATCTGTGTCTAGCTCATTTTTGTTGATGGCAATAATTGCAATGGCTTTTCTTCCTCCTTGTTTTCTTGTTTCCTTGCTAATTCTGCTACCCATTTCTACTGTTGCTCAAAGTAATGGTAACATTACTGCTGGAGAATCTCTCGTTGCAGCTGCTAATAGCTCTTCATGGCTATCTCCTTCTGGTTATTTTGCCTTTGGATTTCGCCCACACAATGACAAAAATTTCTTCCTACTTTCCATCTGGTTTGCTAAAATACCAGACGAGACCATAGTTTGGTATGCAAATGGAGATAAGCCTGCACCATCGGGATCAAAAGTGGAACTTACTGCTGATCGTGGCCTTGTTCTTACTGATCCTCAAGACCAAGAGTTATGGAGTTCTCAGACCATTATTGGCACTGTAGTTTCTGGAATTATGACCGACGAAGGGAACTTTGTACTTCAAGATGGACAATTTAATAAGAAATGGGAGAGTTTCAGTACTCCCACCGATACGTTGTTGCCTACACAAAACCTGGAAAGGGGAGGAAAGCTTTCATCTCGACAATCAGAGACCAACTTTTCCACAGGAAGATTTCAGCTGCGTTTGCAAGACGATGGAAATCTTGTGCTTAATACCATAAATCTGCCGACCGACTACCAAAATGAACCATACTATGCTAGTGGGACCGCTTCCTCCGATGATCCTAATTCATCAAATCCCGGTCGAGAATTGGTGTTCAACGAATCAGGCTACATGTTCATTTTGAGAGAGAATGACCAACGATTCCCTCTAACACCACAGGTAGAATCAAGTGCTGATGATTTCTACTTTAGAGCAACTCTTAACTTTGATGGAGTTTTTACCCAATATTCTCACCCAAAAGGTGCCAACAGCAACAAAAGCTGGAGTTCGTTCTGGTCTGAACCAGAAAACATCTGTGTTTCCAGTCGTGTTGAAGAAGGTGTCGGCGTTTGTGGGTATAACAGTATTTGCACTCTGAAAGCAGATAGAAGACCGCTGTGTGAATGCCCGAGGGGTTACTCTCTACTCGATCCGGATGATCGGTACGGGAGTTGCAAACCGGACTTCATACAAGGCTGTGAAGAAGACGATCTAAGCCGCCATGGCCGAGAAGATCTTTATACTTGGCAAGACTTAACAGATACAGATTGGCCAACTTCTGACTACGCGCTGTTGAGGCCTTATTCTGAAGAACAGTGCCGACAATCTTGTCTGGAAGACTGTATGTGTGCTGTTGCCATTTTCAGATTAGGTAATAGTTGTTGGAAGAAGAAGCTTCCTCTATCAAATGGGAGAGTGGACAGTGGCCTTAACGGCGGGAAGGCTCTCATCAAAATCAGGAAAAATAATTCCTCCCTGCCGGTGCCGGATCCTCGTTTTGATCAGGACCCAGAACGAAAGAAGAAGAACCAGGATACTTTGATCCTCATTGGGTCAGTTCTTCTTGGTGGTTCTGTCTTTGTTAATGTAATATTAATTTTTGCAGTGTGTCTAGGTTTCTCCTTCATTTACCACAAAAAGCTACAAAAAGTGCTCGCAAATGACAGTAGTAGTTTGCAACCGAATTTGCGGTGTTTTTCTTACAAAGAGCTTGAAGAAATCACAGATGGGTTTAAGGAAGAATTGGGAAAGGGAGCTTTTGGTGTTGTTTACAAAGGAATAATACAAATGGCCGGTTCTAGCGTTCATGTGGCAGTCAAGAAGTTAAATAACTCGTTCCAAGATAGTGAGAGAGAGTTCAGAACAGAAGTGAGTGTGATTGGCAAAACACATCATAAGAACTTGGTTCGATTGCTTGGATTTTGCGATGAGGGCCAACATCGGCTATTAGTATACGAGTTCTTGAGCAATGGCACTTTAGCAGGTTTTCTTTTCGGAGAGCTGAAACCCAGTTGGAATCGGAGAATTGAAATTGCTATTGGGATTGCAAGAGGACTCTTGTATTTACATGAAGAATGCAGCAGTCCGATCATCCATTGCGATATAAAGCCTCAGAACATACTCCTCGACGATTATTACAACGCTCGGATTGCTGACTTTGGATTGGCAAAGCTTTTGATGATGAACCAGAGCCATACTAATACTGCCATTAGAGGAACAAAAGGTTATGTTGCACCTGATTGGTTTAGGCACATGCCGGTCACAGCCAAGGTGGATGTCTATAGCTATGGTGTCATGTTACTAGAGATCATTTGCTGCCGAAAAAGCGTAAAAATGGAGTCGGATTCGGAAGACTCAGCAATTTTGACTGATTGGGCTTATGATTGTTATCGGGAAGGAACTTTGGATGTTCTGGTTCAAAATGATGTGGAGGCGTTGGATGACAGAAAGAGGCTGGAGAAGTTTGTGAAGGTCAGTATTTGGTGTATTCAGGAAGACCCATCTCTTCGACCAACCATGAGGAAGGTTACACAGATGCTCGAGGAAGTTGTCGAAGTTCTTGTTCCACCATGCCCCTCCCCTTTTAGCAAGATAGGTTAAAAGCAGCATATATCACTTCTTGATCTGCGAAGCTTACAGTTATAACTATATTTGTCCAACTCTTTACTCTGTTTTTGGGTACATCATCATGAGCTCTATTTTTCAGCTATAGAAATATGTATTAATTTTGCATGAATTGATAATAATTTACTTCTGTAGTCGATGTGCTGGATTGAATGTTGCAGTACAATGCCTCTAGTTCCTCTGGCAAAGAAACTCAAAATCAGGTGTTTTTATTTCCTTTCCTGTCCTATCGAGTTTGCTTTGCAATGGGGAAAAAAATCATTCAGAATAGATATTTAGTTTTCTACCACATAAAGAAAGCATGGACGGAAACACCATGAACACACAAGTTAATGTTGCTATCCCTCTCGGTCAAAATGTCACAAACTTATATGATCAGAAAAGCTTTCTTGTGGCTTAACTCATTCATCAAGCAGATCTTTGTGAGATTTGACTGTACTTAATAGGCATGGATGCAATTTTGTCAGATTGGTATCTGTGAATGAAGGATTTAACTTGGCATTTGAGAGAAAAAGTATGTAAGATCAACAATCTACTATAAAATCAAAATTTGTCTCAAGAAGTTTAAGTTGATAAGAAGATATAGATTTTTATTATTTATTTTATATTCTAACACTCCCCCTTACGGGTATCCTAAATTCAATCTCAATGAGTGACCTAATACGTAAAATATTTAATTAAATAGGATACTAGAATATAAAGTCATGATTCAAACTCAAAATCTGATCAATTCTGATACAATATGAATTAGTTATCACTTATCTTAAAAGTTTAAATTGATAGGAAGAGATAGATTTTGATTATATATTTTCTATCTTAACACGTACATCTACTCCACAATCAGTTTGCAGTCCAATGAGCAGATGATAGTGTTGCATCCCAGTTACGTAGATCCATGCGTTACGATGATTAATGACCAGAGACACTACATAAATAGATCTTGGTTCCTCTCTTCACTCAAAAGGAGCTTGTGAAAATTCTCATAGCTAATCATAAAAGAGAAAAATGGAGTACTAAAATAGGCTGGAGAAGATCAATGAACTCAACGTACAAAAATCATGCTAACATTATATTTTTCAAGATTCTCATGTTTGGGGTAATGATACATTTATGACTCTTTTGCAATTCATTTTACAATCAATCATTGTATAAGTTGTTACACAATAATTAATTTCAATTTTAAATAATTATCCTGGTCTATTTAAAATAGAGCTTATAAACAGCAAAAGAGTTGTTTCTTTATTTTTTTTTTTTTAACTGTATAATGGTTCAAGGTATAATAACTAATTAGTCAAATAAAATAATCGATTGTATGGAACTCATTTAATGAACAACTCTTCAAATAATTTACATTTTTAATTTGTATTATACATACATATGCCATTGGTGAGAATGTTCTTATGCTGTTTTAACTTGTTGAAACAAGCAACCAGCAGCTACTTTTTTGGCAAAGCTAGCATAATGGTTTGTCCTCTACGAACATAATATTCTTCAAAACAAATCGTTATGTTTCCAAGTTATTTATCATTTCTTTTATGGATTGCACTTAGCAGATTCATTCCATCCTCCTCCATCTTTGATTCTTTGTATTAGGCTAAGCAAAGTATTTCCATTATTTCTTGATCTATATAATTTGGCTCCTGGCCCATGTATTCCCATAATGATCTTAAGTGTCTTCATATAATTGGTCAGAGGTTATATACCATTGGTCCATTTTGGCATTTTTCACCTTGATTGCGTGGGAGGGAGATAAGTCTTTTTTCATTGACCAATATATGCGTCATTTTCCGTTAATCATTGAGAAAAACATAGCCTAAAGTACTTAATGGCTGAGTAATGAGCAAGAAAATACTGCCACATGAACTCTGCCCATTCCGAGAAAAAATACTTAGATCTTGACGTTGTTGAAGTCTTGGTCATGAACTTTTTATTGATAAGCTAGAACTTTTGAGTCTTTGACAACACATGCACGCAACATGCATGTCTTTTACGGATTTAACCAATTAGATTTTTGATCCGTGAAGTAGGTTCACATCACATGGACACTACAAGAAAATACAATATTTGGGGCTTCATTGTATTTCCGGTGATAGAAATTTTGTGGCAAAAAGCCACTTCTGCCAATTTGGCTTTTCCCTCTCTCTCACTAAAATAAAACCTAAATTTAAGTCTCCGCCTAACTCACTAAAAAAATGAAGAGAAAATATAATTGATGCCTTGTTCGAATCTGGATACAGGGAAAATTAGGCGGAGACTTAAACAGGAAACGAAGAGATTACGGCGACACTAAAAGTTTCCTGATTACTGTTATATGTCTATAAATATGACAATAGAGATCAATTGTATAGTGGGCTTAATTTGTATGATAAGAGTTGTAGTTGGGCTCAAATTATGGGCCTTTGGCCTTTTATTGAGGAGTTGGCTGTGTGGCCCATTAGTTGATAAAATAATATATGTAGTAGAGTAAGAAACTTGTATTGGTATTGGGAACCTTAATACAATTTGATATTCTCTCTATTCTCTGACTCTCTTAGTTTATGCATAATTTTTTTAAAAAAAAAATGTAATAATAGTTATTATTTTGAGCCAATGCAGAGGTTGGCTGCTTACCGTGTACAGCAGAAATAGCAGTGCCTGATTGGCTAGAGTTGTGTTAGGTTTTATTTTTATTTTAGTTATTTGAAAACCATCCTGTTCTGGTTGTGTTTGGTGTCTACCAAATAAATGCTAGGGAAGGCCAAAACTCAAAACCTGTTCAAGATCCAATTACAGTTTTGAATTTAGATAAAAGGAAAACTGGTACTTCTTTGGGATGTTTATCTTGACTGTAATCTATATAATAATATTGATGATGATTATCCTAATTGTTAAAAAGCTAGTCATCTTAAAAGCTTAAGTTGGCTGGAATGGTGAATTTAATCACTGAAGCACTATTTTAATGCTCCTTACTTTTATGTACCACCTAATCTAATGGAATAGAGGCATTAATATATCGAACCAGGAAGATATAGGGAGTGGGGGACTGTCAGCCACCATTCCAACTTTTCCAAGATTGTTTTCTCTTTGACCAAAATCTGTTCTCTAATGTAGGCACTGTCTGAAATGCAAACAAAGTCATTTACCTGCCATTTTCACAAAACAAAAATTAGCACTTTCATAAGCAGCACAGCATTTGACGAAGAAATCTGTTTTGGGCAAGTAAATTGAAGAAAGTATACACACAATTAATTAAGTTCAGCTTACTTCAGTTATGGCTATTGGATAAAAATCAAAATCCATTCATAGCCTTGTTTTGTTTGAAGGATTTGAGTTTAGATACATTGAAATATGGATGGAGATAGGGAACCATGATAAGTTTCGTTGTCATTAGAAAGCAAATTGCAGATCCATTTTCAGTAATTAAAATTATAAATGAGCAGAATTTTACTTTTTGCACTTAACAAATTAGGCCAAAGGATAATATATTAACAATACAAAATGGGTTTAATTGATGAAGTGTTTGATGGCATATTCTTCTATTTGCAGCAACAAAAAATTGGGAAATTCAAGATTGTAGCCAGAGAAGAGCGCAAATAGTTTAATTGAAGTAGTTTCCCTGTTCCTTGTGGTAAAATATAATATAGTTATATCTGCTAATTGGTATTTAGAAATGGCTTTTCGGTTTCGGTGGCAATGGCAGATTCCTGTAACTTTCAGTTAATTATCTATTTTTTTTAGACATTCAGTTAATTATCTTGGTGTGCATTTCATTGTGATAATATTTGACCTCTCTTACCCAATAAATGCTTGCTTAATCGTAGTGGTATTGGACCAATTCTTCAATGACACTACATTGTTCACACATGTTTTCCGAGTTGAGTGTTATGATTGACATGCAGAGTTAAGCTCTGTCTGAATGGCCCCTGCATGGTGCAGCTTGAGATTTTAATCTCTTAAAGAAAATAAGTGATTCTATTACAACTTTTAATTTCACAATTTATGCTGTGAATTTTGTACTAAATTGTTTGTTGTTGTTGTTGTTGTAAATCTCTCATTGTTGTGTTATTGCCCCTTTGATTACATGCTACTTCATTGGCATATACATTTGGGAGGTTAATTTATATAACCTACTTTCTATGAATTGCATGCTGTTTTGGTTAGGAATGCTTAAAAGTTAAAACACATGCTGATACCTTTCTGACATCCCATGACTATTAACATAATTAGGCATGGATTCTAGATCTATGTAGTATTTACATGAATAAGCATCAATTACTTTTAAATGAGATAAAAATAAGTCCTTTATCTCTTAATAGCATCAAATTGAAGCCAACATTTTTCCATGATGTGGAAGAAAGTAGTTCTGTTAAAACTATGATTAAGGGAATTCATTTTAGGAAGAAAGTGGTTCTGTTAAAATATGTTTTCTTTCTCACTGCAGTTTTATTCAAACTTTACAGTACACATGGAATAATACCATGAGCAACAAAAGGAGGTCAGAGTTTTCCTGTTCTTGTAATTCTCCTGTTTTTCTTTATGGGATGCTTTTATTTTCCTTTGTTTTCTCTTAAATGGGTTCTTGAAGTAGTTCCTTCGATTTTCTTTAGGACAGTCCTCATATATGGTACTGGACAAAATTAATTTTTAAATTGACGTTTGCACTGGTTGTTCTGTTTTTCTGATTACAAGTTTTAGTGATTTTGGATTAGAGTTGAAAGTGTTTAGTGCCAGAACAGGTTTAAGCAAAAGGTGATATGAAGCTGAGGCTTGGTGAATTTCTTTCTTTTATTGGCATCAAACAGACAAAAAATGGATATGTATCATGAGTGACAATAATGGATATGTGACTATGTCATAATTAGTCTATTTGAAGCACAATTTAGAGGGTACTCTTGAAGAGTTGAGAGTAGATGCAAAGGGTGTTTTATGTTCATATCAATATCATAGCTCGTTCATATTTCACCTTTTTTTAATCTCCTCTTTCTCCAATGGAAAAGTTATCTGTTCTTTTTGTCGTAGCTGTTAGAGCAATTGGAAAGTTATCTTTTACTTCTTTTTCTAGAATACATGTGACTAATTCATATATTCTTATCTATGATTTTTCTACTTTCTTTTAGGTCTGTTTATATTAATTCATTTAGTTGCTATCATTTTTTTTTACTTATGCAAGAAGCTGCCCTTTGACATGACGAATGAACTTCCAACAATCTTTGAAGTGGTGAGGGATATAAAGATGTGGCTTTGGTAACTGAATTCTTCATTGGTAGGCGTAATACAATTCTTGCAATTCGTTGATTTGACTATAGAGAAATTTCGGATTGGGCTGATTTTTAGTATTACGGTACTTTTGTTGGACTAAAATGGGGCTTTGAAATCATTATATCTTTTGTATTTCATCATTTTGGACATGGTTTGCCTTGGAACATCTTGGAAGGCAAATTTATTTTCTTGAAATATTCAAGTGCTTACTTTTTAGAGACTTCAATTTGTGTCTCTTTACATATAATATATAATGGATTGCTCATGCTAGGTTAGGCTTCTGCATGCTCAACATTGACTTTTCCAACAATAAATGTGATATGATATTAGGTGAGTGACGTAATTTCAACTAAATGGGTAGGTTAGTGACTTCAAACATAATATTTTAATTATGTTGAATCCAATAGCATATTGTATTTTACCTACTTTTTCCTATTTTTTCTAAAAAAAATTTCTAATTCTCTCTCTCCCCCTTACAAATTCATTTGAGTCTCTCCCCCCACCCAAAAAAAAAAAAAACTAGTTTCAAGTATTTCTGACGAATTTTATTCACTGTAAAAACTATATATGGCGACAAGTCATTATTTTCACAAGAACTTTTGCGATAGACAACTTACTTATTTGCGGTGATATAAAAAATCCTTATTTCTGTCCACTTTAACCGTAACCAGTAAAAGCTTTTCTTGACTCCTTATAAGCGGCTAATAGGGGAAAGCAATATTTAGCCAAGATTGAACACTTTTGGCAAATTTTATAGTATTTTCGATGATTAAAGTTGCCGAAAATAAAGATTATTTTTGTAGTTGGATAAGGTAAAACCTCAATTTTAACCAACTTTCAGTGGTTGATCATGAACTCGTGGTGCTCGCTACATTTTATATCCAATGCCAAAGAAAGGGTTCATTTTATTTCAATCTTAGTACTACAAGAAAACTACATATTTACGATCAGTTATTTCCAACAAAATGATTATTTTCAACTAAAATGAGTTTCTAATAGTTTTTCGTTGCAAATGATTAGTCACAAAAGTCCGATTATATATATATATATATATATTGTTTGAAATAATAGATCAGAATACACAGCGGAAACGATATTATCTTATCGAAAATATCTCGGATCTAGTACAGTTGTTCCACATATTCTTCAGCGTCGTTGTTCGTCTGAAATCATCTCAGCAATGGTGGAGTATGCTACGTGGTAATACCCAAACAACACTCACTAATTCTGTAGCCTAAATATCAGAACTAGAGAGAACCATTTGAGAGAAATCAAAGCACTTGTTTGTTCTAGTGAGCCATCCAAAAGTGGGGAGTGGCTATATAAATAGCTCTCTAATCGTATTCTCCAACTGTCCCTTAATGGCTAGCTATCAAGTCTCATGAAGTGGCTTGATAGCCACTTCATAACCTCCAAGAGGAGGTGAAGGGGTATCCATTATGGGTGCCAATTTCTTATTTCTCCCACTCACATAGTGGGGAAGACCCTGGGTCAACATCTTTTAATACGTTCTCAATTTTGTTCATACCAACAAATAAGTCATGCAACGATCGAGCGCAACTATAAAATAAAAAAATGGGAGCGCTATACCAAATCTCTCTGAGAGGAGACCAGCATAGCAACATCCTTAAAAGTGTCGTTATGCCCTGACTCATTTGGTCACATCAAACTAAGCATCCATAATCCTTCTCAAGTTCAAATAACTCAGAGTAATGCTTAATTTCCATAAAACATGATGTACTCACAGTTATCTCACAACTTCTAAGAAGTAACATAACTTGTCGGCTGTGAGTACATACCAATATCGATGTGTTATCAAATAGTCTTTTCTTCACCCTCATGTCATTTAGTTTCAGACCAGCGCTTTCCCAGCAATGCCCCAGCAATGCCCTCTTTAAACCGCATCATTTATGGCTATAAATAACATGCCAAAGTAGCAGATACTAAAACATCAACCTCGTGACATAGTTAAAGGTCTCTTAAGAGCATAAATAATTAAGGTCATCAATTATGACCTACAAAACTCACACGGTGAGGAAGCAAGCATTCATTCACTCACCTTTATTATTGGTCGCAAAAGCACATGTAATATGAAATATATTTTACGGTGAAGTTCTCTTAGTAAAGAGCGTATATATAATCTCAATATACCGTACAGATCTTAGTCTAGTCACTATATTAGCGCCTAACCCGAGTCTCTTCATTTGCTCGCAATCCAAAGCACCAAGAGGATCTCGCATTTGGCTAAATCACAAGTTACATGGATTGTGGGTAACCATGCACGATCCTTTTAAATATGATGGATCTCATCTTAGCTCCCACTAATGCGGCATATCTTTTGTGTCTTACAACTTATCCCTCTCTGGATAAGTACCGAATGACACATGTTTTCATCTTTGCTCGCTACAACTTTGTAGCGTCAAAGGCGATCGCTCATGTGAATAAGCCGATCTAAGTCTGTCGATATACCTTTTTCACCTGAACTCTCAAATCTATGCTGACTGCGTGTGCTTATCAAAATATGCTTCCAGTCACACCACATGATTATAAAAATGTCAGTATCATATGCACAACAAGCAAACCATGACGAAGAGAAATCACATGGTCAATTGAAAATAATCAAGCTACAACTATCAAGTAGTGTATGATCATTTATTTCTAGGCGCAATCTCATATATAGTAACTTTCTAAAACATGCTCTTGCCAAGAGATTCTACTTTTATATAAAAGTTCTTTGCACAACCATGAAGTCAGTGATATATGACTCATCGCGAATTTTATTTAAGGCCAAACTCGTAATAAAAATCTTAGATTCTAGTCAGCAAGTTCAACTGTGACTTTTAAGAATCTACAAGGTGACCTCAAACATCTTTCAATAAACTAAATTTACAACTTCATGATTTTATATGAGTCTCTTGTACTCAACAAAAACATGTGAGATAACTATTATTTATTTTTAATTAAGGGCAAAGTGATTAGGTCCTTTGCCTTGATAGATAATCACAATAGTTTAGTCATTACTATTAACAACAATTGCATCACAAGCTCACTTTATCAAGTAAGACATATTTACCCTATAATAAAATCTTAACCTCTATATTAGTAAAATCTTAAACTCACTTTAATGATATATATATATATATTTATATATATATATACTATAATGATAAGAAGGATAGGGTTCAAAAGGAATGGTCTTGTCTTTGAAGTTTGAAGACAAGTTTGCAAAATACATATGAATTTATCAACGCAGACTATCCATTGTCTAGGAAGCAAAATACAAGTGAGAATGAGAAAGGACATGGTTAGGTAATGGAATTTTGTACAAAAATTGGCTTCACAAAAGTGGTATTTAAAGGAGATTCTCAAACAGTTAAAGATCATTTACAGTGAAAAAGGGAACTTGGTCATGGCATGGGCAAATAATAAATAGATGATACCAAAGTAAGGTTAAAAAGATTATCCCAAATTGAGGATTCACTTATTTATAGAGAGGCATATACAGTATCTAATCAATTAGCAAAACTAGCTATATTACATGATGACTAACGGATCAATTGGATTGAACAAGGGCCATAATCAATTCATAGATTTGTATTTGCAAGAGAAATTTTGTAATGACTAACTTTCTATTCAATGGCATTTTTCAAATTGAAAAATGCCAGTGAAAACATGAGACATACTTGTACTGGTTGGGTTTTTAAACCCTAGTGCTCAAACTAAAATGAAAAAAACAAACAAGAATTCTATATGTGTAAGTAATACTAGATACAATTATCAGTATATAAGTTTGCGCACTCATTTTGAAAAATAGTAGGGTTTATTATTAAAAATTTAATTTTTCATACAAAGTGGATCCTATATTTATATGATTGTAAATATCATTTCTATATCATAAAGAGATAAAAGTTCAAACTTGACACCAAATTACTTACCAAAAGACAAATTACGAAACAAATGAGCAGCAAGTACTAGTTGGTAGGTACGGAGTGACCGTAATTTTAGTATGTAAAGAGAAAAATAATGTGGTGTCCCGACCCCCACGTATAATTTGGTGGAAGTTGTGGCACTAAGATGATGACCACATGGATTACACACCTCAACAACAAATGCTCAAAGTGTGTGCAACATACAATTAGTGTGCATATAATAATAACAATGGAAAATTAAAAGGCCTTCAAACTAAGTACCAAAAAATTTGAAAACAGTACAATAAAACAATAATCCTCCAAAAAGTCATATAGTCATTCAGCAAATATATAAATAAAAAGGAAAATATATAACATAAGGGGGAATAAATCTCACAACACCAAAGCAAAGCCAGCAAGTCACTCTTCCGACAAAGCCGGCTCCTTGGGCTCATATTCTTCTTCTGCATCAAAGTCTACTGTTCCATAAGATGGAACTGTAGGTAAGAACACTATACTGGGATTATGAAATCTCAACAAGTCAGCAACCAAACAATACCCAAGAGATTAAAGCATATTTAATACAACTAACACATCTACAGCCACAAAGAGAGAATATTCCAGGAATATTTCATTTTTCTTTTTGCACATTTTCAATACAATTCTAATCGTTTGCAAGGTTTTTTACTGTTTCTGTAACACCTCTTCCCGTGAGTTAAGGAGTGTCATGTGATTTTTTTAAAATTTTAATCCGACACATTATTCTTGATTTAATAATAAAAATAAAATAACATTTAGTTCATAGAAATGAAGTTCTAATAAAATGTCTTTCACAAAAAAATTTAACCGAAAGTAACTTGTGTCGTAAAGACACTTAATTTTAGGAAAACTTAAAATTTAATTAGCTGCTCAATCTATTTCTGGCCTGCCTGCTCGCACTAATCATCTTTCTCACCTGGGTGATTTTAAAAATAAGAAATAAACTAAAATGAGTCAATGACTCAGTAAGAAATTTACCACAACGTAAGATAATACGATATGAAATGTTTAATAAAATTTTCATACTCAGATCTGAAATATGAATGTGCATGCTAATGTTTAAGCTATGCATGATTGAACTATTTGAATTAACTGACTAACTAACTTAATTGATTGGTCTGAATTAACTAACTAATCTAACTAATTTAACTAAATTGATTTAACTGAACTGATTTAGCTAAACTGATTGGACAACACACTTAATCTTGTATGCAAGGTTATGCACTAGCCCTCGTTCCGCTGCAGCAAGGGGAGTCACTGATAGTACTCTAGCGTACTATAGTGGACTACGTTTAGGTTTGTGACTTGTACATCCACCCTAATCTGATATGCATTGGTATCATGTATCTAAATAGTCATCTATATTACCTGATTAACTAAATAACTGATTAGTTGGTTTCTGATCTGATTTAAATTTATACATGAATTTAACTTAACTTATGTGACCTATGTAATATGAGATGCATATCATATATACTGATATAAATAACTATGTTCGCTGAATCTGGACATGATGCAAATGACATGATCGTGTACTATGCTATGCTAAATGACATGCTTGCATGACATGAGGGATATATGAAAAGGGCTATTAAAGAATTAGCTCTACTAATAATATAATCTAACTGTGAGGATTCTAATTTTATAATCAAATTCAATTATCTTGTAGATAATTCGTTACCTATACAAAATATGAATCGTTACTAATGTTTCTAGAATAGCGTGCTGAAACATTAATACATGTCGTGGATAATAATTCAATAGATATTAAGCTTCATACAAAATACATTACATACTAATATCACAAAACTAATAAATACTAATAACATATTTGAAATTTTAAAAATATACTTTAGCAAAATTCTTGGACTATTTTTAATTATACTAAAATGAGTTGTGAAAACCCAAATTCTTAAAATAGGTTTACATTTTTATACATTTTTATACTTAACATAGATATTTGATCTTACAAGAAATCCAATAAATACTAACACCGTTTAACATATTACTTTATTTAAAAGTAAAACCTTAATAACATAAATATATCTAAATCTAAATTAAATAACATTAAAGATTCATTTCATATAATAGATATTGAACTTAAAGTAAACGTTTACCAAGTATTGCTGAATTTAATTTTAAAATTAACACTAATAGTATATTATAATTAGTAAGAAATCATATTTGGTTTAAATCTAATAATAACACTTGAAACTTGTTTCAATAAATATACTTAACAGAACTCATCTAGTTAAAAAAAAAATGATACTCCATTTACTACTAGAGATTATTATAATAAAATAATAATTACAAATATAATCTGTAGAACTAAAATTTTCTATATTTAAAAAGAGTCCGGTGCCAAATAAAGTAAAACCTGCGCAACGCTGCTCAGTACACATATGCTATATCTTTCATGGCATAACTGTAATTAAACCTTTACATATCCCAGGTTTACAAATTTCTAAAACTAAAAGTGTAAAACTAGCACACGAAGAGAATGCCGGCAGCGGGGCTTACCAAGAGCTAGGTCCAGCGGTGGTCTGGGAGGATCCCGTTGGCGGCACGACTGGGCTTCTTTGGGCACTATAAAGGTGAGACAGAAACACGGGGAGAGAGAGCCCGAGGGGTGGGAAAGGGAGTTTACGCATCATGAGGCGTGCATGGGAGCTTCGAACGGTGGCGCTGGACACCACTGAGCGGTGGAGGGTCGATATACGGCGTCGTATGATGGAGCTGATGGTGGCGTCATGGCCCAACCGTGGCAAGGCGTGGATCTCGGTTTGGGCAACCATGTTTTGTTTATATGTGCAAAAGCAGAGCTTCTGTTTGTAGTGGTTTCTCATGGTTGGGCAGATTTGCGTGTTGCTTGGTGGCAAAGGGAGGAGACTGCAGCAATGGAGTGGCCTCATTGGTGGCTTCTTGGTGTTTAAAGTCTGATCCGCTGTGGTCTCAAGGCTGTGCAACTGGGCGGCTGGGTTGTGGCTCAACGGAGAGGAAAGGATGCTCTATTTTTTGGGATGGCAAACCAGAGGTCTTCTGTCGGCTGTTAACGACTTGCGATGACATTTTTCGATGGTGTAAGGCAGTGCGTGAACTGGTTGGCATGGCTGGAAGCTAGTGTAAAAATGGGGAGATGGTAGGTGAGATCCATACCAGCGTGCATGGAGAAAAAGCAGCAGACCAAATGGAGATGATTGGTCTGCACTGTGCTGCATGCGATGGGTGTAGGGGGCCATTGCATGGAGTTGGTTTTGGTCATTCTACGTCGTGCCCTGAAAGTACGTATGACCATGGACACCCTAAGAACATAGAGAGAAGAGAGACGTGCGTAAATTATCTACATATATAAATATATATACATATATATTATATATTTATATACACTGCTTCTGGAAAGGAAACCCGAAGAGGATAAGGATCAGGAATGTGGATAGACGTGGGCTAAACTGAAGGGAGTGGTTAGCTGCGAAGAAATTTGTAAAAGCCTTGATCTACACGTTCAACGCCGTTGATTTCAAACTGATAACCTCCACATTATCATGATTCATGAAGAGGAAGAACGTGGAGCAGTTTTGGGAGGATATTTAGGAAAGAAGATGAGTTTTAAAGAATAACGTTATTCCATGATTCTGTCAGTTATAGAAAATCGCTAATAACTTTATTCTTAGAAGATAAAAGGAGAATATAAATATAACCATAAAATATATATAAAGATAAAGATAACCATAAGATATATATGAAAGATTAGGCTTTCGACACTTGCAGTCCGTTTATATAAAGTGTAATACTTTATCTCCAGAGGATTTGTCCCGAATCCATCTCCCGAATTGCAAAAAAAAATTATTTTTTTTATTTTTTTAATGATTAAATAGATGTTTTTAAATGATAATGTGATTTTTTTTAAAAAAATATTTTAATATACCAAAAATATAAGTGAAAATAAATAAAATAAAATAAAATAACACAATTAACCTGTTCGGGACACTTTCGGGCTACATCCTCTCGGGGAATGTAGCACCACTCTTATATAAAATAATAATAATATTGAATGTTGAAGAGAATAAAGACGTGAAAGGTGATAGAAGTTTTCAAAATATTTAAACTAATTAACATAGATTATTATTAATAAACTAAATATATTAATAATATAATTAAAATAATATCTATAATAAAAATCTATAGTCAAAATATGAATTTATTAATACCATAACATCTGATAAAATTGATAACACTTATAATAATAATGAGAAAATTATATCATAATATGATAATTCGAAAGATCAAATTATTCTTATTTAAACTCTAAATATCGGGGTTGGGATGTTACAGTTTCGGATGCAACAGCTAGCTCCGTTCATTGAGAAAATTCAAGAAATTGCTGCAATTGTATATGAAACCTAACATCACTCATGCTATGGGTGTTGTGAGTTGTTTTCTTACAAATCCAGGAAAAGAATATTGGAAAGTAGTAAAGTGGATTCTCAGATACCTTAAGGATATATCAATAAGTGTGCTTGTACTAAAGTTTTGAATTCCGTTCCGGTGACCGTTCCGGTTGAGGCACTGGAACGGAATATTTCGGTTCTGTTTCGTTCCGGTGTTCCGTTTCGGGATAGACATTATATGAATAAATTATATATATATATATATTAACTTTATTCTAAAATAAACATATGTACACAAATATTAAAAGCATACATGCTTGATAAAATTAATAATATTTTTCAACAATCAGTACAAGCCTTAAAGACATATTTTGAAATATAACACAATATCATAAGTTCTCAATCCAACATATACTCCTCGTCTTCAACGAGACGATAAGGATCAATAAGTGGAACATTATTCAAAACATTTTCTTCAATATCATCATCATCATCAAGATCAACATTATCACAATCTTCTAAATTTAGTGAGCCTAATGGCTCCTCAATACATCCCCAATCTAAGTCTTCTCCTTCAATAAGTTCTGGTTCTTCTCCAACCCATTCTTCCATCAAGTCAATATTCTCAAGATTGATTGGATCAAAAGAATCTCTTCCCCTTCTTATATTTCTGCCAAAATAAAAGTCACAGATAAGCATAAGTGTTACATAATTTTTCAAAAGTAAATAAATTATTATTTTGGAAAAAAATTTACCTTTCACGTAACTTCAAGTTATAACGTACAAATACTAAGTCATTCAATTGTTTATGCTCTAATCTATTCCTCTTCTTCGAATGAATAAATTCAAATGTACTCCAATTTCTTTCACAGCCAGTTGCACTACAACATTGACTTAGTATGCGAACTGCAAACCTTTGAAGAGTTGGAACCTCAATTCCATATTTAGTCCACCATGCAACTATAGCAAAAAAGAAATAATAAATTATTACTTAAAAACAAATAAAAGAATTTAAAGATAAATTCACACTAATTAACAAAGTGTATGGAAGTTACCTGGACAAACTTTTGTACGCTGACGAATTACTAAAGGTTCTCCAAAATCACCGTTTGCATTTTTATACAATTCAACTTCTTCCATGATTTTGTCTTGCTTATCAGTATCAAGTTCCAACTTTATAACACAACTCATAAACCCTCTTAAAACATCATTTTTACTTTTAAAGCAAGTGTTGAAGCAAATTCCAAGATTAAGAAAACAACCTGCTGCATGTAATAGACTATGAAGCTGCTTATCACACCTAGCATCAATGATCCTGATGAATGGCATAAATGCAGTAACTTTGTTCTTCAATCTTGCTTTTATATTCTCTTTGGCTCTCTCCATTGCATCATACAAATATCCCATTGCAGGCTTCTCGTCTCCATCAACAAGTCGTAATACTCGAACCAAAGGTTCACCGACCTTTACAATAAACTGACACTGAATCCAAAACTCTCCATATTCTAAAACAATTTTGGCTATTTCCTTCCTTACGCTGCTTTTAGAATAACTTGATGCAACCTACTTATCACAAGTAAACATCTGTCTAAGCTCTTTTTTAAACAAAAGTAAACATTGGATACTTATAAAATTTGTAGCAAATCTTGTGACTGCAGGGCGACATAAATCACGACCGTTGGTGAAGTCTTTTCTCATCAAAGCCAAAACCCAAGCATGGTTGTAAATGAATTTTGTTATTTTTCTTGCCTTCTTTATAGTTTCATCAATAATAGGAAAATGCTTGGAATCACAAAAATTCTCTAACATCAAATCTATACAATGAGCAGCACAAAGGGACTAAAAAAAAGAACCATGCTTTTGCTGTAATTTTTTTCCTGCAGCCTTATAACTTGCATCATTGTCCATTATGAACTGCACAACATTCTCAGCCCCAACTTCTTGAACAACTTCATCAAATATGTTAAATAGTATTTCAGAATCTTTTCTAAGGCCCGATGTATCAATAGACTTCAAAAACATTGTACCTTTTGGACAATAAACTAAAAAGTTAATTATTTGTTGTTGCCTCTGGTTTGTCCAACCATCTGCCATTAGTGAACAACCACTTTTCTCCCAATATGCTTTAATAAACGAAAGATATTTTTGAACTTCAGTCACAGAATTTTTCAAAAGATTTCCTCTCAATTTATACAAAGAAGGACCCTTAAATCCTGGCCCGATGGCAACTATGCCATCAATAGCAGGCTGATAAAACTTAGATTGAGATGCATTAAAAGGTAAATTAGCATCATACCACCAATTTGCTACAGCCATCTTTGCTTTATCAAGCATCTCCTTTGAACACATAGCACTTTTAATACAAGGCTGAGACCCAGGAGTTGTTTTTGGAGCGAAAAATTTATTTATACCCCTTGTTGACTTTTCGCCTACTTTCTCCTTCCCCTTCCCTTTTGAACTATGAATGTATCCTCCATCATCATCAGTAACATCAACATTAATATCATCATATGTTAAATCGACAGGACTTCCAATCTGTGAGTATTTTTCTTTTCTTCTCTTTGTTTTTTTTTTCATTTCATTGACTAACTCCTTCATTTGCCATCTTATATCAGCAGGGACCTTTTTACATGCTTCTACATCACCTGGAATCCCACCCAGATGGTACTTCAATCTTGTGACTCCACCACCTCTAATTGTCTTGTTGCAATAAATACATTCAGTACTACTTCTTGCCCCTGGCACTGCACGTGCATGGGCCCATGCTGGATCCTCTGATCTAGCAGGAGCAAGTGCCATAGATGTAGCACTATTTGATTGACAACTAGACATTTATAATTTTATATACCCTTACATAATTATAAAAATTGGATTAATTCTATTTCAAGCACCAACAGTAATAAAGACACCAAATGGAGGAACTATCAAATGGATAATTTATGCACTAATAGTCTAAATTCTAATACAAATGGAGAAACCATCAAGTCAAGCACCAACACCAGAACCAAGCTAGTCTACGGTAACCATCAAGAAAAAATATTTAACTTTAAAAAATAAATATACAGAACACATTCATTTACACACTTTCAAAAATAAATATACAGAACACATAAAAAATAAAAAAATTAGCCCAAAGAATCAATAATATCTAAATGAATTTATAAAATAAAATAACATGAATAAATTTACTTAATCTACGGTAACATGAATAAATAACATGAATAAATTTACTCAAGAATTCAAGTCAGTGGCTTCCAAAATTAATTTTTTTTATAAAAAATATAAAAATTATGCCAAAGAATCAATAATATCTAACTAATTTATAAAATAAAATAACATGAATTTATCTACTCGGCGGGCAAAGGAAAAAGCAGAGGGGAAAGCAAATCCTAAACGAGTTAATGGAAAGCAAATCGAGTCATGGACTAACCCAGCGGAGTCGTGGACCTCTCCTTGATTTCCGGCGATTCGCGTCTTGACGTCGGCGACCAGAGGCTCAGAAGCAGCTACGGATGGAGGCGGCGCCGCAAAGGAGACAGTTTTGGGCCGTGGGTGTGGCTCGGCAGTGGGCGATGGAGAAGGCGCCGGAAGTGAATCGGGAAGCCGCAAAGGCGTGGGCGTCGTCGGCAAAGGCAGTGACCGTTGGCTCGGCAGTGGGCGTCGGCGATGAGACCGTCGGCAAGGTCAGGGGCGTACAGCGTAGGGCTTAGGGTTGAGAACTTGAGAAATGAGAATGGAATGCGAAAATTAGTCTCAGACGTCGAAATGAAGATTAGGAAATAGAAAAATTAATAAAATAAAAAAGAAAGTAAATATATTTACAAAACTGCCATTAATGATGTTCCAGTCCGGAATATGATATTCTGGCCGGAATCCGGAATTCCGGCCGGAACATATAATTCCGGCCGGAACGGCCGGAATTTAATCCGGTGCGGAATGCAGGGTCTATCCGTTCCGGCAACTGTTCCGGAACGGTAAATTCCGGCCGGAACGGCCGGAACGGAACGGAATTTAAAACTTTGGCTTGTACTAAGGGAGAGCTTACCAAATCTTGGATGATTATACAAATACTGATATGACTAGTGATCTTGATGAAAAAAAATCTACATCAAAATATATTTACACATTTGCATGAGCAGCTGTATCATTGTAGTTTAGATTGTAAAAATGTGTGGTTTTATCTATAACGAAAGCAAGAAAGAAAATGTTGTGGCTAAAACGATTTCACTGAGAGACAAGAATCAGCCAGAAAGAGTACAAAGTATATTGTGATAGTCTAAGAGCTCTAAACTTGTGTCACGATGATGTTCGCTATCATTTGATACACGAGATAATGAATTAGTAGCTATTGAAGCTTATGAAGATCCATACAAAAGAAAATCCAGCGTACATGCTAAATGAAAGTCGTCACACATAAGCTATGTGGAGACATAGTTATGTTAGATACCTTAAAATAAAAGATATTAGGATATCCTTTGTTTGGTATTGAAGAAGAGAATTATTGAGACCGATGGTAATAAGCACAGTTGGAAGAACAATGCTAAGTAGTAGTTGAAAATATTGAACTTCTTACCATAGTTTAAAATACCGTATCATACCAGCCAGTATGGCTGTTACATGTTGTACCGGCCAGTTGGCCAGTATAGGTACACTACATGTTTCGTATCGGCCTAAATACCGGCCGTACCAGCTAGTATTTCGGCCGTACCGGATTTTGACAAATTTTTTTTCATTTTTTTCTAGTTTTTTCTCAATTTAGACTAGACTATTTACATATATGTATTTATCTTTATAATTTATTCATATGTTGATTATTATTTTGAAATATAATTTATATATTTATTTATATATATAATTTTTTTTATATAAAGTATTCTGAAATGGTACATGAAACGGTACCAGTATCGAAATTTTCATTCCAGTTTCTTGACCCGTACGGTATTCAAAACTTTGCTTCTTACTGCGATTGATGATTGAGATTTCTTTCTTCAAATCGACTTAATCTCTCCAAATTCTCCTATAAAAGGAGAAGAGATCAAGCAAAAGAAATGGGTATGCGGAAAATGTAAATGGTGCGTAGAGAGAGGTGCAAGAATGAGTTCTAACGTGAAGAGATGTGAAGAGAAATATAGAACCTGGGTGAGCTCTGAGAGAATAGAGAGTTGAGTTTAGTAGAGTGTGACCCTCATCCTCTGTAATGTTCTCTGTATTCCACTATTTATTAGTTAAGTTCTTTCTTTATGTGGACGTGGGCTATTTTGGCCAAACCACGTTAAATTCTTGGTCCCATATTATTTGTAAGTGTCCTTTGATACTAACAGATTAGCATGTTCTTGAACCATTCAGGTGCAACATACCCTTTTGTTCCTTTAATGGCGGTCTGAGTGTGGCTTCGATTCATCTTCAACAGCTTTGCTAATCCAAAGTCAAAAATTTGAGCATTGTAATATTCATTAAGAAGTATGTTATGTGGCTTTATGTCACAATCAATAATCTGACAGTAGCATTCTTGATGTAAATACAAGAGTCATTTGGCAATCCCAACAGCAATTTGAATTCTTTCTTTACAATTTGGTTTCGAGTCTCCTAAAAGGAAACCTGCTAAAAAGCCATTGCTCAAGAACTCATATACAAGTAATTGATGAGGTCCCTCGTCGCAGAATCCAAGCAATCTAACTAGATTCTTGTGATGTGTCTTGGCAATTATGTTCACTTCAGCTTGAAATTCTTCCTCAATCTTTTGTGCAACACTATTTAACTTCTTAACGACCACAAGGACATTAGAATTACAATCCATATTTATTGATCCTTTGTAGACAATACCAAAAGTTCCCTTACCCAGTTGTTCCTTGAACCCGTCTATAGCATCTTGAAGATATTTGTATGTAAAACAACACAAATTCATCTCCAAGATGCTACATTTTTCATTGGTTATTTTGCTTTTCTTTTGGTAAAAGAAGAAAAAAACCATATAGCCTAGATACAATAAGTGAAAAGTTAACAAACACGGAGCAACCCAAAAGCACTAATCCTACGAGTATCAAAATCTTCTCATTTTTCTTAATTTGGATAGATTTCTTGCCTCATATCAGGTTACAAGGACCACGTAGAGTAGAATTATATGTTCTTGTCCACTCAATATTTGGTATTTCTTTAATAACATAAAGTCCCTTTTCACAACTATGCTCAACTTCCATAAGGATCATGTGGATCAAGAAAAGATTATCAATTTAGGCATTCATACTTTGGTCTTTTATCTACTTTAAGGCTGCATAAAGTGTTCTACCCATAAATTGATAACATTTAACAATCAATTCCAAACGATTCATATATGAAAACTGGTATGGAAATTAGTGATATGGGAGTGAATTTGGTTGGTCCAGCCATGGGATCAGTTGATAATTCTATTTTATCTCAACGAGATTGCAGTGCTGATTTATAGCACTAGTTTTACTCTTGTAATTGATTTTATCATTACCTTGTATAGGTTATTTTATTTATTTTTATAGAACATTCATTGTATAGGAGATACTAATAGCCTAAGCTATCTTTGTATGCATTTTTCAGTATAAATACAATATCACTTCCACAACAAACGTGTGGTGAGATTTCTCAATCGTCGATTCTATAGTTTTCTTCTTGGTATCAAAGAAATATGAGGAGGGCCACTGGCCTATCTCACGTGAGAAGTCACTACTCCTACAACTGTTCTTCCAGTTGTAGAGGGCTCAAACACTGAAGTTGTCTTAAATTCTGATTTTATGAAACGGAAGACTATGGATAGACTTCTTCAAGACTGGATCATTGGCACCTTGTCTAAGGAAGCCCTTAGCATCGTTATTGGCCTGGACACATTAGCACAAGTCTGGAATGCACTCAAGGAAGCATATGCTCAAGCATCTCAAAAGCAACACTTTCAACTCAAACAGCAACTTACCTACATGAAGAAAGATTCAAAAATACCCTTGAATGATTACCTATGAAAACTCAAATGTGTGTATGATAGTTTATCTACTATTGATTTTCCTATTACTAACAAAACTATAGTTTTTTCTCTTTTGAATGGTTTGGGTGCAAAGTATGAGTCATTTACAACATCTATGCTTAAGCCACCCATGTCAAGTTGTGCTGAAGTTATTCCATTGCTGCAAAGCTATAAGACACATGTGAGCCTTCATTCCCCTGATTTTGCAACATAGACAACTTTCTATGGTAACAAAAACAACTCTAAGTCTAACAACAAAGATCCTCAACCATCTACTTCCTTTACTTCTAAAGGAAACTGCTTTTCTCTTACAAATCAAGCCATTATGAAGACCAACAATTAGAGTCCTACTAATGTACCTCCACAAAATACTCATGAGTCTAACCATGATCTTATGTGTCAAATTTGTGAGAAGAGGGGCCACACAGAAATTCGTTATTGGTATAGGTTCAACCACTCGATTCAACCAAACAACTTGCTCCAAGACTTTGCAACTTTCAACTTTCAACCTTTGTGACTCAACCAATAATGAAGAATGAGTTTCAGACACATAAGCCTTTGCAACTTTCAACCTTTGTGAGTCAACCAATAATGAAGAATGAGTTTCAGTACAAGAGTTTCTTTTGGTTCTTGACATAGAAAAGAATATACTTTCTAATGGCCAATTGATTTTTCAGTGAATTGTGAATTTACTAATGAAGATTTTGTCATCAAGGACCAAGTGACACATAGGTTACTAACGAAGGGAATCAAGCAAGATAACCTCTACACCATTCAGCCATCACCAGCTACTTTCTTTTCCACCAGATTTAAAGTATTAACTAGGAATTTATGGCACCAAAGGCTTAAGCATCCTTAAGCAATTGTTGTGGAGAAACTTCAAAATCATGATCTTATTAAATTATTGTCCAATAAAGTAGAAAATAGTGTTCGTGAAAGCTATCAATTAGGGAAGATATCTAAGCTTCCTTTCTCTGTTTCACAATTTGTTACCTTTGAACCATTTGATAAAATTCACATAAATCTATGGGAACCTGCACCAGTTTCTTCAACAAATCAGTTTTTATATTATGCTACTTTAGTGGATGACTATAGTAAGCTCATTTGGATTATCCTTCTAAAGAAAAAATCAGACTTATTCAATCAATACTTGTTGTTTGAAAAATATGTCTCACAACAACTTCAGAAAAAAAAAAAAAATATATATATATATATATCAATTAATAGACTACCTACAACTACGCTAAATTGGGAATCTCCATACTTTATGCTTTATAACCAGATTATGGATCATTGAGAGTGTTAAGATCAAGGTGTTATCCATACACGGGACCAAAAGAGGAACAAGGTTGACACAAAATAACTACCATGTGCATTTTTGGGATATATTGATCGGCATAAGGGATATAGGTGCTACCATCCACCCATAAAAGGAATTTTATCACGAGACATGTAGTTTTTGATGAGAGGATTCTTTATTTTAAATCATTTGTTTAGAATCAGTAGCCTTAGTCAGACCTAATGATCACTACATTTATAGAATGGGAAGCAACTCAAGTTCCTCTAAATGATACAACCTCTTCTGCAACGGATTTATCAACAGAGAAACCTATCCACAATGCTCCTTTGCATAAATCTTTAACTATATCTAATTTACTCTCTGGTGCAGCCTCTCAACAAGTTTCAATTCCTAGTCTGTAGAATAATAATTTTCTTCAACTTGAAGAAGGTGAAAGTTACACTACTCTTGAGGCAACTCCCATTTCTGTGACACTGATTGAAGACCATTCACCACCTACTTCATCACATGTAATACAAAATCAAGCAAAGTCAGGAATACACAAACCAAATTCCAAGTATGCACTCATTCATGAGTATGGTGCCATTCCAAAGTTGCCTAAAACCACTCAATCTACGATCAAACATCCAGGTGGAAGCAAGCAAAGGAAGAGGAGCTTGAAGCATTGCAGAAAAATAAAACCTGGTCCCTTGTTCCTAGGCACTCAAACATGAATATAGTTGGCTCAAGTTGAGTGTTTACACCCAAAATAAATGCAGATCTAGAACGCCTTAAAGCAAGGTTAATGGCTAAAAGTTATTATCAAGCGATGGATTAGACTTCTCAAAAACCTATTCCCTAGTTGTTAAGCTAGTAACTATAAGAATAATTCTCCCAATAGCAGTGGTTCAAAATTTGAGTATTAAGCAACTTGATATGAATTAAAATACATTCCTTCATGGATTTCTTTCAGAAAAAATCTTCATGGAGCAACCTCCTGGATTTGTCAGCAATGATAAACCTTATCATGTTTACTTACTTCACAAAGCAATTTATGGATTAAAACAAGCCCCAAGAGCTTAGTTTGATAGGTTTAGTTCATTTCTCTTGGAGATAGGATTCTTTTGTCACACGACAGACCCAAGCATTTTCATCAATCACTCAGAGCATGGTACCTTAGTGAAAATACAAAGTGAAAATCCCATCAAAATTGAGAGTTGCTCGAACATAAGAATTTTATATTAACACCTCTCCCGTGAGAGATTAATACGCGCATCATTCTCTATTCGTATATAAGTATAGCTTGATTAATCGAATTCCAATTGCTTAGCACGACTTGATGTGTTAAAGTCACTCATAGCACTACTTTACAAGTAAGGTTCAATTGGTTCAATAGTGGGCAAGTTTAAGCTATTGAGCACAAGCTTACTCCTTCTTTCAATGAAACATAGCTAAGATCTTCCTTGAAAGTGTTGTTCTCGAATTGTTGAGAAGATAGGACCCCTCCCTTCTCCATTTTCTGTGTTGGCAAGATCGTCTCGGTAGGATTAGGAAAGCTTTCTCATACCTTATTAAAGTTGTTGTCTTCAAGCACAAGGTTTCCTATGTCGTGCATAATGGCAGAGCCACGTTAGGGCAAAGGGGGTCATGGTCCTCCCTCTCCTTCGCCCCACCCCTCTAAAAAAAAGGAAAAAAATAATATATGTTTAAAAAAAAAGTAAAATATGTTGATTTTTTATGATTTAGTAAGATAATATTAATTTTATCTTGTTTTGGCTTCTTCTTTAAAAATTGTTTGGGTCTCTCTCCACAAAATTTAATCTAATTTAAAAATAAAATACATCTTATATAAAATAAAATAATATAATAACATGCTGATATACCTTTATTATAGATAAAAATAAAAATAAAAATAAAAATAAAAAAGAAGTTGGATAATTTTTAACATATTTTTAATATATTTTTATTTTGATGACATGCTCTTGACATATCATATATTTTTTGAATGCATAAATTGTATGAAACGTATTTTATTTTTATTATAAATCTCTCTATCAGATTATTTTATATCGCATAAAAAATTGTATAGAAATAAAAAAAAAAAAATTTTGTTTTAATTTTTCTTGCCTCCTAAAGCAAATCCCTGACGACTCCGCTCATCGTGCATTGATCCATAGGAAGCAACACCAGTTAGGTTTGGGGATATCCATAACACTTCACTTTGGGGGCTAGTCAGTAATAGCCCATGATTAGTAGTTATCTCCATTTTGGATTCCCTTAGGGCGGGATTATCCCCATTTGCAAACTAGATTATGGTTTTGTCTGCAATCTTATTGTACCAAATAGAAAGAACGAAGAAATATGTGTTCAGAAAATTACAAGAAATGGGTTAAGGAAGGTGAGAACTAAAGCCAATTGTATGATGTGATACGCCTATGTGATGTGTAGTGAAAGGAACCTAGGGTTCCAGTGAATAAGAATGTCGGCAGAGCTGTGTGAGGATAGTGGGGCGAAGGAAGATCACGAAACATGCCTAAGTGTTGTTAACGTGGGCCGGGTCAACTGAGAATTCGTGGGCCATGGGCCGTAAGTTGTAATATACGCTGCTTGATGTAATAATAAGAATTGGGACCTAGTTTAGTCATTTACATGAATTAGTATAAATAAGCATGTAAAAAGCAGAACGGTTATTCTTCTGATCATTAGAACTTTCTGGAGTTTTAGGAGGAAGTCTTCCCTCTAAGAAGACGTTGTGATTCTTGTTGAAAGTCAATACTATATTCAATTCATTCATCTTTCTTCCACAGTTCAATTACGTTGTTACATATGACCATGAATAGAAATAATACCTAGTCAAGCGACACACTTTCATGGCCAATGAACCATGTTTGAACTCTTTTTTTCTTATCTATGTTCGTAATATAGTCAATGTTGGAAATATTTTGAAAGTATTATATATTATATTTATTATTAATAATATTTTTAAAGATTTATTTTTAAAAGTTATGAATTATTTTGGATATAGAAAATAAAATTGATAAGCTATTGTTTATATATATAATATAGGGAGATGTTGCAGACCGGTTGGACTTATAAATATTAAAAAACAGTCCACCAATAATAAATAACCACATCATTAATTATAGCAAACACAGCGTACCAAATCACATTTATTGTTTGCTTATGTCCCCTCTCCTGTGATTCTGCCTGCGACCTCCTCGGCATCAATATCTCGCACCGACGTCTCCTCTCCCTCAGTAGTATATGCCATTTTCTATACAAAATAACTAAAATTACAGACCCAAACACCCAAACATGCATCAAATAATCACGAAACTCCCAACCGATAATCAAGTCGACACCATCACTTCCCCATCTTCGAGGTATTCTTCTTCGGCGAATTCTTCCTTCTGATATTTCGAATTCGTCACCATATCTTGATAGAGAGCTCAGTTTGGCAGATGATTTTGAAAATTGGATTTCATGAAGAGCCAACGCCTGATCAAGTCCACTCCCTCTCTCTTGCATTTTATGAAGAATAATTTTTTTTTTTAAGTTTACCTCTAGATGATATTATTGACATGATGCCATATGATTTATTAAAACATATCCAGAAAATACAAACAGAATTTATGATTTTAGTCTTTTAATATTGAGTGATGCTATTATATCTCTTCAATTTGCTCATTTGGTGTGTCACTTGGTAATTAATATTTTTATTTTTATTTTTATATTTTATTTCAAACAATTTTTAAACATGTTTAAATATTTTTAAAAAAATATTTAAAAAATCAATTTATTAATAATTACTTCTTTAACTATTAAAATATTTTTTAAAAAATAAATATATAAATAATTAAAATAAGTGAACAAAATAAAGTCATATAATAATTTTTTCTTTTAATAATTTATATTTTAATATTATTTTATTTTATAATAAATCACGTGACACCACGTATAGTACTATGTAAAGAGGGCATCTGAGATTCTGAAATAGCCTGATCGCAGGACTCTTACTGAATAATTTTCCGACATGAGACATGCCAGGGAACACGTCAACGAACATCTATTACGGTATGATAAAGAAATATTTTCAAAAGATTGATTTAGTCAAACTAGAAATTACGACTAAAAAATAGCATAAAAAAATTTGACTTTTAAACGAATCATATTAGGAAATTCTAATTTCTAACCAATGCAATAAACAAAAACACAAGCTTCTGCCTGAAATTTCAAAAGGGCAGATCAAGGCACACCTGTCCATGGTTCACCGGAGTCCAGTCTGCTCATGTTGCTTGTTGACCATGAAATTAGTATAATGCTACTCATCAACCACCACTTCACAGCTACATTAAACCCAACTTCTTCCGATTGTCTGAACCCAAATATTGCTTTTGACAATGGCTTCTGTTCTTCCTCCAATTTTCTTTTCCCTGCTGCTGCTCTTTCCAATTTCTGCTATTGCTCAAACTACTCCTAACATCACCGTGGGCAGTACTTTCTCTGCGACTGATGATTACTCCATATGCCTCTCTCCTTCTGGCGATTTCGCCTTTGGATTTCGCAGACTCAACAACAGTACTGATTTCTTCCTTCTCTCTATTTGGTATAACAATATACCGGACAGAACCATTGTTTGGTATGCAAAGGCAGATCGCCCTGCTCCAAAAGGATCAAAACTGGAACTAAATTCTAATCGTGGATTAGTTCTCACTACCCCTCAAGGCGAAGAGTTATGGACATCTCTGAACCTTACCGGTGTTGTTGCCTCCGGTATGATGAACGATACCGGCAACTTTGTGCTCAAAGATAGCAGCTTTAATAAGGTATGGGAAAGCTTCTTGGATCCTGCCGATACTATTTTACCTACGCAGATTATGGAAAGGGGAGGGTTCCTTTCATCTCGACAATCAGAGACCAACTTTTCCAAAGGAAGATTCCAGCTTCGTTTCGTTCCAGACGGGAATAAGCAACTGATAGAGGTTGGTACTCTTGTGCTCAATACCATAAACTTACCCACCGATGAACCTAATACTCCTTATTATACAAAAGATAGAGGTAATGCAACAAATCCCGGTAAACAATTTGTTTTTGATGAGTCTGGATATATGTATATCCTTCAAGAGAATGAGGAACGTATCATTCTATCACCGGAAAGTCTCTCGACGGGAAATTCCTATTTTAGAGCTACTCTCAATTTTGATGGTACTTTCATTCTGTATTCTCACCCGAAGACTGCCGCCGGCAATGAAAGCTGGACTCTGATTTGGTCTGTTCCAGATAATATATGCCAAGGTGTCTTTATTGAATCGGGATTGGGTATTTGTGGGTACAATAGTGTCTGTTATCTCAAATCAGATAAAAGGCCAAGATGTGAGTGCCCAAAAGGATTCTCTTTACTTGATCCAAATGATCTTTATGGAAGTTGCAAGCCGGACTTCATACAGGGATGCAAAGAAGATGAACTTAGCTCCCAAAAGGATCTGTATGATTTAGAGAATCTGACAAATATTGATTGGCCAACAGCAGATTACATTAAATTGATGCCTTCTTCTGAAGAGGATTGCACAACTTCTTGTTTGCAAGATTGTATGTGTGCTGTTGCCGTACTTACAGATGACAATGCCTGTTGGAAGAAAAAGATCCCACTTTCCAATGGGAGATACAGATCAACTTTTAAAGGTTAGGCATTCATCAAAGTTAGGAGAGAGAATTCCGATTTCCCGGTTCCAGGCAAGGAGAAAAAGAACCAGGACGGTTTAATAATTGGAGGGTCAGTTCTTTTAGGCTTCTCTGTTGGGGAACCCGGCCGACTGACGGACAGCAAACTCGGAGCCGCGCAGCGGACGCAACAGAGAGAAATAAAACTGAAGACGGAGAACAGAAATGGACACCAGATATGAAGTGGTTCAGCTCAAACTGAGCCTACATCCACTGTTGGGTCGGTCTAAATCACTATAATAAACAAAGATGGAGTACACTTCTTGGAGGTTACAAAGGTCTCTCTCTCACAAGGCTCTCAAACCCTTTACAAGTAGGCTCTCACTGATCAAAATCAAACAAGGAGAAAATGGGAGACGGACGCCTGTGTTCGTAATCTCGCTCGAGCGAGCCCTTCTCGCTCGAGCGAAATCGCCTTCACTCCACAGCTCTCTGCTTCCGCTCTCTCTTCTGCACAAATGGCCCGATCCTTATATATGCTGTATCTCGCTCGAGCGAGACATTCTCGCTCGAGCGGAACACTATTCCAGACGGCGTTAACCCTAGTTCCTGGAAGCGATGCAACCCTAGGATTGATTCTCGCTCGAGCGGGAGGTCGAGCGAGAGTCGAGCGAAGTCTCTGCCTGGATCCAAAACTCTCCGTTTGATGTCTCGCTCGAGCGACTGTCGAGCGAGGGTCGAGCGAACTTACGGGTTGAAAACTCCAAGTGCAATCTGATGCGCTTCATTCAAGCCACATCTCAACAAATCTCCACCTTGGCTTGAATAAGCCCCACAAAGTGATTATGAACAAAAAGACCCACAAATCCTTCAACCACGGAAGGAATACCCAACACGAAATACGAAGTCTATCTTTGAAGAACTCACTTTCCACACAAAAGTCTTCAACACCATAGACGACATCTGAAGATTCACTATCTTCACCCAAACGGCAATGCACTACAATACAGACTGCTTACTTGAACAAACGGCTTCTGAATACAAATGAAGACAACCAAATATTCTTCAGCCAAAGTAAGAATCAACAAAAGCCTGCATGAGCATACACAAAAGGTGACCAACTGCCCACTTTATCTACCAGCTGTAGACCTGCTCTCACTGTGCACCAATGCCAATCAACTAAGAAGCTCTCTGCAACTCCACCTTCTTGCTATAACTCTCTATCCTTTCTGTGGAAACAAAAGAAAAGAAAATTCACCAAATAGCAAGATGCGTTGTCCGCTTCACTGACGATCTGTAGACAAGCCTGGCAAACCAAAAGCAAACTGTAGACTCTGTCACTCAAAGCCTACCTCATTCCATTCAGTTATTCCGTGGAGTGAAACAAAACTGTATGGTCTGAGTAATGCTCTACCTTCTTGTCTGTAGATCACTGTCTTCTCCACAGTGTTTGAACACCAAACACATCACAAAGAAACAGATAGACAAAACCAAACTTCCAATGATCATAAAACAAATATGAGTTTAATACAAAACAAGACTTTATACAAGATGTATCCTGATCAGAAATACTGCAGGAACCCTGATTCTACACTGCTTCCCAAGAATACAATGCAAACAAGAAAATCAAGATTACTGTCTTCTGATCACACCAAGCAAAAAAGCTGCTGACTCATAAATGACCATCCTGTCTGGCGGATTCGCACGTGACACATGCGAATGAATATCTGAATCTGGAGCATGTGAGGATACTCCACCTGTCACCACACTGCCCTCAAGGAAGTAGAGACTAACTGTCATCTTCTTCGCTGTCATCACTACTAGAGGAACTTTCCTCTTCCTCTACATTTTTCAATTGAGGACACTCACTTCTGTAATGACCCTTCTTATGGCAGTGGTAACACTTCACTTTTCTCTTGTTAGATCTGGAGCTACTGGAACTGGAACTACCTCTATTCTTCCCTGAACATCCTTCCTCGGATCTATCACCAGAGGAACATTTCACAAACAAACCCTCGGCTTGATTGTTCATGCCTAAACCCCCAAATTTTGTTCTCAATTCCTTAGAATTCAAAGCAGACTTGACATCTACTAAGGAGATTGTATCTCGATCATACAACATTGAGTTCACAAAATTATCAAACGAAATAGGCAATGAACACAAAACAATTAAGGCTTGATCTTCCTCATCAATCTTAATGTCTATGTTCCTCAGATCCATAATAATCTTATTAAATTCATCTAGATGTGCAGAAATAGAAGTACCTTCCTCCATTTTGAGAGTGTATAACCGTTGTTTCAAAAACAACCGGTTAGTGAGAGATTTCTTCAAGTACAAGCTCTCTAGCTTGTTCCACAGACCAATCGCGGTCTCCTCCTCTGCAACTTCCCTCAAAACTTCATCTGATAGTGACAGTAGAATAGTACTGTGAGCCAATTCTTCCTCATTCCTTGACGATGCAGGAGACTCACCAGTCACTCCTTCTACAACCTTGAACAGACCCTGCTGACGCAACAAAGCCTTCATCCTCAAGCGCTATAAACTGAAACTATTCTGACCGTCAAATTTCTCTACTCCAAAATTTACTGAGGCCATCCCTTAACGCTCTGATACCAGTTTGTTGGGGAACCCGGCCGACTGACGGACAGCAAACTCGGAGCCGCGCAGCGGACGCAACAGAGAGAAATAAAACTGAAGACGGAGAACAGAAATGGACACCAGATATGAAGTGGTTCAGCTCAAACTGAGCCTACATCCACTGTTGGGTCGGTCTAAATCACTATAATAAACAAAGATGGAGTACACTTCTTGGAGGTTACAAAGGTCTCTCTCTCACAAGGCTCTCAAACCCTTTACAAGTAGGCTCTCACTGATCAAAATCAAACAAGGAGAAAATGGGAGACGGACGCCTGTGTTCGTAATCTCGCTCGAGCGAGCCCTTCTCGCTCGAGCGAAATCGCCTTCACTCTACAGCTCTCTGCTTCCGCTCTCTCTTCTGCACAAATGGCCCGATCCTTATATATGCTGTATCTCGCTCGAGCGAGACATTCTCGCTCGAGCGGAACACTATTCCAGACGGCGCTAACCCTAGTTCCTGGAAGCGATGCAACCCTAGGATTGATTCTCGCTCGAGCGGGAGGTCGAGCTAGAGTCGAGCGAAGTCTCTGCCTGGATCCAAAACTCTCCGTTTGATGTCTCGCTCGAGCGACTGTCGAGCGAGGGTCGAGCGAACTTACGGGTTGAAAACTCCAAGTGCAATCTGATGCACTTCATTCAAGCCACATCTCAACATTCTCTATGTTCGCTAATTTCATACTGATTGCCACTATGCTTTATGGTTTTTACTTCATTTACCAGAAGAAAATGAAACAATTTGACCAAAAAGGTGGTGGCTTGGAAATGAATTTGCGGCGATTTACATACAAAGAGCTTGAAAAGGCCACAAATGGGTTCAAGGAAGAACTGGGAAGGGGAGCTTTTGGTGTTGTTTACAAAGGTGAAATAAAGATGGGTTCTAATTATGTTCTCATAGCAGTCAAGAAGATAAACAATGTTTTCGAGGAGAATGATAAGGAATTCCATGCTGAAGTGAATATAATTGGTAAGACACATCACAAGAACTTGGTTAGATTACTTGGCTTCTGTGATGAGGAAAAACAACGGTTGCTGGTATATGAGTTCCTGAGTAATGGAACTTTATCTGGTTTTCTTTTCGGAGATTCAAAACCAAATTGGGAAACCAGAATCCAAATTGCTTTTGGGGTTGTGAAGGGACTCTTGTATTTACACGAAGAGTGCAGCACCCAAATAATCCACTGCGATATAAAGCCTCAGAACATTCTTCTTGATGAATATTACAATGCAAGAATTTCTGACTTTGGATTAGCAAAGCTGTTGAAGATGAATCAGAGCCAAACCCAAACCGCCATTAGAGGAACAAAAGGGTACGTTGCGCCTGAATGGTTCAGGAACATGCCAATCACGGCTAAAGTCGATGTGTATAGCTTTGGTGTGATGCTGCTGGAGATCATTTGCTGTCGAAGAAGCGTACTGGACATGGAGTCTGGGGGAGAGGACAGAGCAATCTTGACTGATTGGGCTTATGACTGCTTTCGAGAGGGGACACTGGATGCTCTAGTTGATTATGACATGGACGCCATGGACGACATGGTGAAGCTTGAGAGATTTGTGAAGGTTTCCATTTGGTGTATTCAAGAGGACCCGACTCTTAGACCCACTATACGGACGGTCTCCCAGATGCTGGAAGGAGTTCTTCATGTAGCGAATCCACCCTGCCCATTTCCTTATGCCGCTTATAGTACTAAAGTTGCACCAAATTGACGCCAGCATTGCTAAGTTATTGTATGCCGCTGGATGCTTGACACTAGTCGCTTGACAGTCTGCCCGAGCGGAAGTTCAAGCCGTGAGTTCACCGTTATTCACTCGACAGTCAAATCAAGCGAGTGTCTGTGCTCGACACCGCTCTACTCAAGCGAATGTTCCGAAAATATATTCTTATTGTTTATCTTATTATTATTTGTTTAGTACTTGTTGAGTAATATTCTATAGGACGTTTTTTATGTCTGGGTTTGAATAATTGTAATTTGAGATATTCGTTATTACTATGGTATTCTTCTATAAGTGATGATTTATAATAAATAAAATTGAAGTAATTTTTTTTCTTTAAAAAAAATATATTCAAAGAATTGTTTCTTTCTCCTCAGACCAAGCATTAATACGAGGAAGACAGCTCTTTTGATGTAATCCAGCTGTTGCAGATATGTTTGGGAAGTTCCTCAGAATCGTATTAATACTTCACGTAAATGAAATGCATCTTTCTTCACGATTAGCATCAACTTAGAACTGAAAGTCTTATATATGTATAATTTTTCTTTTTTTTTTAATATCAAAGAGTCGGTAGTCACATGTTTAATAGTGATTTCATCTCAAATTTATTAATGAGCCCTCACTTTTAGTGGAGGGATACCGTGATTACATCATAAATGCAAGGAATTTACAAATAATAATCCACAAAACCATTCCTTGCATCACCAAGCAAAATCACTATAAAATAACACCAACATACTAACCAAAACCAAACATATCTGAAACAAAGACACAAAAGACAATAAAACCAATAAAATCTAACAGGCCTAAGATAACCAAAAAACCACAAGAAGCTAAACATGCCAGCTATCAAAGAAGAAAAAAGAAACAAATGAGCCTGAAAAAACCAAACCGTAACATTAACACCATAAGGCTGGAAAAACCAAACGATCCAAGCGCAACTTACCCTTAAGCATATAAGGAACTTCTGCGACATTCATCCACAATCTAGGGCGCTTATCAGAAGCCTATCTCGCAAGATAATCAACACTAGCATTACCTTCACGATAAACATGTTTAAATCTAATCTGCATGCTTGAAAGAAATACGAAAATTTCTTCTCAATAATCTTCTAAATACCAAATACCACATATTCTTTTTCCAAACCAATTTATAATTAAGAGAGAACCCATTTCAATCTCTACATTAGTGAAACCCAACTCTCTACAATATTTCAAACCATAGTAAAGGGCCAAAAGTTTAGCGGCATTGTTCATACCTTGGCCTATATATTTTGCGAAAGCCAATTTAAGTCTCCCTTGATCATCTCGGACAACACCACCAGCCCTCATAGACCTCGGGTTTCTAAGGCTACTGCCATCAACATTTAGTTTGAACCATCTATGAGCTGGTTTTTGCCAACTTACCAGGCAAACTTCCTTTTCAAAGGTTTCAAAGGAGTAGAAAAGTCATGTAAGATCAACTCATTACCAGCTTTCCATTTTTTTCTAGCTCTCAGGCCCACCCACAAAATGGCAGCTTTGATCGAAAGCTGAAGTAAGTTCATAGAACCAGTTTTACATTCCATGCGGGCATTATACCGCCACAACCAAAGAGACCATATTAAAATCACAGGAATCAATCCAAGAAGATGACCAACTTGAGAGGAAAAGTTGGCTCTTCTAAACCATAATTCTAGTTTCTCTTTCCAGGACTTCAAAGGTTCAAAAGGCATGCCAAGTAACAGAGAAACACGACACCATATTTCTCTAACAATAGTTCTAGTTGCAAGAACATGATCTTGATCTTCTAAACAACCATTAGTACAACATTCACACTTTGACACCATCAGGGTACCGAGGTCCCTAACAGGAGCATCCACATTGAGGCAAAAATTAAGAGCTTTCCAACAAGTGAGAGAATATTTTTTGAGAAGAGCAGAGTTCCATAACCAATCATTCCAAGTTAACCTAGGACCTTTAACGCGAATAAGATCCCAAGCTGACTTAGAAGTAAAATCTCCATCTGCATTCAGTCTTCATATCAATAAATCATCACCCTCTTTCATGGTCCCTAAGCATTCCAAAACTTCTTCCAATTTGTTTTCCCCGACCAGATTTTTTAACAGATCATGCTCCTTCCAACTGGAACTACATATGTATAATGTTGTAATCTGATTTAAAAATATGCATATGCGATGCATCCTGCAAATTGGGACCTGAACCCGCCAACATGGGATAAGGAAAGCCTCTGATCATATATATATCTTCATCATAACATCATAATCATAATAATAATTAACTCTCTCTTTTAAAAAAAAAAAAAAAAAAAGCTCTCTTTGTTAAATCATGCACGATGACCACTGACTTTGCCTTTAAATATATAGATAGTCAACAGGACTCAAACACATCCATTAAATTCTACTCTTTATAAGTCTTCTGTAGTGTTTCGGAAAGCATTGCCAAATATTTATCAGGTCTCCATTATTCATATGCATGTGGTGCAAAACAAATAAAAAATTGTATTAAAGCTGGACCCACATCCAAACATAAAAACATCCTATTTTTACTATATAAAATAAACGTTTGGATGTTGAGATATTATCATTATTCATTCTTATTTTATCTCATCTCAACAGTATTTAAATACTACTAAAACATAAATAATTTTTAATTTCAAGTTTTAAATTTTCTTCTAATCATTACTTAAGCATTACAGTTTTTTAAACATCCAAAAAAATACAAAAAATAATTCAACTTCTTTAAATCTCAAAATAAAAATGATATTAAAAAAATATTTTATAATAATATTTTAATAAATAATTATTTTAGTTCAACTTTTTATCTCTCCTTTCATAAAATCTCATAGATCTAGAATGTACAACTTAACTCAAACTATTTAACCAGGATGACGCTAAGGGTCGGTCAGGCTGCCCCCAGAGTAAAAAACAGCCCAAAGAAAAAACACAATAAATTTTTTTTAAAAATACAATAAAAAATATAATAAAATGAAAAAAATACAATAAAAAATATAATAAAATGAAAAAAATACAATAAAAAATATAATAAAAAAATAAAATGAAGAAAACATAATAAAAAATAAAAACATAAGAAAAAACATAATAAAAAAATAAAATGAAAATGATTTTAAGGGAGTATTCGGTCCTCAGCCGAACGGTGGCGGTGTGCGACACCGCCCATACCATCGGGACCAAACGAACCCATTTTGAGTTTAAGACTGCCGAGAGAAGGTGAGGGGTTGCCGGGGGTCGCCGTCGCAGAAGTGAGGGGTTGCCGGGGGTCGCCGTCGCAGGAGTGAGGTCGCCGAAGGGAGCTGGTCCCGATGACATGGGCGGCGTCGCATACCGCCACCGACGACGGCAGGGGCTACTTTTCCTAAGGGGGTTAGTCGGACCATCTGCCAGGATTCCTCATTTAACTATTATTCTCGAATCTCTCATTTTATCTTAAAATTCAAACAAGAGACAATTCTTTATTTTCATCTATTTTGACAAGCCAAGCTGATCAACATGTAAATGTCATATATTAACATGTATATAAGAGTGTTAAATTGTGTAACAAGTGTAAAAGAGTGATAACAATATCATGCTTAACTTTGATGTATATTGTAAGTCTTCTGGTTAATTAAACAGCCCTTAGTGGGGGAATGAATACTAGAACTCCCTCTGAAAAGTGGGGGCATATTCTGAAGCTCAAAGTGAAATTTAAAGGGCAGGTGAGTGTCTTTTTATTGGTGGGTCGACGTACGTGGCTGCAAATCTCCTCAAAGTATATACCAATAATCAGGTACAAAACAAAGGAAATGGCATGGCTTCCTTGAAGAAAACCTAGTATTACGTACGTACGTATATGATGTGGAAAACATAATCTTAAAACGAGGATTACACCGTATTTACACACTACTTTCACATGAAGAGTTTCAATCATTCAATGTCTCACAGCTAGTTCAGGTATTCTCGCTCGACAGAGAGTATACCGCACATTTAGAAAGAAATTTTCGTATGCTAGTCTTCGCCGAAATTCGAGCGAGCATCTTCGTTTAAAACAAGATCAAGGTTTGCTCTTTGCTGGACCGTTAATCGAGTAAAAGTTGCTCAAACTCCTAATGTTATTAATTAATGCACGTATAAAAAAAAATGATATTTACAATAGTAAATTATGTAAATGCCACACAATTATTTTAAAAAAATTCACGAGTAAATGTGAAGCATGTCACATGAAAAAAATTAATTTTTTAATAATAATTAATTTTTTAAATAATTATATAGTATTTATGTATTTCATGACTGTAATATATGTGACAGAAAATCCGAATAAAAAATGTTGGTTTTCGAATCTTAGATCCGTAAAGGCCTGGCCGGTACAAGTTCATATTATATATATAATACACCCGACGAAAACTATATATATTGTTAATTGTAACATATATTATGGTTTTTCTACGACCATGCACGTACGCACGTCTCTCCTTTTTGCTCTATTCGTCAATTACTTGTTGCATCAAACTCGGAATATTAAATAATATCTCATGTCGACTAGCCAAATTTTCAAAATCTTTACTAACTCAAACAAGTTTAAATAAAGTTTAATTATTATATATAATATTATAGATGGACCCGATCATAAGTACTGACTTAATTAATTAAATAAAGAAGTTAATAGATTAATATACTACTATTGAGTGGAAGCAAACCTAGAATTTGGTTTCTTAAACTTTACTCACCAAATTAAAAGATCTCGGATTAATTTAATTTTTTTTACCTTAGTTATAAATATTATTAATTATTATTAAGCCTTTTTTTAACAATGTTTTGAATACTTTTTCGATGAATGTACTGGTCAAGACATTAAAATGAAATATTTCGATACTAATATCATTTTATGTACTGTTTCAAAAAAGTCTATAATCTATATATAAATAAATTATATATAAATATATATAAATTATATTTCAAAATAATGATCAATATATAAATAAATTATATATATAAATATATATAATTAATCTAGTCTGAATTAAAGTAAAAGAAAATTAAAAATTTTAAAAATAATTAAAAAATTTTAAAAATTGAAGTTCGATAAAACTAAAATACAGAACAAAATATTGGCTAGCACAAAATTATTATGTATTCTATGCCAAACAACCGGCCAATATGACATATTTTGGCCGGCCAGTACTGCTTTTCTGTCCTTTGGAATGATATTGTTACGTTGGATTAATATTCTCTTAATTTGGCCGGTTCGGTTCGGAATTAGTACCAAAAGCTTAGTTTTTGCGTGGACCAAATTGGTTCAAATTATATTGGTCTTGCTACTTGCTGAACGCGCATGTAAAGCATGCACAAGATTCAAGAGTACTCTTATTTTCTAGGTTATATTTCCTGCCTAACTAGACTTTTCAATGGCAAATTCCAATTTTAGTTATATTTGTCAAACCCATGCATTAATATGCCTCGAACTTTTTAATGACTTGATAATGTCAATGATAATTTTCCGTATAGAAAAATGTCATTTTCCAGTGTTGAAGCTACTGCTATCTATCTACTTTTGTAGGCTTCCAGGTAGCTGGTTGAATATCATCTACGCGGTACATACGAATATGGCGTTCCACAATTTTTGTTTTTCCTTATATCTTGCATTAATGGATTTATATATTTGGAGATCCAAATTACCTGCAATCATACTCTTGAGATCAGCACGAAACTTTGTCGTTGTGAAAATCATGATAAAATTACGGAAAAATCACTTAATTCGAAGATTAGGATCAACTCAACCCTCTAATTACCAATCCAATTTTTATAGAACATAATGAATAATAAATGTCATCAACACACACAATACACTGCATGCTACATATTATATACATTATTTACATCACAATGCAAAACATCAATTTTATAAAGAACAATCTATGAGTCTTACACTTCAACTAATGGGGTTCAAGCTTATCTATTCAATATTCACATCAGACAATAATTCACGAACTGGTTTCGGGAAGAGTAGTACTCTCATTTGCGCTCCTTGTTCCAAACTTTCAAGCATCTAATTAACAAAATGGTCAGTGCAAATCAAATAACAAAACCAGATTGGTTTTTTATTCTAAAAAATTGTTGAGAGATTTGCAAATATCCACCCAAGGGAGAATCATCATGAGTTGATTACATGGCAATGAAGCTTACCTTGATTTTTCTAGGGAGATCTACAGCCAGTGGTGGAACCACTTGAGGGCAAGGGGCCATGGCCCCTTCAAAAGTTTGGGAAAAAAATACATATTATTTTTTATGATTTAATAAAATAATGTTAATCTCATCTTGTGTTGGCCCCTTTTCTAAGTTACATATCATATACTTTCTTAATACATAGGTTGTATTAAATGTGTTTTATTTTTAGTTTACATTTTGCTATCATATTGTTCTATACCACAAGAAAAATTATATAGAAATAGAAAAAAATATTTTGTTATATTTTTAATTTTGTTTGGCCCTTCTAAAACAAATTCTTAATTTCGTCCCTATCTATAGCCTGTCATTCCCAGACTACAATAATTTTTGATTATCAAATTGACATCTACATCCTATTAAATAAATTAGTTACTGGATGATATTAGCTACAATCATAGAGAAAACATAAATACTTGACAGAATTTAGGGAGAAGATCAGATATAGCGGCTTGATGATGATCATTTGGAGAAACAAAGGGAGTAATGGCTTCAATCGTTATGTTCATCTTCATGAAAACCCTACTGGTATAAAAAATATATTATATATAATGTTGTCATCGTACTTATAGGCTTTGAAGGCCCTAGTTTAGGTAGCTTAGTCTAAGTGGTCTTCCCTGATGAAAGAAATGGATTTCAAACCAGCCTTAGCACAAGGTAGAAAGAAAAAGAGGCTTGATTTGAATTGAATATAATAAGTGAATGAAGGTCTACAAGTGGCAAGAGACATTAGTGACTCTAAGTTGCTAAATCCTCCATGGGCATTTATCGAATCAGATAAAGATAGCCAAGAAGCAATATCAATATCAGGTTGTTGCCTCATCAGCCGGAAAGAAACGAACCCATTCAAAGCTATTGGAATAAGAACAAATTTTATCTTTTTGACTTTTCCTTCAGCCCAATAAGATGATAGTACTACGGCAAGACCATCACATTAACTGAAATTTTTCTCGTATTGTTTATAAAAGTGATGATTGCTTCCATTAGTATGCCAATCACAATTTTGGCCCAATATCCACCAATATGTCAAACTTTCCAACATCAAGTAGTGATCACCTCAGTCTATCTACTACCTTGCTTTGGCTCAGCCATACCAATCGTTTCGACCAAAAGCCATAACTTATCACTAAACAAAATTAAGTATTAGTGCCAATTCGCCGACCCAACCATTATCTTAGTATTAGCCCACATTTCAACATGCCACAAACATTCTGCACGATCCTCTGAATTCATAACTAACCTTAAAATAATAGATAAAAAGGTATCTATATTGACCCTATCAAGTAAACCAGAGGTTCGTCTCCCCTTGAAATTTCGAAACAGCATTCTAGCAACTTTGTTTTCATCCAATATTCTTACCCACCAGTGAGCCAGCACAAAGTCTCCCCCTAACTCATGCCAAACCCTTTTCTTATAAGGTATCCGACATTTTCCAATTCTGCATTCGTGATTTCATCAATCTATCGATAGCACTAGTACTTTGGCCTAACTACAAAGCTTGAGTCCTGTCTTCGCTCATGAACACAATAGGATGCAGTTGTCTAACTCAACTTTCGCAATGAGTCTCATTGTAGCTCTCTCCTGCAGTAGTAATGACGATTTGCCACACTAGACACATCACATCCCGTTGAAGTGAAACTTCAATTGCCACAACAAAGCATCATGAGATTTCTTCCATATCAGTGATGACAGCTCTATAGCCAACTCGTCGAACTCACACTTTACCAGATCTTCAATTTCTAGTCTAAAGCCACAAAGAGCTTGAAGATGGGAATAATTGAATGGTGGAGATAGTTGACTTTTAGATAATCAAAGAGTTCCAAACTTATAGACGTTTAAGGCCCAAGTTTAGGTAGCTCAATCTAAGTGGTCTTCCTTAATGAAAGAAGTGGATTTCAAACTAGCCTTAGTGCAGGATAGAAAGAAAAAGATAAACACACATGAACACGATGTAGGGTATAGCATAAATGAGACCACTGATCATTTCATAAAACACATGTGCTTAACCTTTCTTGATGCTTATTTTTGGGTGACTCACCAATCGACCTAGCCATGATCGATGACATAATGGTATGAACAAATCAAATTCATTGGATTTGGTATTTCCATATGAAATCTTCTTAAATAAGGAGAAAAAACAAACTGTTGCAAGTAAAAAAGGAGGAAGGGGTTTGGCAATTTGGTCCACAGCAAGAGAGGATCATTATTGAGTATTCTAAACAGCTATTTACAAACTCAATCCAAGTAGGGCTACTTATGTTTTGCATGCTCATGTTGGGAAAGTTACTCCTTCCATGAATGTTGATTTGATGAAAAGTTATATTGAACAAGAAGTATTGGCTGTATTCTCAGAGATGCATCCATCAAAAGCTCCAAGTTCTGGTGGTATGTTCCCAACATCCTTCAAAAATACTGGCATATGGTAGATCCGTCTATTTTGGAAGCAATGCTACAAGCTTTAAACTCAAGTGTTTTTGCTCAATCCCTCAATCATACTTCATCACACTTATTCGAAAGAAAAAAGACCTAGAAACAATTTATGATTATAGGCCCATTAATTTGTGTATTGTGGCCTATAAATTGATTGCTAAAGTTATTCTAATAGATTGGAATCCATCTTGCCTAATGTTATTGGGGATAGTTAGAGTGCCTTTGTTCTAGGTCGATTAATCATAGATAATATTTTTATAGCTTATGAATTGGTTCATTTGATAAAGCATAAGAAGAATGGCAAACAAGAATTTATGTCTATAAAATTAGATATGAACAAGACATATGATCGGATTGAATGATGCTTTCTTAAGAAAGTGTTGAATATGTTGGGTTTTCAATCAAGTTTCGTAGATTTGGTTTTTTGTTGACTGTTTCTTTCTCAGTATTAGTTAATGGGGAGCTAAAAGGCCTAATTATGCCTAGTAGGGTTTTGAAACAAGGGGATCCATTATCCCCTTATCTCTTTCTTCTATGCACTGAAGGGCTTACTACCATGTTACATGAAGCTGGTTTAAGAAAGGATATTTTTGGGATTAAAATATATAGAGGTGCTCCAAACATTAACCATGTGTTGTTTGTAGATGATAGTGTTATTTCTTGTAAGGCATAGGTAAAGGAAAATAGAAGAGTACAAGCTGTTTTGATACCTATGAGTGTTTCAGATTAGAAGATAAATAGACAGAAAACATCGATGATTTTTAGTAGTAATGTAGGTGTTGAGGTGACGGAGGAGATTAGAAAGTTATGAGGTAATAGTGAAATTCAATAATATGATAAGTATCTTGGTTTGCCTCCAATTGTTGATAGATCAAAATCTCAAGCTTTTCAGTCTATTAAGCAAAAGGTTTGGCAAAAATTACAAACTTGGAAGGAGAAATTATTGTCTCAAGGGTGCAAAAGAAATTATTCTTTTGAAAGCTCTAACTCTTTCTATGCCATCATATTCCATGAGTTGTTTTTCTCTTCCAACTTCCTTCTGTTCAGATTTGAAGGGATTAATGTCAAGATTCTGGTAGGGTCAAAAGAAAGATGAAAAAAGAATTCATTGGATCACTTGGAGGAATATGTGTGATGGAAAGTCTAAAGGGGGTATGGGCTTCAAAGATCTCAGAACTGTTAAAGGCTAGATACTGTTCCAAATCAAATTTTCTGGATGTTAGTTTAGGTAATTGCTCATCTTATACTTGGAGGGATATTTGGAGAGCTAAGAAATGGTTAAAGGAGGGATGTAGAAGGAGGATTGGTGATGGAAAAGCTACATACTTGTGGACTGACTAGTGGGTTCCTGGGCAAGGAGCTCTGATTTCTGAACTGGTTTGAATGCTCAAAACAGAGAGGATTTTAATGATGTGGAAACAAGGTGGTGGGATGTTCAAAAGCTCATAAATATATTTAATCCATTATTAGTTGCTGATATTTTGAAGGTAATGATTTCAACTGAGTTGTCTGATAAATGGGTATGGAGTCATGAGAGAAATAGTTTGTTTTTAGTTAGAAGCTGCTATAAATTCATTGTCTCAGCTGAGGTGTTATGTAGCTGAGTCTTTTTCTATGGGTAGGCAGTAGAGGTTATGGAAGACTTTGTTTTGTGGAAGATGAAAGTTCCTGACAAGATAAAAGTTTTTACTTGGCGTGCTTGTAAGAAATGGTTACCTTCTAAAGATAATTTAATTAAAAAAAAAGGTGATCTCAGTTGGTCATTGCAGCTTCTGTTTAGAGTCAATAGAATATCTTCTTCATGTTATATTTAACTATATTCAATTTTGTGATTTATGGCTTCAATTTTTTCCTACATTGAGTCATAGCATCTATCAAAGTGTTTTTGATTTGGCTATGCAGATTTTAGATAATAAGCATCAGAACATTTCGGCTCTATTTTTTTATATAGCGTGGGGCTCTTGGTTTAGACATAACAAGTTGGTATTTGACAAGGTTTTTATTGAGTCCAAATCAGGTTTTAAATCATGTTTTAACCAGGATGAATAGCTTTAAAGAGGTGGCAATGCAGTCAAGGGCTCAGACCAAACATCATTTCTCATGATAGCCTCCTCCTTCTGAAGTGTTAAAACTTAGTACTGAAGGGATTTTGTTTGCAGATCTTCATCAGGCAGGTGTTGGAGTTATTCTTCGAGATTCAACTGGAAAGATGATAATGGTAGCAAGCAAATTTGAGCATGAGGTTGAGAATCTAGAAGTCATTGAATTGCTGGCAATTTTCCATGGTCTTCAGTTGTGTTCTATTATGGGAATCTCAAAGTTGATTATTGAATGTAATTGTCTGCCATTAGTGAAATCTTTACAGCAAAATGATATGTTGGACTCTTTGCTGAGGTTTAGAAGCTGAAATATTGTTTTGTTTCTTGTTCTTTTATTCATGTGTATAGACAAGGGAACAAGACAACACACCAATTAGCTAGAAATGTTTTGAGGGTTAGTGATATAGAAATGAGGTGGAATTATATTCCAAATTTCCTTTTTCAAACCATTTGGTTTGATAAATATATGTAATCTTTTAATCTCAATGAAGTAGTTTTTTTATTAAAAAAATAGGGTGTTTGAATAATGGAGCCCAAAAATATACTGCATTGGATTATGCAAAAAATAAATAAATAATTGACTTCTAGCTACAATAAATTAGTGTTGTAGGTCATAGTTGAATTTCAGCTAGACCAAATGGAATACAAAAATTATTGCTCTCCCCCGATTCTCCTCCTCCCCTCTTCTCAAATTACCATGTTGTCCAAAGGTCTAGTTTGACTAATAGATAATATTATATTATTATTAAAAATATATGATTGTTGATTTTTTTTTTTAAATATTAAAATTATAATGTTTTATTATTAATTTAATTAATAAATAGGTAATTTAATATAAAATAAATTTTGAATAAAATAACTAAATGTAAAAACTAAAATTATGTCATATTATATAAATTTTATATTTATATTTGCATAATAAATGTTCCAATCTTTTGGTAGGATGAAGCTTCTAATAGTTCACACCATTCTCAAATCCATATCTTGAAAATATTCATGGCTTAATTCATTTTATAAAATTAATTTAATAAAAAATATTTACACATTATTTATAAACCTATTTAAAAGACTTTATCCAAAATCGATCGAGATTATTCCCGAACATACACTCCCCAACTGAGCCAAAAATCCAGACTAAAAGCATATCTGCAGCTTTTTCCTTTCTTCCATTAGTTTAAATCAGAGAGTTGCACACACTTCCCTTAATGTTACCCACTCGTCGTTCTTGTGTTCTAGTCCTTGATTCGCTTAGATATCACGCTTCGTATGCATAAGAAGGCTTTTGCCCTTTAATGGGTACGGATCCATGGCCATGGGCATTGATAGGGTGCTTCCTCAAATGATGATAACACCGGCCATTAAATCATTCAAATTTTCCCCCGACTGGTTCGCTTTTTGTTTGCAAAAATTCCTGAAAGAAAAGGCTTTGCGACCGGGCAAGCGAGTTCATGCACTTTTGTTGACTACTGGGATTGACACGAACCTGTTGTCTTTGAGTTCAAAGCTTGTTGGGATGTATGCAAGTTGTGGGGACTTGAGGTCGGCAAGGCTCGTGTTCGATAAAATTCAGAACCCAAATGTTTTCGCGTTTAACTGGATGGTATTGACTTGTGCATTTAGTGGGTACTATGAGGAGGCAGTTGGGTATTTTTGGTTGATGCAAGAGCTGGGAAATGCTGGCAATAAGTTCACGTTTTCAATTGTGTTGAAAGCGTGTGTTGGTTTGATGGATGTTGAGAAGGGCAAAGAAGTTCATGCTATGGCGAAGAAAATGGGTTTTGAAAACGATGTATCAGTGGAAAATGCTTTGATCGATATGTATTCTAAATGTGAGAAAGTGCGTTATGCTCGTCTACTATTTGATAGAATGGTCAATAGAGATGTTGCTTCTTGGACATCGATGATATGTGGGTACTGTGGCATAGGGAAAATTGACCAAGCGCTCGTGTTGTTTGAGCGGATGAAGTTTGAGGGATTGGAACCAAATGATTTCACTTGGAATGCAATGATAGCTGGTTATGCTCGGTCCGGAGATACCAAAGGAGCGTTCGTACTTTTTTCTAGAATGATTAGAGAAGGGCTAGTTCCTGATTTGGTTACTTGGAATGCGTTGATTTCTGGTTTTGTGCAGAGCCAGCAAGATGGTGAAGCATTCAAATTGTTCAGGTACATGTTTGCTTTGGGGATTAAACCCAATCATGTGACTGTGACAGGACTTCTCCCTGCATGTGGATTTACAGGTTCAACTCAAAGGGGGAGAGAAACTCATGGGTTGATCTACAGACTGGGGCTTGATGTTAACATCTTTGTTGCTACTGCTCTTGTTGACATGTACTCGAAATGTGGTCTTGTGAAGAGTGCTCAAACTGTCTTTAACAGGATTCCTGACAAGAATATCTTGTCATGGAATGCCATGATTGGATGCTATGGGAAGCATGGAATGGTTGATTTGTCAATACATTTAATTGAGAGGATGCAAGAAGAAGGAATGCGGCCAAATGAAGTGACTTTTGTTTGCATTCTTTCTGCTTGCAGCCACAATGGGTTAGTCGATGAAGGCTTGAAGATATTTAGATCTATGAAAGAGAGATTTGGGGTCAAGATTGGAATAGAACATTATGCTTGTGTTGTTGATCTTCTGTGCCGTTCAGGAAGGATGGAAGAAGCATATGAGTTGGTGAAGGAGATGCCTATACTAGTCCCCGAGTCGATTATTGGAGCTTTCTTCAATGGTTGTAAAATCCATGGAAGACGAGATCTAGCTAAACTGATGGCTGAGGATATGCTGAGGATGGACTTGAAGAGACCTGGGGGTTATGTGACGCTGTCAAATATTTATGCTGCTGATGGAGATTGGGAAGAAGTGGAGAATGTAAGGAAGATGATGAAGAAAAATAACATTCTTAAGAAGCCTGGACTTAGTTGGGTATAAAAGATGAATATTTTTGTTCAGGAAAAGGAAAGTAATGAAGTCTGTTCTTAGAGATTTCAGTTTAGATTTTGTATATGAGATGCTTCAGAATTATTCAATTTATAAAAGTGTACAAATTTTGGAATGGCTGAAAAATTGAAGCTTCAAAATCTTCTAATGTGGGTAATTAATTTAAAATATTGACTGTTGAGAACTGCTTTCACACCATTCTCTTCTATGCCTTGAGGAGAGAAGGGCAGTCATTTCACTATATGCCATTGGCAATGGGAAAATAGGTGTTGGCCTTACTTCTTTTCTTCTTCTTTTTTTTCCCCAATAATCAATAGTCTTTGACAAAGATGGAAGAAGCATGTGTTTGCAGATTCGATGATCTTCTGAATTTTACTTTTCTTTTACATGCAGAAAAGGTCAAACAGAAGATAAAGATGATGGAGATTCTTTTTTTTGAAAGGAAGATTATGGAGATTCTAAAGAGTCGGATGCTATTGGTTTGGAGTTTGAATAATGAGGTCAGTAGTTCCTTGCTTTTATTCTGGGGCTGATGCGTGTTCACTTAACATAATTTGTCTTTATCTTTCTCTTAAACAACTTTTCCACCCATCTACACTTCGAATATGATTTTTTTGGGATAAACATAATAATGAGTTAAGCTAGAAATAATCAAGTACGCTTCTAAACCTTATTCTAAACCTTAAAAGAGCATCAAGTTCTTAGCATAAATAGAGATCAGGGAAGAAACTGCAGCATTCCAGAAGTGTCTTATTTGGTAAACTTTAATTCATATGTTTAGAAGGAAACTGGATCTTACCCCAATGCATATGATTTTTTGTCCCATGCACTACAATTCTCCTTGTAAAATTTAAGGATTTTAGGCGCAAATTGTTCTGGGTCGGGATAAATGGAATTATGGGTCCCCTGATTTGGCCCTATGTTGAAAGAAAGTGTTTTCATCTTGTAATGAGGCCCCCCAAAAAAGAAACTGATGGAGAAGAAGAAATAAACTTTACAATGTGTAATTCCAATTTTAATCACATCCCTTGGGTCAAATTAGAATCGAATTGCTGAGTTAAATAATGCGTTTGTTGTCCTGTTTCTTTTCTTTTCTTTGCTTTTCCGGCAAGATTGTGTAACACTCGTCAATACCACAAAACAGCATATATTCCTTTCTTTTAGATCAACCCTCGATCAGTACATAAGACTTTAGTCCGCTAATTCAACTAAATAAACTTGAGTAGCTATTTCTAGCAACTAAGTTTCCTAGAAAGTATAACTTGATTGCCGTTTTGTATATGCTTAACTCTTAAGACACTTCAAGTGCCATATAATTCAATCGGTTTTCTCAAAGAAATCATGGCCACTGGCCACTTCTTCAAATATCTCCTTCTCTAGACCAAAAGATCATTTATTAATATGAAAAAGATTTTTAGCATAGTGAGGTTGCAAAGATGTAGGCATAAGATTAGGAATAGATTTGTTAGTGTAACGTAAATTTATTTGAAGGCCAAATATATATATATATATATTATGTACATTTAGAATGAATTTTGAAAATTCTTTTAAGTGGAAAGCAGATATAACTTGGGGATAGAGCCTAGCCAGTATGCACCTCACTTTTTTTGTGACTCAAAAGACGCACGAAATTAAAGCTCCTATCTTGTAAAGAAATATTGAGGATTTTGAAAAAAAGTTGAGTCATTTATACGACTTTCATCAAGTTAAGAAGGAAAAAAAGGAAAGAAAAAGGTTTTATTTTCCACTTGCAATGCATTCCATTTTGGATCCAATGCTATCAACCATTCAACCCCATTTTTTGGAAAAGGAAAGGAGACCCAAACCTGGCAAGGGTTACTACTAGAAAAATGTTAGTATGTCCATAATTTTGATACCTCATTTTGATATTTTATACATTTTATTTTTAATTTTTAATTTTTTAACTTAATTATTAAAGAAGTAATTATTAGTGTATTGATTTTTTTTTAAAAAAATATTTTAAATTAATAAAAAAATATGAAAAACAAAATAAAAGGCAAGATTTTGCCTAGCAATCAAAAGGCATAATACTACTTCAGCGACAGAGTAGCACAACTCTTACTACCTATATTCCTTTTTTGTAACTTATGAATTGACTGCAAACCAAACATATGAAAATAATGCAATCATGCTAGCTTAAGGAACATTTATTCTCAATTATCATCTCCAAACTCTCGAAAAGAAGTTAGGCATATCCCCTTCTCTCTAAAAACATTTTTCCTCCCCTATAAAGCAAAAGTTGCAATCCTCATTTTCTACAGGGGAACTTTTTTCCCATCCTCACCTTTGAATTGTCTAAAAGTTTATTATTTTAGTATCCAAATATATCCCTTTAACACAATAGTTGATTTAAAACAGATTGTTTTATTTTTATTTTTTGGCGATCTCTTAACAAAGTCAATGAACACGTAAACAAACCATTGATTTTTTCTCCTTATAAATCTTTACTTTTCTTTGAAGTATCATATGCAATATAATGAAGTTTTTGTTTAGAATATTCTAATCCTCCTCATATACCTCCAATTTTATTTAGAAGCAGCAAGTATTTTAAAGAGTAATGTGAAAGTTTTATACAAGTCTTTTGTAATAATGTAGATCTCATCAAGAAAAAGTGAAATTTTTTTCACACTTTTTTTTTTTTATATAAAGAACTTGCATAAAATTAGTGTATTTGGAGCTTGTATATATCATTTCTCATTAAAAAAAAATAATATATGCAGTCGTAGAGTGAGTAAACACTATATAATTACTTTAAAAAAGAGTGGGATTCATTGTTAAAAAACTTAATTTTTTTAATGTCAGTCTTATATTTATTTATTTTTTTTTTTTAAGAAATTGTGTAGTATTTACGGATTTACAACTACAACTACAACTTCTCTTAAAAAAAAATCTTAGGCTTGGTTTAAATACGGAAATGAAACCAAAAACTCAAAATTCACTATTATACTTTTTTAAATTTCTATATAAAATATAATAAAAATTTAATTTTTTTAACTTCTTAAACATATTTTTCAAATCTTAAAATAAAATTAATATTAAAAAAATATATTATAATAATATTATAATTTTTTTAATTTTTATCTCATTTCATCTTTAAAAATATATTCAGGCCTTAATTCTCGTGACGCAAGTTATTGCTCTACTTTGCTTGCCTCGAAGTGTTTGGTTTCAGTCCCGGAGACAAATGGCATTCACTTTTCAAGTTGAAAGTTTTACCTTCAACTCCTTCAACTTGGAGTTTAACTACAACTCTTGAGATAGGGCATAGCTCACTTCGTAACCTCTTTGATTTACCAAACTGCCCTCATTCTTTCAATTTTCTTAGACCCATATCTCAGTTTACACTACACTTCGAGTCACAGAGTACAGAGCCAATCAACAAATATCTCTTGAGCGCTCTCTCTCTCTCTCTCTCTCTACCGACCTCTGTTTCTTTTTTCAATTTTTTTTGGGGGGCCAACGTGTTGCTCCTCGTATGCTAGTCCTTAATCTTTTCGAATCTCACTATTTCTTGATCTGGGTATCCAATATTTCAACCTCAGACCAGAGTTTTTGCCATCGAAAATCCTTTCTTTTTCTCAGCTTTCACTCTGCAAATCCGCTTGCAGAGAAAAACCCATCTGGGTCTTGCTCTCTTTTAAGTTATACGGTTTCTTTAACAGATTCAAAGTAATGGGTTTCGCGTTAAAGATGCAAATAAGCTATTTGTCATATCTGGTTAGTATCTTTTCCTCTCTCTTCTTTATCTATTGATTCTTTGTTGTTCCATATATTGCTTTTATTCTTGGTGTTCTGAGCTTTGAAAGTTGAAACTGGTTGCATTTTATTTAATTTTTTTAGTTCTCTCCAGTTTATACTTTGTTTCAGATCTTAGCTTTCTGTTTTAGGAGATTGCGCTTTGTTATAAAACCTTAATTCTGATTCTTTGATCTTGAAGATGTCATAATTTCATAATTTCATGTAATCATTCTAACCTTGGCGTTAATCGAGGCTTTGTGCGGATGTTCCTTTTGTAAAGAGTTCAGTTTTACAATTTCTATGTTGGTGCGCTTTGATGTGTTAAATTCAACAGATATAAGATCTTTCAATCTGTGGTTATAGCAGGAGTTTGATTATTTTGCTCACCTTCTAATTGACATCTGTAGAAAGGCAAATCTTCTGTATCCTGTGGTTGGAATTGTTAAAATGAAAAAACAGACTAGTTGAAAGTGATTAACAATATTGAACTTTTATCATTTTGGACCATAGAGAGAAAAAACCTCTCCTGTAAGTACGAAGCCCGCTGTTATGGTTAGTCGAGTTCATCTTTTTGAGGATCACAGAAACAACTGACTTCAAACGATGGTTTACTGGTTTCCAATTTTTTCTCTTGGAAGCCAAATGGAGAGTAAGGACTTTTTTCATCAGGTGCTATCTTTAGATGATTCGTATGCTTCTAAGATGTTGAGAGGTTACCTCTGCCTCTTCTTCGTCCGTAGGATTCTTATCATTTCCTTTGTGATCTCTGGCAAAGTAGACATGGGCAAAGAAACACAGAATTTCAATCCTCTACAGCCATCCATCATTAGAATCTCAGCTGCTTGCTTAGGCCTGGTTTGTTTTTAGAAATGAGATAAGATGAGGTAAAAATTAAAAAATAAATAAAATATTATTATAATATATTTTTTTTAATATTAGTTTTATTTTGAAATTTGAAAAAATTATTTTTGGATTGAAAAAGTTGAATTGTTTAAATTATTTTATATAAAAATTTGAAAAAAGTGTAATGACGAATTTGAGATGAGATAAGATGATTTTGAAAAACAAAGCTAACAAAGAATCCTAGCAATGTCTGCAATGTTTTTACTTATTAAATCTACATAGCTAACAAAGAATCCTAGTCCAGGAATACTAACAGAGAATTCTAACACAACAACTAATAATAACGTAAGATATTCCTTTGTATACTCCCTATATACTTGGGCTTTGCCTTTTTTACTCTCATTAATGAAATTTATCTCTTACCTATCAAAAATAAATAAATAACGTAAGATATGTAAAAAAAGTGGGGCGTTAACAAAGGAAGACAGGTTGATTTTGATCCAGCTGGAAGTGCCGATAGTGGTGGCGAGATGCAGGAATGTTCAGATAGTGAAATGGTGCACCCCAAGACCAGGTCGATTCAAACTCAATTTGGATAGTAGCAGTCTAGGGAATCCTGGGCTCGGTGGAGGGGGTGGGGTGCTTCGGGATGGCAATGGTTCCTTTATTTTTGCTTTCTCAAATTGCTTCGGTCAGTGCTCAAACAATGAAGCCAAGTTGAGGTCAGTTTTAGAAGGTATTTTGATTTGTAAGCAGTTGGGGTTTTTGTGCATTGACATTGAATATGATTCTTCTTGTGGTAGTGAATAGGATTCGGTCAAGAACTTGTACAGCCTGGTAACTTTAGGATTTTTGGGATAAGTTGATGTTGATATTAGATGGTTTTGATTTTTCTATTGCTCATTACTATGGAGAAGGTAATAAATTGGCAGATTGATTAGCACGTAGTGGTGTGCTTTGGGAGAGAATAAGATATTTAGAGATGTTGATCGATTAACTTGTGAGGAGAGGGGTTTATACAGACTTGATAAGTGGGGATTGGCCTCTCTTAGGTGGGTTTAATTTTGTACAGGGGGGATTGGTTTATTCTTTGGTTTTTGGTTTAGTTGTTTGGCTTAATTGTGTTAGTTTGGAGTCAAGTTTTATGGTTGTAACCACAGTTTCCTTCTGCCATAACTGAGGATTCTAATAAAGTCCCGTAGGTGCTGCCCTACTTTTGGCCATAAAAAAAAATGTAGGATAATGTAAACAATTGAACTTTAACGTTCCTCTCTCTCAAGGAGCACCTTGTCCCCAAGATAGATTTATTTTTATGTATTTCTAATTCCCCTCTTTAATAAAGACAAAAAATATCCGAAATTGCAGATTTTCAATTTGAATTTCTTGACTACTACCTTTTCAAGCGAGACAACAGTCCTTCCTACTGATTCCGTCTCACGTAGAGGGCAATTGATGGCAGGAGTCTTTGGCTCTGGCTCCTCTTTCTTCCTTTGTTTTCGATCTCTTTTACTTTCACTTCTGTCATTTCTTTCTCACCCCCTAACCCTTTGGCAGCCTTACTTTCTATCTTCCCTCTGTTCTTATCCTTGTCCTTCCTTCATGGGGGTCACACCAGGTGTTTCCTCTGTGAACATGCCTTGAGGCTCGAAGAATTGTTTGACACGACAATCCCAAGTTGTTGGATCCACTCTGCATTGAAGCATTGAAAACCCAGCTTAATGTTTGCCGGAGTGAACAAGTGATACCACTCTTGATTGTCTCTACCTGCGCAGGTGACTAGTAGCTTTCTCGATTTTTCTATTGATTTCCTCAATTCTATAGATCAATTTCGTTAAGCATCAGTTGTTGTTGGCCAGCTTGATTCTTCATGCCTAGGCCTTAATGCCAAGTGACTGGAGCGTGAGAAAAATATAAGGATTGGTGATTTCATTCGAGGGAAATTAAACCTCCAACAAGTTAACAATTCACTGTTAACAAGAAATTTCCCTTTTCATCCATGAATCATTTTTCCAGACAACTGATATGCGCTTCGAGTACCAGAGATTGAAGAAAAATGTTGAGTAGACCTGAGGATAACTTTTTCATCTTACTACCAACATGATAAGAAATAATTACTAAAACTTACTCACCTGATCCTTAATGAAGGCTCCTAATCCAACATTACTAACAGAGGCTCCTGACCAAGCACAACTATTAATAACTTAATAGACTCTGAACCCAAGAGAATTATAATGTCGTTGCTAATTGGTCTGTTGTGGTATCACTGGAATCTGCTATTGTATTGATTTGATTTAGACTACGTAATATCTTAGATTGTATTGACTCTATATTTGTTTCTATCTAGCAGAAATCTTCTTTATTTGTATGAGTTATTCTGTTGTGGAGCTTTAAGACTATGGGTAGGGGTAGAGGAAAGGGGAAGAAGTTAACTGCTACCAATCATGACGATCCTGGAAGTGGTGAGGAAGAGAAAATTCCCACACAGAAAAGAAGAGGGCGACCACAGAAATCGCTGAAGGATGAACTTGATGAAGAAGAAATTGAAAAGATAGAAGAGGAAGACAGTGAGAATGCAAAATCTGGTACTCCCAAGAAAGAGCTGAAGAGTCCTGTTGCTGAAAATGGAAAGAAGAGAAAGCGAAACTCCCTGGTAAAAGAGAAGCCAGATTCTGTAGAGCAGGAAAATTGTAATGGCAACCGATTAAGCACTGATGATTCGACAAAGTCTAATGGATTTCGGCATAATGGAAGCAGACGAAAAAACAAGCCTCGTCGTGCTGCCGAAGCAGTTGTTGAGTGCAAGTGATCAGATTATGGCTTTTTAGCACTATGGTTCTCCCATTCCACACTACTACTGGATTGCGCGTAGGAAGTGTGACCTAAACGCTTTGATTTTTATTCCTTTTCCATTTTGGTAGTTCTTTATTATCCGTTTTTAATTTGAATTGTGAGATTTGGAATTTATTCTACTTGTTGTAATTCCCCATAATGCTATTATATTTTTATGGTTGCATCTGTGTTTGTACTATAGAAATATGCATGGCATGCTTAATCTGTTCCCATTTTCTTTTGTCATTCATTAAAATGATAGTTACTTGGCCTACATCCAGTAAAAGAAGCAGATCTCCACCCCCTTCTTAAAATCCTTTAGCAAATGCACCACGGTTGGCTGGAGAGAGTTTATGGCATGTCACAGATGATTGTCAGCTTATTCTTCTTGAGTTTCTGGGGATGTGAATAAGTATTTGGTAACTTAAGTTTCTCAGGAACATGTGTTCTGAAGTATATGGTTGGAGATCAAAAGAAAAATTAGCGGATAATCTCCATGCTAAGCATTTCAATGCACTGCATGAAAAGTTGGAGACAAGTTTAGCATGGAAGAGGAGATGGGTGACATGTTGATCATCAACATTTAACCATGTTTGATTACCTTATTTGATACCTGAGACTAACATGATTATAATTTTTTAATTGCATAGATTTTTAAAAAATAATATAAACAATATTGAAATTACTAGTTTGCAAATATTATCGGGTGATGCTTAGGACCGATCGGGGACTAATAAACCCATACAAGCAGCTATCCTATCTTTATGTGTCACATCACACATCACAGAAAATAAAAAATATATTCATCCACACCGAATCACTAATTCCACAACTCTCGCACTTACTTCCTTTGTGTTGAGTCTCTGCTTCCCCTCTTTCTTTGTGAAACATCTGCTTCTTCCCCAATAGGTCCGAGTACAACAAGAAGGGAAAATACGCACTAGAGCAGCCACGAAGAGACGAGCAAAAAGTAACATTAATTAGTAGAGAAATGCTTTTAATTATGGGTGTCAAAACGTGTTAACGGATCATATTTGTGTCGTGTCAAAGCGTATACATAATGCTTAAAGGGTCAACACGAACACAATCCGTTAAGGATTTCGTGTCAAAAATTTCAACTTTAACACGACCCATTAAGATAATGGGTTGACACGACATGACCCGTTAAGACCCGTTAAGACCTTTGACACTATATGACACGACACGACACGACATAACACGACACGATCTAACACATTTCAACCTGCAAACTTGTTAGTGACCCGTTTGAGTTTAACCTTATTGATTTTATACAAATATTAAAACTTAAATAATAGTTATAAAATATAAAAAATTAATTACAAATTACAATATTTAAATTACAATTTAATAAATAGTACACTATAAAATATGATAAACACACAAATATGATCCACACATTATAAAATATTAAAATATTAACCCAAACATATTAAATAACAATGGTTAACTCGTTAATGACTTTTTAATAAGTACTTAAATGGGATAGCTAAGTGTTTAAAAGTATAAAACTAATTTTAAATTATATTTTTTGAAGTTTAGCTCAAAATTATAAAAGTAAATTCAAATTTTTTAACGTGTCTTAACGGTCATAACGGGTTTGACCCGTTATGAAAATTGTATCTTAACGGATTGATACGATTTGATCCAAAACTCATTAAGGCTAAACACTAACCCGCTTTTATCGTGTCGTGTTCGTTTCGTGTTAACGTGTCGTGTTACATATTGCTACCCCTACTTATAATTCCTAATCATCAACAAGAGTTGAAAATAGATGAAAATGAGTTGTGTGAATCTAGTAGTAAGAAAAAGTTTTAGCAGTGGATGATGGATTTTTTTGAGAATTCTTTAGATTTTGCTGCTACTAGGATTTAATGCTCCTAATTAGTCCGACTTTACTTGAGTGGCAAAACTATCAAATTATTTTTTTAAAAAAAAAACCTGAAACAAAGAATAAAAGAGGCAACGAACTTCCCCTTTGCTAATGGGATAGATCCCAAACCAAAATTTAAAAGGAGAGTAAAGGTGTTCAACTTTTGCTTCTTAATTTGTTCAATCAATCTTCAATCATCATCAATCAAGAATCAAAATGAAAAAAAAAAAAGAAAACTTTTATGAGCAACAATCTGATTGTGGCCATGAATGAACTTTTGCTTACAAATTTCTCCCTTTTATAAAAGAACATTTCTTCTGAAGGAACAGAACCCAAGTTCTTGAAGTTCAAAATAGAACTATGGGTGGAACTTTTTCTCACAACTTTCTTCCTCCAAGTGGTGTCTTACGATCACCCCTGCTTCAAATTCAAGATTTTTACTAGAACTCTTCTGCATATGATCAAGATTTCATATTTGCTTTCCACTTGGAAAGTCGGGCTGATTCTCAAGTGGTGTCCTTTGCTCTCTCCAAATATCCTAGATTTTTCGACAGTCAAATGCCCAAAATAATCGAGCATAAATACTTAAATATAATGCAAGATAGAATAAATAGCTAGAGGGAGAGCTCTCGCATTAAATAATAATAAAAAAAACCCCAATTTTCTTCGCCTCCCCACATTTTTAGAGAGGAATTGATGAAGGCTTCAATTGCACAGGTACAGAGCATCTAAAATGGAAAAGCTGCAGACCGGTTGGTCTAATCTTTACAGAACAACAGCCCACCAATGCTACGTTGAGACGTCAGCCATTACAATAAATACAACATAGACAACGATGTACCGAATTATTTCTCCCAAATACTGAAGACCTCGACTACTGCACTATTCGTCTTCTTCCAATCCTCCATCCCAAATCGACATCGTAAAAAGGCACGTCATTCTCTCCTCTCAAATTCTCAATTCCATGCGACCCTTATAACCATCGTGGAAAAGATTGAGCTCAATGGATGAATTGAAATTTCTTTAATTGGGAATTTATGTATAGCCAATCGTTTGAGCTGTCAACTCTGTTTTGCTGAAGAAAGAGCAGCAAATGAAAAACAAATTTAACAGTATGTACGCTAATAGAGGAATGAGAGACACCGCTTCTATATGCAAAATGAATGTAGTCCGAAGATTTTTCCAGAGGGGGGAGATGTTTTTGGAAAAAAGGGGGGGTGGTGGTGGTGGTGGTGGTGGTTCAGAAAGGCGTTTCAGATGGGAATAGGAAACTGAAATATTAGGTGACACTCTGAGACACATCGACAAAGTTAAGAGGGTAAATTGCATGTGTCACAAGGGTATTAATGGGCTGTTATTCTCATCAGAATAGCACGGCCGATTTGCAGATTAAGTATATGTTTGAGATTGTAGCGATAAATATTATTTTAATTTAAGATTTATAATTTAAAATTTAATATAATAAGTTTTACTATTAAAAAGTTATTTGCTATTTGGAATCCAAATATCTAAATTATTTTTAGAGTTAGTTACGACAGTTTTTTAAAAATATATAATTATCTGTAGAGCTTTTTAATAAAAATTCTAATTTTATGTTTATCGAAAAAGTTGATTTTTAATTTTTTCAATCGACTAAATCTATTTTAATAAAGTTATCTAAACATGTCATTTTTTTTTAAAGTACTTTTAACTAATTAAAAACATTTTTAAAATCTCAAAATGTAATTCCAAATATGCTCTAACTCATCGCGAGTTATAATTTGATTTTAGAATTATTTTTTATTTTTTATTTTTTATTTATTTTATCAATTTAAAATTTTTTTAAAAATAAAAAGTTATCAATATATTAATAATTATTTTTTAATTATTAAATAAAAAAAATAAAAATACATAAAAGATTAAAATAAGAGTCAAAGTAAAGTATCATTTTTCCTTTTTGGATAGGTTGAGCGGTGATCGATGGATGTATATGTGGTATTCAGGGCACTGCATTCATGGCTATTGTGAATGATCGATGCATCCGAACTGGACTTTGTGAGCCTGCACTGACTTCATGCCACCTGTCTTTTGAACTGACATTTATTTCAGACTCAGTACTGTTTTAGCGGTTCAAATGACCCGGAATTCTCCTCTTCAATTGTCAATAATTTACGTGATCAAAATTAAAAACTTCAAAAATGCATGTGATATATATTATAACCACTTTAAAATATTGTGAGTTGTATAAGTATCATATAATTATTTTAAAAATGAGCAAGATTTATTATTAAAAAATTAATTTTTTATATAAGTCTTATATTTTTTTTATTTTTTTCAAAATAATTATATAACAATTACCTAACTCATAATTGCATAAATATTTTCTTTTATAGATATTAATTAGTAATAAAATTATTGTTGAACTTAAGATTTTAAGTTTCGTATTTACATATAGATTTTGATGATAATAAATGAATTCAAGTCTCAAATTCTAATTGTCTACGTAATGGAGCCAAATGCATTAAGTATAAATAAGAAAGAGAGCAAATATACAAATGAAACTCCTAAAGTTTTGTACATCTCTTGATAAAACTCGAAATTAGATCAAGGTTCAAATTTAATATTTTTTTATAAAGCATTAAATTGTATTTTTCACATGTGCACAACATCATTAAAATGTTTAATTTCGAAAATTACATTTTTCACATATGTATGACATCATTAAATGTCTTAGTTTTGAAAATTACATTTTTCACATGTGCATGACATCATTAAAATGTTTAATTTTAAAAATTGTATTTTTCACATATGCATGATATCATTAAAAGTTTTAGTTTTGAAAATTATATTTTTCACATGTGTATTACATCATCAAATAATTTAATTTCAAAAATTATATTTTTTACATATATATGACATTATTACAATTTAAATTTATAAGATGATTGATTGTTATCTTTGACATGTGCATGTTTTGTTTGAAAATATTGAAGCGTGGTTATGCTTCTTTTGACAAATGTAAAATGTAGATGATCTGGTTTGAAAAAATAAATTATGTCTATTTTATCATATGCAAAAAGTAAAAAATTATATTTGATTTTTTTAAAAAATTAATGAGGTTGTCTTTGATAAATGTAAAAATAAGATATTTTTATTTAAATTTTTTGAAAAGTAAATAGTACTCTTATTTGACATGTGAATCTTTTCAAATTTGAAAATGAAGACTCATTTATCTATAAATAACTCACTTGAGTTTTGCAAAATTATAACAAGAGCTTACATATCAATTGCTAAATTTTGCATCATTAATTCAAAACTCTTATTCTCTTTTCTCTTTTATCTAAGTCTTGAGCCTTAATTCTTGTTTATTTTAAGAGAGATATAAGTTGCACTGTATTGTTCTTATTCTATTCATTAAGGAGTGTAATCTGATAATCTATCCATTATCAGCTCTCGTATCAATAAAATGGTGCGTATGACCCTTGTGTGTGTAAAAAGTGTTTTATACAGGAAATAGTTGAATCACCAAGTGTAAGGTGATTGCAAGTATAAAGGATATTCTACACGAATTTTTTGTAACGGTATTACTCAAAAGTGTGTAAGATTTCTATCTCCAACTGAAAGAAATTGAATAATGAATTTGAGAATTTTCAAGGGGTAGTTTGAGATGAGGACGTAGACAGTATGATTGAATCTCGTTAAAATACTAAATTTACTTTTTCTTGTCCTTATTGTTTATATTTCTTACTGTTTCGTATTTTGTTTATATTTTATATTATGTATTTAATTTATAAGTATTAATTTTTAATATAACTCAATTTACCTCCCTCTTATATTAGTTATCTTGATAACAATTATTATTATTGAATTCTTCAAGTTTATTTAAAGCACATTTTTAGATACATAATTTAATAAAATTGTTTTATTATATTACAAACTAATTGAACTGACATGTATAAGAGTATTGCTAATAATCATTTTTATATACTACACATTATATTTATTTATTTTTCATTTTATTTTTCAAACTAATTGATCATCATCTATACATCACCTATTTAATAAAATAAAATAAAAAACAAATGTTATATATGATATATTGTGAAGATGCTCAATAATTTTTTTTATTATATATATTAGCAAACCAATAGGTTTAACTATTTCAATTTTTACGGCTTCTATTTTCAAGTAACAAAATAAGATTTCGATGGGATTTTTATTTTTTATTTTATCTTATTTGATATTACTTAATTATTGTATTTTTTAATAAATTCTCAAATAAGATAGGTCCTGTGCTCGCACAATGTCCAATACTACAGATTTATCCCCTTTTTTATTTCTCAGAAAAAAAGCTACGTTCACCAAGAGTTGATTATGAGGATCCGACAAATTTTTTATTTTATTTAATAATAAGTTAATATTATTAATGATGTTTAATTAAATTTTCAAAAGAAGATATTTAGAAAAAAAAAAAATACCTTGATCGAAACCCATCTGCTTACACTGCTCTAAGAAAGGCAAATTATGGCATTAGGCACGCATGCAAAACTCGAAGGCAGTGGCCGGCCATTCAATGATAATAGATCAATAATAAATTAAAATCCTGACCGATATTTGATAGTGTATTTTTTTTACACTTTTATATATATTTTAAGTGTTTTTTTAGTTTTCTTTAAACAATTTTTTTTTTTAAAATTTACAATATCATTAAAAAAATATTTTCATAATCATTAGTAAGTAGAAAAAAAATTCACTTTTCGGATTCTCAATTAGGATTCTTATGTGTGACTTTAGCATTTTTAAGAAAAATGATATATACATGTCTAATATTTTAGACAACAACATTTTTAAAGAGGGATAATTTATAACTAACAGGAATATGTTATTGTTTAGGAAAAAGTGAGTGTGATGAGTGTGGATATTTCCTAATATTATTCTTTTTATTAAATATCTTATAAACCAATATCATTTTATAAAAACACTTTTATTTTATAATATATATTGTGATATATGTCGTGGTATCAATATTACTCTATAGACACGCTCCAATTCCGTACTTCGAATCTGATGCCACAGTATATAAAAAAATAATGATATTTTTACTATCTATCTACCACTCTTTTACTATTTTTTTTAAATTTTTTTAAAAATTTATTTTTATTTAATAGGTAAAAAAAAGTAATTATTAGTAAGATTATAATTTTTTAATTTTTTTTAATGATTAAAGATGTTAAAAAAATATTTAAAAGAAAATAATAAAAAAATAAATACACTAAAAATAATAAACAAGTGATAAAATAATGATAAATATCATTACTCATTTATAAAATTAAGGATAATATGACAATTTATAAACTTGACATAATCACGATACAAACTAAATATTTTTAAATTTAATATAAATCAATTTGAATCAAAATAAATTGACCCAATAAAATCATATTTTTAGGATTAAATTAATTTAGGAGTACCCTAATCAGGCAGTGCGAACAGAGCTCAATTTTTTTTATTTTTTTGGTACATCAAAATCTGATTGCATTTAATGAATAATATCTAAGATCTATTTATATATAAGAGCACTTTTATTGACCTATGTATATGTATATGCAAAATTACTCTTTTTAAAGATTCATTTTACTATTAAGATAAAACTCCCACATTGACTTATATGAACTTAAGATAAAATAATAATAAATTATTCTTTTACTCTAATTTCAGTTAATTCAGTTTTCTATACTTCAATTATGCTGGAATACACGCTGCCTGGAATGCAAATTCTTGAACCTGGATGCTATTTTTTTTTTCCTTTTGAGCGTCTGGAATGCTATTTATTTATTTATTTTTTTAAAGAAGACCTGCTTTCATTCAAATAGATCAGTGGATCTCATAGAATTTAAAGAAATATATACATATATATTTATATATTATATATATATATATATATTTCATGTATCAAAATCAACTTAATACAAATATCAAAATATTTATTTTGATACAAATTCATTACCAACAAGCACCAACAATTTCTAATTCCAACAAAAAGAACTTGTTTCCCATCAACAAAAAGTCAGAATATGATCCATTGGCTCCACCAATAGCAAGCAGCAACAAAAAATCAACAATACTTGTTCCAACTTGCAACGTCTCCACCACCAACAACCATCAACAAAATAAAGTTTCATATAGAGTACAAAAAATATGTAGCTTTTTTCCAATTATACTAACCATACCCAAAACACATGTCACCATAGTTAACAAAAAGAGCTGAAATTATGGAAAATTACACAAAACAAACCATACAACTAGGGTCCGGATATATTCCGACTCATTTGTTTCTCAATGATTTCCATTTGAGCATTACAAAAAACTCTTACTGCACAGAACTCATGGAACTAATATTCAATTTCATAATTTTCATATCAGTTATCCTCTTCTTTTCAGCTAATATTATAGATATTTCTTCTTGAGCTTTAATTTCCAATACAACCTTTCTCTTCTTAATAGCTAGTAACTCAAAATTTTGATTGTCAAATCTCATTATTGTTTCTTTTCTCTCCAACATAAAAATCTTCCTATCATTTGCTATTTCGCTTAAATGGTCACTAAATTTCTTATCTTCTTTTTCTTGACATTTTCTTTTTTTTTTCTCTATTTCTTTTTCAATATTTTTGCCCAGAGGTCTCTCACATTCCCCGTATGGCACATTTTCCATACCTTTCCCTAATTGTACTAAGTTTGGAGTACTAATTGAATCTGAGAGATTTTTTTTTTTTTAAGGTTATCCACGTGTGTTTGCCATTTCGGCTGGTGTCTCAAAATATTCCAACAATGATTCAGGGTAAAGTTGTGTTCTTGGGTCGCTCGATACAAACTTTTCGCCTTATCAATCTACAAAATAGTGGAATAATCAGTGGGACATATCATTAATTACTAGAACAAAAACATTTTTAAAACAATTATACCTTGTCTAGTTTGGTTGCACCACTTGGATGCAATGCTTCAATTTGGGCCATAGAACCACAAAATTTATTGACACATTTTTGAATGTATGACCACTGATTGGTCAAAGAGGGTATAGTTCGTTCTTGACTATTAGGTTTTTTGTAGGTGGAGTAGTAATCAAGAACTCTTCCCCACATTTGTGTTAAGGTTTGGTCAGTCCCCCATATGGAATCTATACTAATGTTAAGCCAAGCTGGAATGAGAAGAGTATCATTCTCAATAGTAGATGACCCACCCTGCTGGGACTTTTGTTTATATGTCATTTTTGCCTGGTTGTGTCGCTTGGATTTAAACGAAATCAGAATCCATAATAGGGCTGTTAATACCACCCTCACCACTTTCCAACAGTGTGGTGTAGGACAAAATTTGCTCATCCTTATCAATTAAAGTGTTCATCCTTCAACAAAATATTGAAAGACAAAATGTTAGATAAAAGTGTATGCAAATTCCTCCAATAATTTGAGCAGTAATGATTAAAAGATTCAGAACTCTACTAAAGATTCAGAACTCTACTAAAGAATAAACTCTACTACACCCAAATGATTTAGAAGAGTGTCATCCCAATACCCAAACCCATATGTACCGAAAGAATGAACTCTGCTACATCCAGTTAAGTAACTCCTTTGCTGGAGAGAATGATCACACTTTAGCACAAAAATGACTCAAAAAAAGGTACAAGGCATGATATATAAAAGCCAATATATGTACAGTCACATGGTTACTTGAATTTGCCTGAAATTAAAAAGCAAGAGGATAAACAAAGCCAATGACTTTTACTTTTTAAAGCAACCACCACCAACATATTGCAATAATAAAGCCAAGAAAACAAAGCCAAGGAAACATATTGCAATAACAGAGCCAAGAAAACAGAGCCACAACCAACATATTGCACAGAAACATTTTGCATTAAAATCACTATGTGCGTGTTCTTGGACACATATATGCATATAGGATGAGTCTGTGTGTGTCTGTTCTTGGACTCATATATGCATATAGGATGAGTCCAAGAACAGAGCCAATGAAACAAAGCCTGTGTGCATGTTCTTGAACTCATATATGCATATAGGATGAGTCCAAGAACAGAGCCAATGAAACAAAGCCTGTGTGCATGTTCTTGAACTCATATATGCATATAGGATGAGTCCAAGAACAGAGCCACCAAGCTTTAAAGAAGCATGGATTTCCAACCAAAAAATGAAACCCCTCTACTTCATAAGCTAGCTATGAAAAGGATCACCAATAAATGAAACCCATTGCATAAACCCAAACCTTCGAAACCCATTGCATCTTCATTTCACCACCAGTACATCAAAAATAATGAATAAAGCCAAAAACAAACTATAACGACCAGTACTAGGAGGGGTCGGAGAATAACTACTTGTCCAATATAAACCTGTCCCCAAACAAAAATAACGTCTCCATAAATTTTTCTAAAGTAAATAAATAATTTCCAATTCCAAAACCATACAAAAATATCCACAAAGTCACAACTAAAGTCACCATAAATAAAAAGAGGTCCACAATCTCTCAATTATCTCAACATAATGATCTAGTAATGCTTAAGACTAATAAACTGAAAAAATAACATCTAATAAATATTGGCAGTATTTCCAATAAAGTTTGTATTCTAATAGCTTAGTTTTGCTCAAAATTACTAATTATGATTCTCTGTTGGGACATCCACATCATCTGAAAAATATTTGTAAATAAAGAGGTGAGTTTAACCACGACTCGGAAAGTGAATGACTTATATTAAAGTGTAAACATGAGCATTTACAAAGTACAGTATGCAGAACAAAAAAAAAATCCTCCAAAGTTAACAAGAACAAAAACACAGTTTTATACTTAAAAGAGTGATAATTTTTAAATCATTTACAACACATAGTACTTTGGTATAACAAGACTAGGTATTATTATCGTATCAAAACAAAGCATCTTACAAAGTAGAGATCATGTTTAACCCCAATAGTAGGGTTGTGTTAATCTCAATGGCCAAACTAGGCAGAGACAGAGGTGAAATTTTTCCTTAATCATTCTCAAAACTCCGAGTGTGCGCACATGAAAGTCCACATAAAACCACTTTGTTTCCAATAAAACTACTTTGTTTTCAAAGTGAGTGCACTCAGAGACAGAGAAGTCGATACCAACCCAAACAAAGTAGAGCAGAGACATAATCAGATACAAAATTAGTACACCATGCGAAAGGTTTTCAGAGTCATCAAAATAACACATATTTCCAAAATATTTTCATAATTATTCTTACATAAATAAAACAGAGTCAGTGAATCTTTGTAAAATCAATGCACAATTTTTCAGGTTCTCAATATCGCTCTTTTTCACATTTCAGAAACAATACGACAAAATTAAACTAATGTCTACACAATGCATGACAAACATTTTTCTTTCATATAAGCTTTATTAGTAATGCAAATAACTAACTGAAGTTGGTTTTTCTCAAATTCTCATTTCATAACAAAACATGCACAATTTTTCAAAAAAGCAACCTCAATCTATATTTGGTATAAAACCAAGCATATAAACATTGCTTACCTAACTCTCGCTGAGTATTGTCAAGTCCGTGAATCCAATCTATATTAGTTTTGCCACCTATTCATAAAATGTATACCAAGCATTAATACCCAGAAAAACACACTCTTAGTCTATAAAATATAATCCAAATATTTCAAAACTAAAAATTAGCAAAAATCCCCTTTCTTCAATCTCACCAGACTTAACACTATAAATTACCACAAATTCAAGTCAAACAACACATGTTTGACATGCTGACCACAACATCTTAGTTCTTACACCACACTCACATAACTCATAAGTATACATTCATAATTTTTCAACTTACAAACCCAACTCCAAAAGCCACCTTTAACCACCCAACAACTTGCATAAAACTCTTCCAACTAAACATAACAAACCAGCCATCCATAACAATTTCAACCCCAAACACCATCAATGAAAAGCCTCAAAACTCTAAACAGTCATTACATGGTTCAATCGCCCAACACTTCAACCATGCTCGACCCCAACTTCCACTAATCTAGTCGAACTACCACATTTACATAGTGGTGGATCCAAAATATAAAACCAATGAATCCTCCAGCGACATTAACACACAAAAAACATCAATTTAAACTATGTAACAAAAATTCAAGGAAAGAACTTCAGACTATCAGATTGGTATACCTGAGATCTGTATAATCGATAGAGTGGAATAATGCCTTCACATGATAAAGAGCCAAGAGAGAAAAGGACCAAAAATGTCTGCTTCCATGATGTTCAACTACACCCACCGAAAACGCACAAGATTTTCAATGCTAAAAAGCCCCAAAACCACACCCTTAGGGATGGAAAAATTGAAAGAAATGAGGGGTTTAGAAAAGCTAACCGGTAAGAGTTGCAGATGAACGTAACCAGAGAGAGACCGGCGAAAAATGAGACCCAAAAAAGAATGTCGTAACTAGAGAGAGAGAGAGAGACTGGTGAGGGAAAATTCTGCAACGCATGAGTACAATGAGGAGAATGAGAAGAAATAACCTCCATCTTGAAGTAGAAACCATCAAGGACATGGAGTTTGGCGAGAGAAAAAGGGGAAGAAACAAAGTAAAAACCGTTGGAAGGAGAGGGAAGAAGGAAAAAGAAAAAGGGCCATACTTGTGAAGAAACGATGCTGTTTCAGGAGTCTTGGAGAGCTGAACACTAAACCGGCTTGGGCCTAGGCTTGGCAACGGGCTTGGGTCTTACATCCCCCCGCCCCTCTCTTAAAAAAAAAATTCATCCTCAAAATTTGCTACAAGTAATCGTAACCCTCATCGAAAAGGTGTGGGTGTTTTTCTTACATCTATTCCTCCACAACACTTTAACCATAAGAATGGTACGAGCCCGCAACACGTGTGCTTTCTTTTCCAAGATCCGCACTGGTTCTTCAGTATAAGTCATATTTTCCTGAATCTACAGTGGCTCATAATCAATAATGTGGGTGAGATCGGGAACGTACCTCCTTAACATGGACACATGAAATACGTTATGCATTCCCGCAAAATTCGGTGGGAGTGCTAACCTATATGCCATCGGTCCAATCCGCTCAAGAATCTCAAAGGGTCCAACATATCTAGGGTTCAACTTGCCATTCTTTCCAAATCTCATAACTCCTTTCATTGGTGTTATCCTCAAGAATACTTCATTTCTAATCTCAAAATTTAACGAGCGGCGTCGGTTATCAGCATAACTTTTTTGTCAACTCTGAGTCTCTTTAATTCTAGCCCGAATGATATCAATGTTTTCTGTGGTCTTCTGAATGATCTTTGGCTCCAAGATTTTTCTTTCACCAACTTCATCCTAATACAATGGAGACCTGCACCTTTTGCCATATAATGCCTCATACAGTGCCATCCCAATACTAGCCTGGAAGCTGTTATTATAAGTAAATTCGACCAATGGTAAATGTTGCAACCAAGTCCCATTAAAATCACACATGCCCTCAATATGTCTTCTAAGATCTAAATAGTCATTTTTGATTATCCATCTGTCTGAGGCTGATAAGCAGTACTGAAGTTCAACTGAGTACCCATTGCCTCTTGTAATTTTCACCAAAATCTAGAAGTGAAATGGGGGTCCCTATCTGACACAACGGAAATCAGTAGCCCATGCAATCTCACTATCTCTTGCACGTACAACTCAGCTCGTTTCTCCAACTTATAAGAAACTTTAATGGGCACTGGGCACGAAACAAGCAGTCTTCATTAAACGGTCCACAAATACCCATATTACATCTTGTCCACTCAATATTCTTGGTAGACCTATCACAAAATTCATAGATATGCGAGATCCCAGATTTATGTATATTTTTACACGTTATTTTATTCTCGGTGTTAATTATTTAATTTATTTTAATAATATTATTAGTCGTGTTTTATTTGTTTAAGATATTTATTTGATCTATTGATTAGTTAATATCAATTTTATGTTGTTCTTATAATTAAATATTGAGTTACGTTATTTTTCTTATTAATTTTAATGTGAGATAATTATTTTAATAATTAGAATTAAATTCTTTTATTTTATTATGTGATCTTATTTGATGTGCTTTCTTAATAATAATTAGTATTCTATAATTAAATTGTTCTTTAAATTAAATTGGTTTATTGTTTGGTTTTAAATATTTTATTTTATTGATATTGAATTGTTGTATTTTCAGTCGATTTTTATTTAAATTGTTGCATTCTTTTTCTAGTTAGATATTATTTCTTTAATTTCTTTTTCTTCTTTTTCCTTTTTCTTCTTCTTTTCTTTTCTTTTCTTTTCTTTCTTTTTTCTTTAATTTCCCCTGATTCCCCCCAGCCCCCGCGCGATTTCCCTCCCCCCCCCCTCTGTTTCCGTTCGGCCACTAACCAACCCAGCCACCACCCCTACGCCGGCTGTCTGCCCTCACCGCCCCCACCACTAGGACCGCCACCTGCCAGCCGGCCTACCACAGTGATCCCAGTCCCGGACCTCCTCCCACCTCCTCTCCATGGGCTGAAACCACCGGTCACCACCGGCCACCCATGATACCGACGACCTACCAGCATCCTTCTCCTTTACCGGCAAGCATAACCCACCGACGACCTACCAGCACCCTTCTCCTTGACCTCAAATATCCGCTGCTTTTATTTATGCATGTTACGTGTTTCCATACTTAGCCATTGACGTTGGGGATGCGTGACCCATGTTGTCAGCATTATGATGCCTCGATTCTTGTGTTTATTTTAAGAAAAATTTGGGGGGGAGAATGTGAGATCCCAGATTTACGTGTATTTTTATACGTTATTTTATTCTCGGTGTTAATTATTTTAATTTATTTTAATAATATTATTAGTCGTGTTTTATTTGTTTAAGATATTTTTTTGATCTATTGATTAGTTAATATTAGTTTTATGTTGTTCTTATAATTAAATTTTGAGTTATGTTACTTTTCTTATTAATTTTAATGTGAGATAATTATTTTAATAATTAGAATTAAATTCCATTATTTTATTATGTGATCTTATTTGATATGTTTTCTTAATAATAATTAGTGTTCTATAATTAAATTGTTCTTAAAATTAAATTGGTTTATTGTTGGACTTTAAATATTTTATTTTATTGATATTGAATTGTTGTATTTTCAGTCGGCTTTTATTTAATTTGTTGTATTCTTTTTCTAGTTAGATTTTATTTCTTTTTCTTCTTTTTCCTTTTTCTTCTTCTTTTCTTTTCTTTTCTTTTCTTTCTTTTTTCTTTAATTTCCCTTGATTCCCCCCAGCCCCCGCGCGATTCCCCGCCCCCCCCTCTGTTTCCGATTGGCCACTAACCAGCCCAGCCACCACCCTATGCTGGCCGCCTGCCCTCACCGCCCCCACCACTAGGACCGCCACCTGCCGGCCGGCCTGCCCCAGTGATCCTAGCTCCGGACCTCCTTCCACCTCCCCTCCATAGGCTGAAACGCGAATGAGTATTGTAAAACCCATTCATGTGTTTTTCGGCCACCACCGGCCATCCATGACACTGACGACCTACCAGCATCCTTCTCTTTCACTGGCAAGCATAACCTACCGCCGGTAGCCCCTTATTCTTTCCACGCAAAGCAACCCACGAAATGGGTATTAAACCCACGGGTTGAGCAATCCAGTACCGCCGTCTGGCCATCGTTAGCCTCACTGCTGCCACCAAACCACTCCCATATCTCAGCCGACCACTCCCCTAGCTCAGCTTCTCCATCCGTGGCCCCACCTTCCTTGGATGACCCCAAACCCGAAAATGGGTTTCCACCCTTTTGGAGCCGGATCTACCACCTTCCGGTGGTTGTGCCGCCACACCAACACCTCCATAAGATTCTCCACCTTCCAAAGAGTATCTCCCTAAATTTTGGTGTCGAACCGAGCACTTTAACCTAACGTACAAGTGATCGCTACGAGCGCTGCGGAATGACGTCTGCTCAAGAATTTACGCTTTTAACCTCTGTAAGTATTTTTCAAATAAATTTTAAGATTTAAATAGATTTTTGGCATCAACAAATATTGTATTTGGTTATTGTTGGAATTTATTAGTTATTGGCTATTTGGTGCATGATCGTCTGTATTGTGTATTTACACGTATATTCATATGTTAGAAATGAAAATTGGGTTTTCATGTGTTAATGGCTTTTGGGTGCATGTGTATCACGACCCTAAGTCGAGATGGGGCATTATCTCGATGGAGTTCCTCTGGTCACTCGGGAGCAGAATATACTGAGTGACATCCGCTGGGTCGTCGCCGGGCGACGACAGGATCGGATGGGATGGTAACGCTCTCGTGCCGACTCCGTGGCTCCTCTGCTGGCAAGAGCTAGGGGATACCTGGTCATGGTACGTGCTGGACGCGGTTAGCTAGGCATCGTCGGTTCTGAAGTCACATGCGTGGTCGTTACCTTCGGTGTGATGATGAAAGTCAGGGTATGCGGATGGTCACTATGGGAGATCATGGTGCATACGATTAATAAAATGGATGGTTTGGCCATTTTCTAGGAAAGTGACGGGTTTTAATTATTGGTTTTACGTGGACCATTTTATGGGAAAATGGTTGTAATTTTAATGGATTTATGAACATCATTTTCTGGAAAAATGATGGATGATTTACTGGAATTTTATTTTGGGCCAAATAGGATTTTGGCGTGTATGGTTATTTTATTTATTTCGAGAAAGATGATTTTAAGCTTCAAGCATACGGTGTCCTGTTCATGCGTAGTGTTTTTGCATGAATGTATTTGTTTTTTTGTTTGTTTGGGTTATACTTACATACGATGCCATTTCTGGCGTCATAGCTTTTAGATGCAGAATTTTGTAGAGGCTGAGCCTGAGAAGGCGACTCCGCTGTTGAAGTGTTCTTATTATAAATTGTTATTTTGGGAAATTGTTTTCCCCTTTTTATAAATATGTATTTGTATAAATTATATTTCGGATGACTGTATTAAATCTCCTATTGGATAATTTATGTTAAACTGGTTTGTAAAATATTTCTAAAAATTATGGTACTTAGTTATTGACCTCAAATATCCGCTGCTTTTATTTATGCATGTTACGTATTCACACACTTAGCTATTGACGTTGGGGGTGCATGACCCGTGTTGTCAGCATCACGACGCCTCGATTCCCATATTTATTTTAAGGGGAATTTGGGAGCGTCACAGATATATGCTCCCACTTCCATTCTGGAATTTGCAGTGGCTGGTTGTTACTGATGCTCTGCCTTCACTTGTTGGCAAGTTAGGCATTGTTCTACGAACCTAGCAATCTCTCTTTTCATACCGTTCTACCGAAAAGACTCTCTCAAATCCTGATACATTTTGGTACTCCTTAGGTGAATTATGTACAAAGAATGGTGTGCTTTCTCTAGAATCATCCTTTTTAGTCCATCATCTGCTGGTACATACAATCTACCTCAAAACCTCATCTTCAGAAATGCAAAAATCAGATTTTCCCCATTCATAACTTCTTCTACTAGCTTCACCAACCCTGAATTGGGTTGCTTTGATTCTTTCCAACAAGTCTTGTTGAACTATCAAACTGACTACAAAAATACTCGTATCAGTAGTGATGACCTCAATCTCGGCTCTCTCTAGGACCTTTAACAACTGGTGTTGGGTAGTAAGGGTTGCAATTGCTGGACCCATCAACTTCCTACTTAAAGCGTCGGCTACAACATTCGCTTTGCCTAGGTGATAATTTATAGTACAATCATAATCATTGATTAACTCAAGCCATCTTCTCTGCCTCACGTTCAATTCTTTTTGGGTGAAAAAATACTTCAAATTCTTATGATCTGTGTAGATTTCGTTCTTTTCCCCATATAAATAATGCCTCTAAATTTTAAGTGCAAAGACAATTGCTGCCAACTCCAGATCATGAGTGGGGTAATTTTGTTCATATGCCTTTAATTGCTATGAAGCATAAGCTATGATTTTCTCGTGTTGCATTAATACACACCCCATGCCCAATCTTGAAGTATCATTGTACACACAAAACTACCCCTCGCAGTGGAAATCGTTAAAACTGGGACAGTTACTAGCCTTTGTTTCAATGTCTGAAAGCTTTCTTCACACTTTTCTATTCACTGAAACTTGTTATTCTTTCTGGTGAGGACAGTGAGAGGAACCGTTATTCTGGGGAAACTATCAATGAATCGACGATAGTACCCCGGCAATCCCAAAAAACTCATAACCTCATGAACATTCCTCAGTGCCGTCAAGTTAACTACTGTTTCCACCTTCCCTAGGTCCATTGAAATGTCATATTTTGAGACTACATGCCCCAAAAATGTAACTGAATCCAGCCAGGAATCAGACTTCTTCATTTTAGCAAACAAATTTTTATCTCTAAGTGTCCCGAATACTAGCCTCAATTGTTCAACATGTTCCTTCTTGTTTTTAGACTATATCAGTATGTTGTCAATAAAGACAACCACAAATTTTTTCATGAATTCATGAAATACTCTATTTATTAAATCCATGAATATCACTGGGGCATTAGTCAAATCAAAAGGCATTATCAGAAACTCGTAGTGACCGTATCTAGTCTTGAAAGCAGTCTTGGATACATCTTCCACCTTGATTTTCAATTGATGATACCCTGACCAAAGATCAATTTTCGAGAAATCCCATGCACCATGTAGTTGATCAAAATAGTCATCTATATGGAGTAATGGATATTTATTCTTGATAGTTACTCGGTTAAGTTCTTTATAGTCAATGAAATGCCTTTTCATTGTTCCCATTTTTGTGACGATGTAGTCAATGCACATTCTTATGAGTGTTGGGAACAATGAAAAGGCATTCTTGTTAGATACACTTTTGTGACGATGTAGATGATGATCAATATTGTAGGCAGTATTTGCTTACCTTTATGATTTGATAAGAACCTTATCACCTTATGAGTGTTGGAATGAGCTTGTAATTTTTCTGATTAAATTCAATTGAATCTTATCACCTCATTTCTTGGACTATATAGAATGAAGAATAAGAAAGATTGAATCTTAGTATCATAACCTCTTCAAAGTATACAATATTATTATAGAAGATGACGAACTAAATTGCTTCTTTTATGTGCAGTGATCTTTCATATAACAACTTTATAGATGAAACATCTAGGCAACCAGAATGTCAACAACGCAATATGTAAGACTTTATCTCATAATTTTTTGTTTTATTGTATATAATACATATTGTTTACAATCTTTATATTATTGTAAGTATTCCATACTTTATTTTTATTTTAAAAAGAAATACTTGATTTGTTCTATGTCAAGAGAACTAAATGGATATATTGTTTAGGATTGAATATTTTTATCTTTTTATTTTAGTATACGATTTGAGTTAAAATTTGGTCTAATTAGCATATTATTGCATAAATTGCTGACTGGAAAAGAAGACCTATATGGAATATTCAATCTACAGGGCTTTGGTACAGATAATGCAGATCTTATGTTTTTAACAATTCTGGTAACTTTTGCACAACAGCTGTTAATTATGTTCTAGAGGTTTGATTTGAGCTTAATTAATTACATGTGTTGTTTCTCTGGCCTCTGTAGTTGGCAACTTGGCATTATGTAATAAATCATTCCCCTATAATGATCTTTAACCTATGTAATAATTTTTTTATTGTAGTTGTTTTCTTTTATGGATCATAGTTGTTTTGATAATATTGAGTTGGTAAAATGGGTAGCACAATTTATTAGTTTTACAGTCTATAATTTTTATTGAAACTTTGTTCGGTATTTGCGGCGACATATTGTGGCCGCAATATATATATATATATATATATATATATATATATGTATATATATTACTGCAACAGATTATTTTCGACAGCAATATATTGTCAAAATTACTTATTTATGACCATCTTGACCTTAGCAAATAACCATTTTTTACCGTAAGTTTTTGTTGTAAATAACATTCTCAACAATCTAAGCATATCCCATGAGATGCTTTTTTGACAAAAAAAATTAATTATTATAACCATTTTGTTCATAACAAATAATTATTTGCAACAATATTTTTTTGCGACAAATAATATTCTATAACCATTTAAGCATCACGTAAAATGCATTTTTTGTGAAAAAAAAATTAACTTTTGCTGAGAAAATTTTTTGTTGCAAAAAGTAAGTTTTTGTGATCAAAACGATATTTTGTGAAAAAAAGAAATAATTAAGATTTTATTATCTGCAAACCCAGTGACTAACGATTCTTGTCACAAAAATCTTTTTTGCGACAGATAATGGACTTTTTGCAGCGATATGTTGTTACCGCAAAAAGACATAAATGTTGTAGTGAATTTGCTATCTTCTACATCTTCACTTCAACTCCATGCAGCTTATTGCGACTCGGATTGGGCCTCTTGTCCCAATACGCGTCGCTCCATTATTGGATATTGTATACTCCTTCAAGATTCACTTGTCTCCTGAAAAACAAAAAAGCAAAGTGTGGTATCTGTTTCATCAATTGAAAACAAGTGTCGTTCCATGGCCTCAACATGTTCTGAAATTACATGGTTGCGCTACCTACTTTCAGATTTCAGAACTCCACATCCACAAGCTGCACACCTATATTGTGACAACCAAGCCACTCTTCGCATCATTGCCAATCCCCCTTTTCACGAAAGGACCACGCATATTGAGTTGGATTGTCACTTAATAAGAGATAAAATTCAAGAAAGAGCCATCACCACTACTCATGTTGTATCCCAAAGTCAGCTAGCCGACATTTTTATCAAGGTATTGCCTTCCTTTCTTCTTCACAAACACTTGTCCAAGATGGGAATAATAAATCTCTATTCTCCATCTTGCAGGAGGTTATTATACAATGAATATATGACAACTCGTTCCTCTCTATCTACTACATACCGTTTAGAAGAAATTTCCAAGTCTGAAGATAAATGATGTGTCCCTTTCTCGCTGCATTCTATTTTCTTCTAGACTATTCTTTTGTATATTTTTCATTATTATTTGCATTTTGTTTTCTCGTAGAGGATTTAATTAGTTTGTTAGGAAGCGTGTATAAAACATTGTTCTTCCCCTTTCGATATTCTACTGACTTTAAGCATGGAAAAAATTGTAAAACTACTACTTGATCAAGACGAACGTACGCATGATGGGTTAGGTTTCAAAAAAGAGTGCTGCTAGTACACTAACAAACGGCGGGTTCCGAATGGGATCCCGCCTAGTTAATTTTTTTTCTCTTTATGCATTTTTTTTTTTATCATTTTTAAGTATTTTAAAAAAAATTTAAAAATCATAAAATTTAAAAATCATAATATTAATAAAACAGATATATTTAATCACTATATAAAAAAAATTAAAAAAAAAAATTCTTACAATCGGGATTCCCGGGTCGGGAATCCGTATGTAAGAATATCATTTCCGTTTTAAATTTTTCAACACGTGATCTTGACCAATATCCATAATTAATAATAAGAAAGCGATCGTAACAAGAAAGGACGTTATGACTATGAGTCTGCGGCCTGTACTCATCGCTTAGACTTTTTTTTTTAATTTTTTTCAATTGCATGGGTGCAAAGCACTTCATTATTTAACAAGCATTTGAGTCCGACACAAAGGTCAGGACATTATTTAGAGAGGAATTACATAGATGGAACCATAATATTCATTATTCAGCGTCCAATACGATGGATCGTGCATCTTCAGCGAGCTAGGAGGAAGTTCTTGAACCAGTTGGCCGATAGTTTAGCGTGTCTTGTCAGGTTATTGTTACGATCAATATAATAGAGGCCAAAACGAACTGTATAACCCGAGTTCCACTCATAGTTGTCCATGAGAGACCAAGCGAAGTATCCCTTCACTGTCACACCGTCCTCCCTGTTCAAAAATGCAAAAAAATTGTCAACTTTTAGTACGAGAGAAGGTAGATCAGATCAGAAGTACTATATATTTACATTGAAAAAGCACTTACCCAATTGACTGGTTAAGATAGGAAAGATGTCCATAATAATATTCGATTCTTTGCTTGTCCACAAGAGATTCCTCAAGCGTTAAGGTAGAGTTATTGACCTCGGAAACTCCTATAATAACATATTATATAGGGTCTCACTTAATTAGATTCAAATGGACATAAAAAAAAATATACCACTTTTCCCAGTATTTCATTGCCTCTAATTAATAGGAGAGAAAAAATTAAAAGAAAAAGAAAAACATCATGCAGAGAGTGAGCTGAGAGATACCATTCTCAGTGATATAAATGTCCGGATCATTGTACTTATACTTGAAGTAGTTCAAAAGATAACGAAGTCCTTTAGGATAAATTTTGAGCCAAGATGAACCAGTCTGCAATTTTAATAAGATCGATATGATCAATATTATTGTTATTACTATTTATTATTCAATATAACTAAAAAGAAATGTCGGTTTATTAATTAATTAGCATATATATACCGATGGACCAATGAGGACCCCATTGCGAGAAGCTGCAATGCACAGTGAGAAAAAACATGATGGTTAAATAGAAATGATTAAAACATATAAAATCAGTAATTGAAATCGAATTTAATTGTACTACGCACTTGTTTGATTAACTTGACCATCTGTCATGTAGGATTTGTTGACATTTTGATTTGGTGCGTCGGCAACATAATTAGCGGTATAGTAATTCAATCCGACAAAATCATACGCGCCCTTAATCATGGCAGATTGGTTTGTAGTGAAAGTGGGTAATCTTGATCCGACCAGATATTTCATGCTTGCTGGATAGTCGCCAGTTATCATTGGTTCCATAAACCTGCATGCATTAGTAATATACATTTAACAACCCTTGCATATTATATATATATATATGAAAAATACTTTCATCATAAATGAATTATATAAAAGTAATCTCATAAATTTATATAATTTTATAAAATTTATCAGATTGTAAAGTTATTTTTATTATAAAGTAGTAGATCTAACAGATCAAATAAAATTATATTAATTTGTAAAATTATTTTGTATAATTATTTTGTGGATTTCAATAATACTCTTAAGAAAATAAAATTTTACATATATATATATAAACTCGAAAACAGTACTCAAGCTAGAATTACTTACCATCCGCACATAAAATCAAGGGCACGGAAGGAGGCATTACGGTCTGCGGCTGAGTTAGAGTATGGCTCCATCCAGTAGCACACATGGGTTATCCCGATAGTACCATTTTGTGTTGCCTGAACATAAATATATATATATATATATATATATATATAGTGAACATGATTTGCTTAAGATCACGGTATTCTACCCCCGGAAATGAAAAGATCATACTGAATATTATATGTGTGTAAAATATATGGTAAAGATGGAGAAGAATTACCTGATATGTGCTCTTGTACACTTGAACAGCCTGAGCATGAGCAAGAAGAAGGTTATGGGTAACCACATAAGGCTCGACGCCGGAATCACCACCGGTGCAATTCGGATTATACCAGGAGGAACATCGGAAAGGTGCTAACATCCCTTGTGCGTATCCACCATTGCTGTACGTCCATGGCTCATTTAGTGTAATCCAATGCTTTACCCTATCGCCAAACTCCTTGTAGCAAACTTCGGCAAAGTCCACGAAATCAGGGCTGAATATAACCATGTATGTGTTAGAAAAAAAATATTAAATGTAAATAAAACTGTAAATGCATGTAGTATTACTTTTTATATATGTTAATACACACGCATCACTACATATATAATTAGTCACTTACATGACTTTTTCACTTAGAAAACCACCATACTCTTCTTCTAAAGTCTGAGGAATATCCCAGTGAAAGATTGTCGCAAAAGGTGTAAGACCTGCATTCAATATTATTTAATTATATATAGAAAACTACACAGATTAGAACTTTATGATAATTAATTATAAATGTTAGAACTATAATATATTGGATTAATTAATCATGATGACCTTGGGCTATTAGCTCATTGATGAGATTGTTGTAGTAATCGACTCCTTCCTGATTCACGCCATCGCTAAGCTTTCCACCTGAAAATAGGCCCCACATGAAATTGTTACAATTAATTAATAATATTAATTAATTGAAGGCTCAAAAAACCTATATCGAATTCCAAATTTCCAACCTAGCTAGCTAGCTCCAATATTGATGTATAATAAGTATAATCTATCCAATTTTCATCCCGGAAATTGGTAATCTGTTTAGCTAGCTAGAGATTAATTTATGCAGATGAGAATCATCTTACTTGGTAAAATTCGGACCCATGCGATTGAGAACCTGTATGCATCTCCACCCATGTCCTTCAGAATCTTAACGTCTTCCTATAACACATAATAATAAAGAAGGAAAATGTTTTAGCTACAAACAAATTATATAAAAATAAATGTACAAACTGATGTAAGTTAATGTGTTACGTCAGATTGTAAAGACGTTATTTTTATTATAAAGTAGATTTGATAGATGCTATAAAGCTACATAGTCAATTTGTGTCTGTAATAGTTCTCATAAGAAAAAATTGTTAACAAATTTTTATGAAGGCATTAATCTCTTTCCAAGCATGGTTTCAGCTGAGTCAGGCATATATGCACCTCCAAAACTCTAAATAATGCATGACTTTTTTTTTCTCTTTTTTTCTCCGCAAATAATATGCTTTCAGCTGACCCCACAAGTTTTGTCTGTGAACACGTGCACTTCTGTTTTGCTCAATTATCAGATATGTAACATAATATATATATATATATATATATGAACTTTAGGAAGGTCAAAATAAATGTTACGTTGTATATATATATATGTATATGTTATATATGATCCACTCTCCGTCAGAAGTCAGTACTATTAGAAAGATAATTAAAGTACCATCTTCAACGAGAATGACTACTAATTGAAAAAAAATAGACAAGAAATAGTAATTTTTGTATCCTATAAATGATTGCAAATAAGCATTTTTAGAGTAGAGAGAGGAAAAAGGCATACCTTGTAGCGATGATATTGATCGATGGCTACATCTCCATTACTACCATCTGCTATCATCCCTGCATTAAGTTCAAACAGATCTTTTAGTCAGGATCAGATGTAAACGTTTGCGGATCGCAGCTTTTTGTTCTTTTCTTTGCTGTAATGACAAGTACAAGTACAAGTCACTACAAGAAAAATAAACTTTTGTGACCATTTAATTGCGACCAAATGACTATTTACAACCAATTTTAGTTATAAATAATCATTTGGTCGCAATTAAATGGCCACAAAAACTTATTTTTCTTGTAGTGAGTACAAGAGAGTAAAAGTACAAGAAACTTCATGTCTGAGACGTTTCGGTTCTCAGGCTAATGTCTCCTAAAGCATGGCCCAATTCGAAGTCGACTACACGGGGTATATAAGTAATTCACTATATATATATATATATATATATATTATTCTGTCTTCAAGGGAGATTGAATTTACTGATCAATATGCCAACAAGTGTGTGTGTGTGTATATATATATATATATATATATATATATATATATATATGCATATTATATATGCTGGCTCCTGAACCACAAACTTGGATCTTGATTCATTCTGATCACTTCCAAATTTCTCTTCAACTTTTAGGGTATGGAGTTCTAATAAGTACGTAGACACATATATAATTTTATGTATATATATATATACACACACACATGACACATATATATATATATAAGAAACTTGATGTTTTTATTTGTAAATAGAGTTAACTAATGGCTTGATCTTACCATGCAATTGATGCATTATCTTTAAAGTGGTATTCCATTTTAGCAATTAAATTTTGGAACGTACGTACAAGTTCAAATTATGTGTCGACACATCTAGTATAAAGCGCGGATGATGATAAAATTCAAGATAAAACAAAAATAATGTCAGATTGTTTTTTATTTTATATTCTCCTTCATATCTTACACCCATTTTCAAGGGTCGTCGACAGAAGTCAGGAAGTGAGAGCGAGACCTGGATATCTGTGGGAGTAATAATCCCACATACTGGGTTTTCTACCACCTTCCTTTACTGCACCTTCATACTGGAATTCAAACAGTACGTGTTAGCTAGAGCATGTACATCAAATATTCTCTAAGAATTTTAGACAAAAAAATAAATTCCGATGATACCTTTTAAATAAGAAAAATATTTTAACTATAAAGTAGTTATATAAGAGTAAACTTAATAACTGATGTGGCTTGTTTGATTCATATTAAGTTCTTTTTATTATAAAACAAGTTCATCAAAAAATTATATACAATTACATCAGTTTGTGATATTACTTTTATGTAATTTTGGAATTATAACAGTCCTCGTTAATTAAACATGTATATTGAAGCCTAGGGCTGCTTATACCTGGTAAGAAGCTGATGCAGCCCCGAAATAGAAATCTGAAGGAAAATTGCTTCGGTTGAATGAAGAAATTTCGTAGTTACTGGAGTAGTTTGCAGTCTCAGCATGGCTGTAACTGAAGGAGCTAAGAAGAAGAAGAAGGCCTAGAAGTATGTAGCCTTTCGATGCCATGTTTAGGAGATTATTTGGCGAATGGTGATCTTTGCAGGCTGCAACTCTGGGTGCTTTATATAGAGGAGCACCGAGGTCGTGACAAATGTATGAGTGTATTGTATTACAATTTTGTCCTTGTATTTTTTATTTTACTTTAGATACAAGATGTCCCTTTATGCAATTTGGGTTACTTAAGTCGTAATTGTATAAATATGTGACATTATGCTCACATTTTGAATGAGAATCATAGAGGCATTATTCACACGAGGCACTATTTACATGTAATATGGTTACCTAAAGTAAAGTAATAAATAAAAGGACAAAATTGTAGTATATTGAAAATCATATTTAATTTAATACTTTGATCTGTATAATAAATTGCTACCTAGCTGCACGTACGTCGTTATAAAATCCATCCTAACTTATATATATATATATATGGGATGGGTTGATTATTATTCATATGATAAAAAGCAATCGATCCATATAGGGCTATCAAGATTCATTTTGTCTTAAACCCTTTAAATGTCTCTGCCGATCATAAGCGGATAATAATATATATTATGTGTACTTTTTAAAAAGCATGTTTATAATATTAGCTGACACTACACACGCAAGTAAACAATCCGCATCTTGTCGAACCGTTTTATATTAATTAGGATATAGGATAATATATATTGACGTTTTAATTTTTTATAATTATAATAAAACTCACAGTATATATATATATATATATATATATATATATATTTAACACGATCTAATCACAACTAATATCTCTTGTTAATTATATGATGCATATTTATGTAGAAATACGTATTATTTATGAAAAGAATTCCTTAATGAGAAGTATGAACTCCAGTTATTATGACTTTATTTAATACATTATATATATTTTATAATAAAAATAATTTTACAACTTAACCTTTTTAGCAAATTACATGAATTTATAAATTTATATTTATAACTAAAAATATTTTTTGCTAATCATGAAATATATGCCTAGTGATGAATGGATGATTACAGCGGCCAGGGCGGAACTACCTTTGGTGGTAGGGATGCTACCACCCCAAAACATTTTCAAAAAAATATATAGTATATAAATATATATAATGTTTTTTTATATATATAATCAAAACTGCCCCCAGATTAAAAAGAGAAAAAAAAATTACCTCCCTCAAAATTTTTGCTAAAATATTTATCCCTCAAATTCAAATATTCATCTAATTCTAATCTAATTTTTAACTTCACTATCTAAGTTGGTCTCATTTTTCATTTTTTTGTTTCTTTTATGTAGTAGTCTCTAATAAGTTACGAAAATTTAAAAAAAAATCATTTTATAAATTATTTTTTTTGATAAATTTAATAGTAAGTTTAATGTAAAGTTATAAATATAAAAATATATACTTTTTATTAAATTTATATTTTTTTATCAAATTTTAAAAAAATTAATGAAGTCAATGTTAATTAATGCTCTTTCGCCCTATCTAATCTCAGAAAACCGTTCTGTTTCCACTACCCTTCTCTCTTCTCTGAGACGGGGTCCCCATTTGGTTCCAGTCAATGTCATGAATTTTTTTTTTTCTTTCTAAGCAGTCAATGTCATTGGTCTCAATCGAGGGTCGGTTTAGGGTGCCCTTATATATATGTATATATGTATATACATATATATATATATATGTATATATGTATATACAAGCTTTTTTCTTAAGATTGTAAAAATAATTCAAATAAGCTCTCAGCCTTAATATTTCCTTTCAACTAAAAAATATAATGTATAATTTTGAAATATCCTCCGTTGATTAATCATGATCTATCTATTTTCTACAGCTTGTAATTTTTTACCCTTTTTATACGTACATGATGAGTTTTCTCTATTATTTTTATATGGGTTCCCTGTTAGCTAGATTAATTTTGATCTTCTCCTTATAATTTGTTAAATGGTAAAAACCCTTCTCCTCAATGATTTATGATCTATATTACTATATTATACTTACTACGTTTATCTTATATATATATATGTAACTATAAAAAAAATGAATAATAGTGACTTAATATTAACTATAAAAAAGACTACTAATAATTAAAATAGATTATTAACGATTAAAATAAATTATTAGGGACTAATAAAAATACAATAAATAAATAATGTTGTTGTAATATATATATATATATATATATTGATAGAAATTAGAAAGCTAGATATATGTTTTAATTAAACTCTCCCTGAACTTCTTTATATTGATAAATCATAAATTTATTTTGAAATTTATTCATAATACATTATGAAAAGTATATAAATAACTTAAAGAACCAAACTAAGGGGGCCGGGAATTTAATTTAATTTTGATAAATTTGCGTCCAGAAGTCTAAACGTGAGAGTACCGCACGAATTGGATAGGGCATGGCAAATGAAGATAGATATTACAAAGAGAGAGATCAGGTAATGAATTATTCGGGGGAACATATAAGCTTACAATTCAGCTTTAACTAACTTATCACACTTAAAATGAAAGATAGTTAAGCTTCGTTTGTATTTGAAGATGAGCTCAACTCATTTCAACTCATCTCAACTCATCTTCATTTTATTATTATATTTTTATAATTTTTTATATAAAACACAAATTCCTATACACCTTTTTCAAATCTCAATACACATTTTTCAAATCTCAACACATCTTTTTCAAATTTTAAAATAATAATAATATTAAAAAATAAACTAAACTCATCTCAACTCATCTCATCTCTAAATCCAAACGAGACATAAGTGTAAACTATTTGTGAAATAGTACTTATAAGTGTATCATTACCTTTGTTTGTGACCCCATGTCAGAAAAATTGGGTGGCCACAACCCTCACATTACTCTCTATTAAATGTATTAAAAAATATTCTTTTTAAAAAAATAATATTTAGAGTTTGCGTGTAGTTATTTTATAAAAGTAAATAAATACTTGATTTATATAAAAAAATTAATTTTTTAATTATAAATTATAATCTTTTTAAAATAATTATATAACACTTATCCACTCTATAATTATATATAATATTATTCTCTTTTTGTACCCTTCCAAAAATTAATTTAAATTAAAAATCTTTTTCGCATAAAAAATGTCTCTATTTTTTCGGCCATGGGTTCTAGATTATGTACGTGAGTAGTAGCGAGAAGCTAAAGAACTCAATTGTTAATTAATTAACATAAATATTTCGTATAATTTCTCTTTTCAGATCCAAATTATAACCTATTAATCCCGATATATAATAACAGTAGGTTTTCCCATGGGGGAAATATCATTTTCCTTTATGGATGGGTTGTGGGGTGATTGATGGATGTATATGTGGTGTTCAGGGCACTGCATTCATCGCTATTGGGGATGATCGATGCATCCGAACTGGACTTCGTGAGCCTGCACTGACTTCATGCCACCTATCTTTTGATGGTTCAAATCACTCTGATGGAAAATTATTGAGTGAAGTCACACTCATAACACTCACTCTCACATGTCACTGTCGAGCACTCACTCTCACATGTCACTGTTCGACAGTGACATGTGAGAGTGAGTGCCATGAGTGTGACTTCACTCTAGCATCACTCCACTCTGATTTCTCCCATTTAATTGTCAATAATGTGTTTACGAGTCGGTGTCGATGGTATGAACGGTATTAGCCACTATTATTAGAAGCGATGAGCGTTAGATTGAGTCGAATTTTATTATATTTTTTAATTTTCATTTTTTATTATATTTTTTAAAATTTTTTATTATATTTTTATAAAGATTATAAAAATTATAGAGAAGGACTGTTTTTAATGTTCGGAACAGTCAAACCAACTCCAACGTCAGACATAAGATTTTTATGGGATTTTGTTTTTTTATCTTATTTTATATTACTTAATTATTGTAATTCTTATAAGTTCTCAAATAAAAAAGGTCCTGTGCTCGCACAAAGTCCAATACTACTAATTTATCTTCTTTTTTTCAGAAAAAAGCTACTCTCACCAAGAGTTGACCATGAGGATCCGACAAATTTTTAATTTTATTTAATGATAAGTTAATTTTCTTAATGATGTTTAATAAATCTTTCAAAAGAAAATATTTAAAAATAAAAATACCTTGATCGAAACCCATCTAGTACTGCTCTAAGAAAAAGGCAAATTATGCACGCATGCAATATTCGAAGGCAGCGGCCATTCAATGATAATAGATCATCAATAATAATTTAGAATCCTGACTGATATTTGATAGTGTATTTTTTTTTAACTTATATATATATTTTTAAATGTTTCTTTTCTATTTTAAAAAAATCACAATATCATTAAAAAAATATTTTCATAATCATCGGTAAGTAGAAAAAAAAATCACTTTTAGAATTCTCAATTAGGCCGATTCTCATGTGTGACTTTAATTAGCATTTCTAAGAAAAATGATAAATATATGTCACAATATTTTATACAATATTTTTAAAGAGGAATATTTTTATAAAATATCTTATAAACCAATATCATTTTGTAAAAATACTTTTATTTTATAATATATATTGTGATATATGTCGTGGTATCAATATTACTCTATAGACACGTTCTAATTCCGTACTTTGAATCTGATGCTACAGTGTATAATACAAAAATATAATTTCCTCTTCCATTTAAATTAAAAAAAAATTCATGATCATGAGTCAATGGCTTAATGCTACATTCGATTTGGCAATATGGGAAAGTAATTTATTTCTGAAAACGTTGCAACAACGGCGGCCATGCGGAACACGTTGATCATATCAGACAAAAGTCCAGTCAATAGTTGCACAGCTGGAACAGATGGAATTAATTAATGAAAAAAATTTGGAGTTGGTTGGGCCGACCTCCTTTAAAAGTAGCTCGCCGTTAAGAGTAGCGGTGGACAACATTGTCAGTATCATCGAGACCAATAGGATTCGGCGAGTCCACTCCTGCGACGACAACCCACGTCGACTTCCAACAAAGTCCCGACAGCCTCAAATTCGAAATAGATCCGTTATGCCGAAGTCCACTAGTCCTAATGGTATCAGGGGTGTCGTCCAACGCCGCTTTCGACAGCTCCATTTGGCTGAGGGCTGAATCTCCCTAAAATTTATCTTCATTTTATTTTTTTATTGTATTTTTTATTTTTTTATTATATTTTTTATTATATTTTATTCATATTATTTTTTTATTATATTTCTTATTATATTTTTTTATTTTATTATATTTTTTATTCTATTTATTGTTAAAAAATAATCTAATTATTATTAGACTATTTTTTACGCCGATGACAATCCAACCGATCCCAACTTCACTCTTAATTAGCTGGCATTGTCTAATGGTCTACCCACGTGCAAAGAAAGAAAAGATAAATATACATTTATATAAAAAATGATAGCGTTACTTCTCCTCTATAACTTAATTATTATTATTATTATTATTATTTTTTTAAATTACATAATAATTAAAACAATGACTATTAGAAAAATTCTATATTTTTAACTTTTTTAATCATTTAAATTATTAAAAAAATATTTTTAAAAAATAATAGAAACAATAAAAACATTAAATAGAATAAATAGTGATAGAGTTGTAAGGATATATTACCCTATTTATATATATATATATATATATATATTAAACATAGTTAGTTTTCGGATTATTAAAATATATCCTTATCCAATCATTTATTATAATAAAGAATATATTTATAAAATTAAGGATAACAATATTTGACAATTTATAAACTTGACATAATCACGATACAAAATAAATATTTTTAAATTTAATATAAATCAATTTGAATCAAGATAAATTGACCCAATAAAATCACATATTTAGGATTAAATTAATTTAGCAGCCTCATCAGGCAATGCGAACAAAGCTCAAATTTTTTTTTGGAACATCAAATTTGATTGCATTTAGTGAATAATATCTAAGATCCATTAATAAGTACTGCACAACTTACCGATCCCTTTCTCTCTTTCTCTCCCTTGATTGAAACCTATTATTTTCTTTTTTTCGACGAGCAGAGGGGACTTGGTACTCCGACACCAATCTCCTCCTCCCTAACTAGCCTTAGTGGCTTTTAACCTTCCTACACTTACTGTATTTCTAATTTCCACTTATTTTCCGTTTGGTTTCTTCTAGGAGAGACAAACGTTGCTGATTTGCTACTTTTCGGTGTGCTACGACCCACACGTGCCACCTCTACAACTACTATAGTCGCCAATCATCTAGTTCAGGGGGGGAATTCGTGCTTTCTTCGAAGGCATCTGCTACACTAGCGGCCCTTGTCACGCACGTGGCGGTTTGGAGTGGAAGTGGAGGTCACGCGTGGCCTCCTTGGCCTCAGAGACGCCAGATCCATTCGATCTGTTGTATCGTGTTTCTCTTTAGGCGGTGTGGGTTGCACATGCCGCCTCTGCTTGTGTTGGTTGTTTGTCGACGACTTAGCTCCACTTCTAACAGTTTCTCTATGTCTTCGCTTTCCAATAATCATGATCTTGTTCGAGGGGTCGTGGACTCACCCAAAAATTATCTCCAGACATTAATCGACGGTACTTCCGCCACACCACCGCTTCTTGCAGTGGTTCCACCGCCTCAAGTGGTGGAACTTGTGCTCGTCTTTTGGCGAACACTATGTTTCCATCTTTTAATAAGACTGGTATCCTATCTTAGGACCATGGGTAGGGGCCAAAAAATTGGTCCAAAATAAATCCACTTTTTTTCTTTTTTTTCATGACTTTGCACTGTTATTTACTGTTTTTGGTTGATTGTTGGAGAATCACATTCTCTCTTCATGTATTATTTGCCTAGTTTAATACTATTAACTTGCTTAGGAAAAAAAAAATACAACACAACTTAAGAGTTCATGATGATTCTGATCCACTGATAACTTCCATCGATTCGAGACTAAATCCATTACAACATCTAAGGGTTTTTGCCAAGAAGATTTCTTGTTACTAAAACCAGGATTTTCGTGGATATAGAGTTTTTTCCACCAATTTAACTTGTGGGAGGTCCGTGGCATATACGTCGCCACAAATAATATCATTTGCCACAACCTAACAATTCTGTGGCAAATATGTATTTTTCCACAACATCTTTCGTGGTAGTAGCCTATTTTGCTCGTGGAATTAATTCTAGAAATGCTATGGCCTCATGGGCATTACTCCATTCCCTACAAAATTATATCGTTGCTACTACCATTCACTATGAAAAAAACTTGTGGTAAAATATAAATTAGTATCATGTTCTCTCTTATCAACTTGCTACAAATGTTCTTTTACCACCAAATATGATTGTATGTACTTTTTATGTCCACCATTGTTGCTTGTCACTATAATCATGTTCATGTTCCTTGGTGGGAAACACCGTTTATCTTGTACTAATTTTCGTGGCAAAAAATAAATGCCCAAGATATGGTGCTGTGGAAAATTATGATGTTAATAAAGGGTTTGTTTATAGCTTCTCCAGGATGTATACTCGTGGCCCTTGAGAATTCAACAATCATTTTTCATAGGGATAACTATCTCATGGCCCTAGAGAGAGAGTTATCTCACTCATGTCAAAAAGAAAAGCAAACAAAACTTGAGACAAAATTAGATGATGCATGGGTGATGAGGCTCACGCGGCAGATGAGTTCAAAAAAGAGATTTATAGTTATGAATTGTGTTATATATCGTTACGTAATTATTTTGAAAATAGCGACTAAAATACGAAATTTTCATATTTATGCACTATATTCTTTTTCAATAATAAACTATATTCTTTTTCAAAGTAATCATATAATATTTATGCACTCCACAAATATATATAACATTACTGTTGTGATCATGCGTCAATTATAATGAATAATACGGAATGATCGAAAAGAGAATAAGAGAGAAATAACACAGAAATTTACTTTGTTCAGCCATGTGCCTACATCCATAGAAGCGAGCGGCAAATTTCACTACCATCTGAATTAGAGTTATAATATATGTATTTATACTAACCCTAGGTGTACAATCATACTTAGGAATTAGGATTGCCACTGTATCCTCATCAAATATGAGCCACATAGTCCAATAATTACTATCAAGGATATAATATATTACAAATGTCAAAATTAACGATGCAAATGATGATACAAAAAGATATATATCCCAACGTACTCTTGTGCACTGTATGTATACAAAAAGATAATATGCATCCATATGAATATAGAGATGGTTTTATCTCATCTCATCATTATAATTTTTTTAAATTTTATATATAAAATATAAAAAATAATTTGACTTTTTAAAATATTAAAATAATATAAACATTAAAAATTAATATTTTATTCAACTTTTAACTTTTATCTAAAATAATTTTATCTTATCTCACAAGGGAAAATCTGAATTGCATGGCTTGCATCACTATAACAAATTTTAGTTTTAGGGACGAAATTTGTTAGGTACCAAATAAATTTCATCCCTAAAAATGGTTTTTAGAGACAAATTTTAAATTTCATCCCAAAAATTGGACGAGTTGCAAAATCCGTTCGGACGGACAAAAATTCATCTGAACAAGACGAAAAAATACGTTCTAACGGATAATTATTTGTCTGAACAGAATATATTTGGAGGTAAAAGTGGCAGCAAAATTGCAAGTCCGTCCGGACCAAAAGTATACTGTTCGAACGGAAAACAAGTTGAAAATACTTCATTTTTACATCACTATTCATTTGTGTATTTATGTATTTTTGTTTTCTATTAATTTCATTTTATTATTTTCAAAATATAAAAAATGTGTTTATATTACATATTATGATTTACGGAACATTTAAAATATTTATAAATGCACAAATTAATTTTATGTAATTACTTTTAAAATATTATTTATTTTATTATCACGAGCAATAAGTAAAATGAGAAAAATAAAAAATAAACATTGTTATGAACACCAAAAATAAAATAAAAAATACTAATTACATCCCAAAATATATATAATATTGTTCGATACAACACATAAAATAAAATACTAAATAAAAATACTCCTACTACTTGGATATCAAATCTATGTCCTCCTGCATAGATTTGATCGGTGTCTCTACATCATCTATCTCATGATGCGGTCGTCAGTTAGTGCTACTACGCGGGTTGCCACTCTCTCCACCACACGCTCCACCATTGCCTCCAACTGCTCTAATGTAAATCCTGCAGGCTGGCTTTGAGCAAGCTAGGTAGTAGCATCAGTCGACCCTAGACTCCTTACATAGAGGTGCTCTTTGTTCTTACTGATAGATATCTTGTTGAGAGCCCCTATTTGAAGTTCTCTTTTCTCACCAATCCGCTTTGTAACTCTAGCTTGGAGTAGGAGGCCAGATATCAACAGTCCAAATGGTAGACTGCCTCTACTCCCATATCGTGACTCTTGTCTGATGCGGTAGAAAATATACAGCGCTAGATCAATCGGGTCCCCCCTCGCTACTCGTACTAGAAGTCGTGCCCGATCCATCCCGAAATCTGTCTTGTATTTTTTCAGGTCCACGTTGTACCCAACTATTAGATTCAGCAATCTGAAGAATGGAGTGCAGTCGAACTGTTTGATGGCCTTCCCGCCATCATATGCAAGAGCCTTGAGATGTCGTAGTAGCTCACGTACCTGATCGTCTGTGAGGCCATCATCAGGTACGTGCTTCTCATCGCTATCATCAGCGTCTAAGCTAACAGCCAGCTCATTGGCAGTCCACATTGCGAAGGGCGATGAAGATTTAGCCTCCGTGTCTGCCCTAGCAGATCTAGACGTTGTTGTTGCGGAGGGATAAGGATATGCGTCAATCACATGCGCGATGTCCAAATACTCTACAATCACCCGAGGAAAGAAGGTGATGCTGACTCCCCTCATCATCAGCACATAGTGGTAAATATCTCCAAGCTGATCTCCCAATACACGATAGAATTCGCATACCATATTAGGATATGCGATCTCCTCCTACGTGCAGATCGGAGTCCATCCTCGCTCCGTGAAGATCTGGTGGATGGCGTGTCCCTCCCACTCCAGCTCTTTGAAATCATCCAAGGTGACAGGCCGTTTTACTAGAACAGACCTGCGGACAGGAGTAGTGGGAGCAATGGGAGCAGCGGGAGGGACGGGAGTGGAGGCAACTGGAGTAGCGTTCACTGGCCTAGTAGCACTGATGCCAATGGGTGGAGGTGTGCTGCTACTTCTAATCATCTGATCTTTCCCACGCTTTTGACCTCTGCCCATCATTCGTATACTGTTCAACAAACAAGTAATGGAAGAAGTTAGACAAGTTTGATGGAACCCAAAATACCTAAATGAAACCAAAACGTATACAAACTGTTCTCTTTGGAACTTACTCGTTCGAACGGAAAATAATACGTCCGAACGAGTTATATGCCCGTTCGAACAAATAGGATCATCTCCTACATCTCATTCAGACGGGGATCATTCTTGTCCGAACAGAAACCCCTGCGAAGAGAAATGACTGAGTTGACTCGGCCATTACTTGTTTCCTACAAAAATCAAATCTATTTGGACCAAATCAACCTAATATCACTCCTAAAGGTCCAAAAAAATGAATAATAGGAAAACAATTACAAAAACTATGAAAAATTGGTCGAATTCGATTTGAAATTCGACCCCTACAAAAATGGGTGTTCATAACTCATTTTCAACCAATATGAGAGTTTAGAGAGACCATATCTTATATATTTCACTGTAGATGTGATTTTGGAAAGTTTTAATGTGATTCTCATTCGAATGAGAGTGACTTTTGGAATCTATCGTTCGTTGCAAAAATGAGGCGTTCGACAAGGGCTGGGTATATATACACCGACACTCGTTCGGACGAGCAAGTGGTTGTTCAAACAAGTTTTGAGCGTCCGAACGGAATTTATAAGAGTTCGGACGGTAAGGGTATATGTTCGGATGGAGGGGTATCTATTCGAGCGAAAATAAGAGAGTTTGAGATTTAAGCAATCCACTATCAGTTCAACTAGTTATAATGATATTACTATGTACCATACGACACTAATAATATTATAAAGTATTTAGTAAAAAAAAATACTAAAATTAGTCTTTATAATATACATGCGTTATACATAACACTAAGATGATAATGTTATATATAATAAGTATATATCAAGTACTTCAACTTCATATATATCAAGTACTTTGTATATACTAGTATATATTAGTTAGAATATAAGTATTATACTATTTACATGTAGTACTTAGTTTATAATAATTATATACATGTTACTTAAATTACTTAATATATAATTAGTAATGTCATCACTTATTCAGTACATATAACTTAAAATATATATTATTTAGAATAGTATTAGTAATACCATTGTATATACATATATAATAATAATTAAACATTACCTAGTATATTAGTATTATAATACTAGTGTAACTCTATAAGATGATATAACACTAAGATAATATATTACAATACGTAGTACAAGCCTATTACAATAATGATATAATATTTTTTTTTTTTGTATTATTTAGTATATTAATATGAAGCACCTGTTTGAATCGTAATTTACTATTATTCGAACGTATTTTATCTCGTAGTTTATGTCAATAATTTGGAGAAAAAAATTTGTGTCAAATATTGAGGACTGTTATATGTCTTAATGGCTTCTCATTCGTTCAAATGATAAATACTCAGAATATGCTTAGAATAAAGCGTCCGAGCGCAAAAATAGTCTGTTTGGACACAAAAAGTTGAAATTCCTCTCGGGAAAGCAAAGCGGTAATTTGAAATTTTTGTGTTCAGACGAATAAATTCTACGTGCGAACCCAACTTCAAACCAATTCTTCAATTCATTTTTCACACAGGATTGAGTTATTTTTTAGAGAGGGAGACTGACAGGGAGGCAGAGAAAGATTGTATATTACAAGAGAATTCTGAAGTGTGGGAAACTTGATATTCCTGAGAGCGAATAGGTAAATCTCATTTCTCAATATTTTTTTTTTTTTTTTTGTATTTTTCAACATTAAAAATGGTTGGGAGTTTTCTCATTTTATGATTTCTAATTGTAGACATTGTTGTTGAATTGGATTTGAAGTTTGAAATGCAAAAGTTGAGGTTAGTTTTCTAATGATTAGGGTTTAAAGATTAGATATTTGTTTTGATATTTGGGGGTGATTTTATATAGAGTTTGCATACTTCTTTTGATAGTTGGGGTTTTATTATCTAACCTATTTTGAGCATGATTTGTTTATTTGGGCGTTTGTTGCTTACTTGCTTGATGTTGAGAATTGGTTCTGGTATCCTATCTGCACGAGTTCCGTTTGAACAGAACTGTTCATGTTCGAACAAATGTTGAATTTTGTTGAGGTCCGTCTAGACGCAACTCGTGTAGACAGAATATCATTGTTAATAATATATATTATTTGTTAATAATATTCTTTATTATTACTAATATTGTTGCTTATTGTACTATTATAGTTAGATGTTAGACTTAATTGAGTCCTACATTAAATCTTAGACCCGTTCGAGAGTTGTGGCCAATTTTTCTCTTAAAGAATGATTGGATACAATTTTTGAATTGTTCAAAGTGGACATTTTGGATTTCTATCATCTATATGGCAGATATATTCATTCAGTACTCTCACGTTAGATTATAAAATTATGATATGCATTTCCTTGCATTCTTCGGGTATGCAGTATCACGACTAGCATATTTGGAGAATTGTAGGAAAATACTGTCGAAATTTTACTAACATTAGAGTTTTAGACAGAGTATATATGCGATATAGATGATATTCTCTCAAATGTGATAATGTATCAAAGTAGTGTTATGAGGATGTCAATTACAGTATTATTGATAATGTTTATGAAATAATTTAGGTTTTTTTAATAGGCAATGGACTGGTAACGAAAATATAATGGACGAAAGTTAGATGCTATTGGGATATAGACTTGGGCGAGACTATAAGGAGTATGCACGGGGGGTGAAATTTTTCATAGAGTTTGCGAAAGATAGTGCTGATAGTCGAGGTTTTATAAGATGTCCGTGCAAGAAGTGCAAGAACCTGAATTATTTAAACATGGTAGTAGTGGAGTCCCATTTGTTCGTTAATGGGATAAATCCTAAATACTCACTTTGGGTTCTACATGGCAAACAATTTCCTACAAGAGTTAGATTTGAGAGTCATTCCAATCGGATGAAAGAAACTGGTGTGAGATTAATATCGACGATACAAATATGGTCATTTCAGATGATAATGATGATAATGGATAGGATATCACTAAGATGTTGGGTGATATTGGCGCAAGCATGTTTGGAGAAGGAACATCTTCACAATCTTTTGAGAGAAACAAGAACTTCGCAAGACTGTGGGAGGATGTATAACGACAACTGTATGAGGGGTGTACCCATCATAATAAGTTGTCATTCATAGTGAGGTTGCTACATATCAAGTCAATATGTCGGATTTCTGCAAAGGCCATTGACATGCTACTTGAATTATTTTAAGTAGAATCTTTTTTAAAAAAGAAAAAAGATGCAATTATAAATATTAATTAACTTTATTTTTAAATAAAAATTTAATGTAAAAATAAAAATAAAATATAATTTAATTAATTTAATTTTACTTAAAAAAAGACTCAATCAAAATGCTAATCTTAAATCCCCTAATCTATTGAGCTGGCAAGTATTACTAGGACATACATTTATAAAATTATAAAATTAGAGATGATAATTATATATGATACAATCTATAAATTCGACCAGATCACGATACAAACTAAAGTACATACTAAAGTTTAGTATAAATTGGCTTGGATCAAAATAAGTTGACCCATAAGATCACATGATTTAAGATTAAATTTCGGATCTTGATCAAATTAATTCCACTGATCACTTCCATCGAGAGATAGATATCGGCCTCATGTCAAAAAAGAAAATCAAACAAAAATCGAGATAAGTCCAGTTTGGGATTTAGAAAAGAGATAATATGAGTTTAGATAAAAAATATATATATATATATTGTTATTTTTTTTTTCTTTCGATATTATTTATTATTTTCAAATATAAATTTTTTTTTATTATTTATTATATTTTGTATAAAATCAATTTAGAAAAGTTATAGGATAATCAATCTTGTATTATATTTTGAATGAGAAAAATCAGCTGATGCATGGGCTCACGTACATCATGAGTACTTTTTCCGATCCCACATCATGATCGGTACTTCAATGTTGTATTGCACATGTCAAATATTAACAATGCATACGTTAAGTAGGGAGTAAAAAGTCATTCCTGTGTTATTGTCCACTGTATAGAAAAAGATAATACAAGATTTAAAGAAAAAAAAAAAGAAGAAGAAAAAGCGGAATTGGATGGCTAGCTTGCCTCTGCTCGTCTATAAAAAGCCGAGTTAGTGACACTCAAAATCACACCAAAACCCAATATTATAGATGGGGACGAAAGGAGGTGGTTACATACTCATAGGCCTTGTTGTTCTTGTTGCCTCTTTCGCAAACAACATCAATGCTAATGCTATCACCCCCAGTTACGGCATTTCTACACTCAACAGGACCAGTTTTCCCAATGGTTTCACTTTTGGTTCAGCATCAGCATCCTATCAGGTAACCCCAGGTTTACATCATACATATTTTGAGTTTTTGTACGTTGAACAATAAGTCATGCATATTTATATATACGTCCATGCCCCAATAAGTGTTTGAATTCCAGTATGAAGGTGCAGCGTTTAAAGATGGCAAAGGACAAAGTATGTGGGATTATTACAGCCACAAATACCCAGGTCTCTCTCTCTCTCTCTCTCTCTCTCTCTCTCTCTCTCTCTCTCTCTCTCTCTCTCTCTCTCTCTCTCTCTCTCTCGATGTATGTGTGTGTATATATACACCTCGGCATTCAAATATATAATATATGACCCATTAATCATTAACAAGATTTTCGAACAAACTAATTTGTGGTTAGGCTTGTGCTTTAGTCAAAAATGATATCAATTGGATATCTTTGAAACTGAAGAGAAAATAGCGGATGGCAGTAATGAAGATCTAGCTAATGATCAATATCATCGTTTCAAGGTACGCATATCCTTTTCTTCACCCGTTCTGTACTGGATAAATAAGAGGAGTAAAAGTATATACCACATAAGCAAAAAATTAAATATTATTGATGAGGTGGCATTTTCGTTCCACTTACGTTCTATTATGATGAGCTAGCTTTGTGATCAAGTCGTAAAGCTAAAAATAAAAATATTATTTTAAAGAAATGCTATCTGAGAAATTTTTAAAAAAAAAAGAAAGAAAAAGGAAAAAGCTTTTTCCTGACAATTTCCTCCTAAAAAAAATAATTATAAGAGATTGATTGTCTTTTTTGGAAATTTTAGGAGGATTTTGGGATTCTAAAGGATATGACTGCAGACGCATACAGATTCGAAATCTCATGGCCCAGACTGATACCAAGTAATTAATTACATGCTTTTCTGCATCAATGAAATGTCTCTTGCAATTTATTATAATTTCCGATGCCTCTACGGATTGTCTTTTTTTTAAAGCTTTCGGTATATAATCATAAGTCACAAGTACTATTCGTTTGTGTTCAATTTTCAGCCGGAAAGATTAGGGATGGTGTGAACCAGAAAGGACTCGACCACTACAACAAGGTCATCAATGAATTCCTAGCCAAAGGTACTCATGATGGACGTCCACATTAACATATAATATACTATTAATATTAATGGTACTCACTTGGAATTATTGAAATGTAGGTCTTACGCCCTATGTGACAATCTTCCACTGGCAAATCCCAATGGCCTTAGATCATGAGTATGGTGGTTTCTTAGGTCAAAGCATTGGGTAAGTGATGACTAATTTACGACCATATCACCAACATTTCACATATAAAAAAAATGATAGTTGCAATAGTGAATATTTAAGCACTGTCTAATCGTTTTGAAAAAAATAGATAAATATGAAACTCCCATAAAAATAATTAATTTTATAATTGTGAATTCTATTTTTTTTTTTAAGTGAATGCATGACATTTATGCATTTTACGTCTATATATAACATTATTAAAAATGGGATAGTACTCTAAATATGTCCTTGCATGCGTACGTAATTTTTAGGGAAAACTTCAAGGACTACGCAGAGCTTTGCAGCTTGAAGGAGTAGTTTGGTGATAGGGTAAAGCGCCATTGGATCACCTTAAACGAGCCTTATAAATTTAGCACTGGCAGATATGCAGTACGGATTTTAGCACCTTTTAGATGTTCTAGCTGGCAAAATTTGAATTGCACCGGTGGGGATTCAGCGACAGACACTACAACAGAAATGACCTATCCCAGCGAAATATTTCGCTGCAAAAAGTACAACTTTTGTGGCAAATTATTTTTAGCGACGACTTAACTTCGCTGCAGGATCGCCGATACAAATTCTTCACTTCTGCATTTCTGCAGCGGAATATAAAAGTCGCCGCTAAAAGTATTATATTTAACGGCATTTTTTTTTCGTCGCTATAAGTCTCCAGCTGCCGCAAAACTGCTTCCACCTTTCAGTTACATATCGTTGCCAAAGATCAATAACAGCAGACAGAAGCTTCATTTGCAGCGATATAAATTCGCCGTAAAACTCTTTGCCCAGCGTCCAGGATCACGCTGCTATATACTTTCGGGTTTCATTTAACCAATAGCAGCGATAACTGTTTTTGATGCTATTAATATTTACACGGCGTTTTTGGCCACACCGGGAATAAGAGGGACTCTTTTGAACAGTTCAATTGCAGCAACATATTCTCGCCGCGAATATATTTTTACGTCATTTTTTTCCACGCCGCTATTAGATTCTGGTTATGTTACTTACAGTTGCGGCGATTTTAAAACGCTGCTAAAGGACTTTACGTAGCGAGTTTTTATAACGCCGTGAAAAACTTACGTGCAATAATATGAATACCGGCGACTTTTTTTCGCTGGGAAAATGGTTGTCTTGCCCGATTTGTTTTTGTTGTGCCACAATTGATTTTCCTGTTACAAATTCTTGCTCAGTTGTTTCTTTCTCTCAGATCACTAAATACCATACAATCTTTGTTTCAATTAACAAATGACATTCATAAATATTTTCACAAATGACATCCAACGTCATATATTTTTTACATTGAGATGGTGCATTATACCAAGGCAAGTACAAGCTGGGCATTTAATAAATAAGTCACATATGACTACTACAATAGATTTAAAGAGTCTGCTACCACTAAAATAATGTAGCAAATCTTGACTTCACGCTCACGTTGCCGCTACTCATCAACCCAATCTGTATGAATTGCCATATCACCATATATGGTTCAAAAGCTTTTCTCTTTCGCACAAGCCACTACATCCATATTTGCTATGCCTGACATTGAGATGAAATGAAAAACCATAATGTGAGCAACACCAGCTGACTTGTGACTTGCTAACTATACTTCACTTATAAGAAAAACCATTGCAAATATACCCAATGCATACAAGTCACTAGTACTTATTATATAACAAAAACTAACTCAACTATTAGGAAAAAAGCTATATCTGTGTTGACAAAATACCAAAAGTGCAAATTATCTTCTTTTCAATCAATCAATATAAACAATTAACTAATAAGTCCTCTCCTTCATATATTCATCCTATAAAATCCATCAACTAACATTCACCAACATCATCGCTCTTCTCATAACTTTCATTTTAGTTTTAGAATTTCGCGTATGCAAATGTGTCATAAAGATACATAATCTAACTGTACATTTGAGAATATGAAAGTTAGTTTAGTAATTTTACAAATATGGGTCATGTGCATGAATTTTCTGTATATCAAAGGGTTTTTAGTTTTCACAAACATAAATCTATCAGATGATTGCATCCAATGCATCCAAGTCATCACCAGTCACCATCAAACAAAAAATAACAAAACCTATGAACTACTAGGAAAAAAGAAGACATATCAAAGAGTCAAATTGAATTAACAAGGTATGTGGAGATTTATAATAGACAAAACTTATGTAACATATATCTAACACTAAAACTGACTCATATGAGACATACTTGCTTGAAAATGAAATGCAACATCAACAAAGGAAATAGCTATCCTAGTTACAGGTACATCTCGTAATTCATGATGTTTCTTCATATGAAGTTGACTATCATTAATATAAAGTAATAGCAAAGTATCTATCTTTAGTATTTTTTCCTCTTCAAGACAATCTTAACAAGTTTATTATATCATTGGTTATTAAAAGGGAGAATTCTAATTTTTCTCGTCACGATTTCTCACCAAGCATTATAACTATCTCTTTCTCCGAAAATTTTCTTTAAAGAAAACAGGAAAAGAATTTCTGAATGTCGCAAACCCAATATATTGGCAGAACAAAATTCAGGAAAAAATGAAATCTAGAAAAACAAAATATGCTGTATGTTTAACAAATTGTGCTGGTTTATAGACAGAAAAATAAATATTAAGCGTGCAAAGAACTTGCTTTATGTAAACAAGACCTATAGTAAACGCAAAAACTGAGTCATGGACCCAGTTGGGCTACCGAGATCTTCAACTAGATGGTCGTCAATTTTATTTTAAACTTCCGAATCATTCCAATTGAAAAGACATCAAAAACAATACCTGGACTAAATCAACGATCAAATATACCTTTTGCGCATTGATGTTACAATGGGGATATGCTATTTAAACTACAAAGTGCATCCATATAAGGCAGCTGCATAACTCAAAGGCATATCATTGATTGTGTTTTAAGAAACAAAACGAAATACACTAAGCCTAAATATTTCACCCATGCATGAATTACCAAAGTCTATCAAAACCAAACTGGTTGGCTACAACAATCATTAAACATATTCCTCTCCATTTAGCAAGGAAGACATAAGGGAAAATATCCATACCAGAATGAGGTTGATCAAGAAATCCATCCTCGAGCACTAACTGCAATATATAATAAAATATAACCTCGAATGAGATTACGAAGGTTTGGTCACATTCATGCAGAAATAGAAGAATACACGAGATTCCCGATACTCACCTAAAAATTCAGCTAGAACAACGTGAACTGTTTGGGGAACTCACGAAGACTTTTCAAGGTCGAGGAATCATTGCAAAAGCCATTCATGTCAGTATATTCTTGAGGTACCTAGAATAACCATAGGAAGAATGTGTCAACAAGTATTTGTGGATAAGAGTGAGAAAAGTTTGTTTGATATAAGAAACACAACCTGTGATTTAACTGTACTCCTTGCCCAAAAGCTTCTCAAAAATCAAAAACCCATTAACGTTTGAACAGACCCCTTTGTGATGATATATATATATATATTATATATATAGCCCAATTGCCATATTGGCTCACAAAAAGCACCCAAAATTGTCTAAACATACAGTCCCCTTAAGTATCAGAGGAATTACTCCAACCCTAATTCTGTTGGAATGACTCAGTGAATCCAGGCAAACCCCTCATTAAAGTCTGGAGCATCCTGTTATTCTGCATCTGCTGCTCCCTAAGATCCCGCACCTCTTCTCTCATTTCTTGGAGTTGACCCTTGTACTGTTCAGCATCTTTCTTATATTGTTCAGCATCTTTCTTATATTGTTCAGCATCCTGCCTTTGTCCCTCAATCTCGGCCAAATACTGTTGCATTTTAAGTTGGTCACGTTGTCTACTTGACTCAGGGATGACCATCTCTCCGAGTCCCCGTGCATATCCAGGTCTATGGCCAAGAACCTCTCTGAAGACAGTTGCTGATGCCTCATCAGTACGCTGCTCTGGTGCTAGGCCATCCATCCTACCTTGCATAGTCCTCTGCACATTGACAATGCTTCAAATTATTAAAAATGTATATACATCCTGTGCTATTTATGCATTTATCACATTTGAAAAGAAGCATAGATCCCAGGGAATGTAATTGCACTACTCACATAAGTTTCTTCTGTCGCTGGTGTCACAAACGCATTCTTCTTCTTCGACCAACGCGTCTCCTTGTAATAGTCAATCATATTCTTGGAATTTTCAGCCCGCTACATGAGTCAGCAATATGTACAATATAAGAATATATTTTCCCCGAAGAGAACTTTCATGAAAGTGGACATGTGCATTCTAAGCCCAAACAGCTAGAGTAACCATTCACAACAATAATTTACCACGAACACAAAAATAAATTAAATATTATTCACCCAAAAATAGTATCTAAAACAACACGAAAATGCATATTCCTAATATAATAACACACTATAAAATACCCATCTATCGTTGCATATCGTTGTGTTACTTATTCGGGCTTTTGATTTAATACATTATGAGTCATTATGTTACTTATTGTTTGGGATATGAGTTTATATTTGGTACAAGTGTAACCTCTATGAGAAGAAGTTATTTTAAAGCTATACCTTTTGCGCAAGGATCCGGACAAATGATTTACGTCCTGATGTGTGATTAATCATGAGCTTCTTTCGATTCTCTCGATTTTGAGCTGACATTTTCTGCCACGTAAATTCCCAACGTTATCTATAATAAACAAACTTGCCACAACAATTTTTGGAGCCTAAATGGGTAAATAATTTGTTTAATATTGTATACAATACATACCTTAAAGGCGTTGCTGCCCCACCTCCCACACAACTTAACCCATACAAGCGGGTCGGCCAAACTAGTCCCATTAGCCAACGCCTCTTCATGGCTTCCATATGATAGATATATCTTGTGCAAGTCATGGTGAAATGCATTGAAGCACTTACGCAATTGCTTGGTTACTGTCAATCGGTGGTTTTCGCGTTCCCAATCCAACTCAAAGTCACTCTACAAGAAAGTGTCATCATGTCATTTACGCAACACATTATACTATGACAAAACTTTCTAGCAATCAATATTAATTAACAAGGATCATACCTTGACACGACTAATCAGCTCGTCTTTTTGGGCTTGCGGGACATCAGACCATCGTGCGTGACTCATGTCACAATATTGTTTAATAATCCATGACACACGAGATGTGAACATGGCCGCATTCTCACAACACGGGGCAGTCTCACCATCATTTATCTTCAAAATTACTTTCCCATTCTTCCTCAGTTTCTCAAACAGGGTGCCTTTCGCGGGACCACGCTTACGTTTCCTCTCTTGCTGGTTTGCTATGGCCTCCATGGGGGCATCTGCAACAATAATTTACAATGATCACAATATTAGTGTTTGAAACTGGTGTTAATCTTTAGAGTCAATTCACATGTATAAATAGTCTCAAAGTCATCTCTATATCTAGGAAAAAACATGACAATTTCTGGTTTACCGAGATCTTCATTGCGTATAGGTTCTCTAGGAGGTGATTGTTCTCTAACTGGTGTGGGTTCTCGTATGGGATCCGGTGGGGGAACTGGGTTGGGGCATGGAGGTACCCAGGGCTGGCTCGGGGGCTGCGTGGAATCATCTGAGCAGGGTTACTCTGCCTCCTCAGAGCTATGGGGTGAAGAGAGACGCGCTCCACGCGGTCGGCCAAATCGACATGAGTACGGTACAGGACCTCTTCCACGAGTACCTCGGAGTCTCCCTCCGCCTTTTGAACTTCCTCCCAATCGATTACCTGCGTGTGTACAAGTTAATTGTTTGAGACAGATAACATTCTATTCCACATAATAGTCTCAAAGTCAAAGACAAATACAATGAAAAGATCATATGTCGCCCATTTTGCAATAAGTTGTTAGTAGAATAATTCTTACATTTTATAAGGATTATATTTTTACAAATTAGAATTTTCAAAAGTAATGTCATTTAATGCACTTAGATAGTAGCCTATGTTATGAGCACAACATAGAAAAATAACTAAATTGTCGAATTATATACCTTGATAGTTGATATTGCTCCTCGTGCCTCTAGATTGAAGATGGGATTGAGATGACATGTTGACAAGGCGTACCGGCTACAGTTATGTTATGTACCCAATTTCCAGAACCCTGAAGGAAATAAGTATCACACGTTAGGCTTTGTTTCAACAGGTATTAAAGTAGTAAAGATGAATACTTCTTCTGTACTTGTTTGTCATTTGCATAATTAAATAGGCCGAGACTGAAGTTTAACAAATTCTACCTTGATTGGATTCAAGGACGCGAAGTCACACGCAACACCGTCTGTTTTCCCCTCACCTGAAAAAGAATAATATCATACATATCTGAAGTCAAACAAGTTTAGAGGAAAATAAATAAACTATCATTCTTTTTTTATCCCTTTATATATATATATATATATATATATATGAAAACATAAATACTATCTTGTGCATATTAGTCCAGCCCATTATCAATAATAAATATGTTAATTTTAATAAATAAATCAAAGTAAGAATTTTATATGACATAATAATCAACTACCTATGTCTACAATTCAATTTCAAAGAGTTAATCTATTGTGTTATCTTGTGCAATCTCGGCGATCTGTTTTTCTTTGTTTTTGATGTAATTATAAATCTGACACAGACTCTTCCTCTATGGATAGATCCCCCTCATCTGAATATTCCACATCACCATACGCATCTCCAGAACCAGAAGCCATAATGTCATCATTGATTAATACAGTTGAATCTATGCATTGACCATCCTGATTCGTGATATCTCGTACATCAATATGTCTAGGTAGTATATCCATCCTACTCAGTTGAGTTGGCATTGGATCCGCATCACATTGTACTGGTGCATAATAATATGATGACTCATCTTCTTGATCGGCATCATCGTCACTTGATTCGCCATCAATATCTTCCAAAACCCTCGGCACTGGAGGAATGTTGTATACATTCCTATTTGTATAGTTCTGCACAACACCCCAATTCCCTTTCGCCCTTAAATCTTTGATGTAGAAACATTGAGAAGCCTGACTCGCCAACACGAACGGTTCATCCTTATACCACTTCATGTCCATGTTGAGACTAATCATATGGTCATCCACCTGCACCCCTCTTTTTCGATCACCCACGTTAAACCAATCACATTCAAATAGGTACACCCGACGCCACTCCATGTATCGTAACTCTACGATATTATTAATAACACCGTAGAAATCTAAATTATTTGTAGCCTCGTCACCAGTTACCAACACCCCAGAATTTTGTGTACGCCGGCAAAGTTCACGCTGCTTTGTATGAAACCTTTTTCCATTTATAATGCAAGCAGTATATGATGCCATCCAACGGTCAGGTCCACAAGCTAACGCATACAAATCAGAGGTCACTGAATGTGGATTGGAGATACGTTGTTCCTGGATCTACACCAAAATTGTTAAACAAGCACAACATAAATTTTTTTCATTCCAAAACATAACAAAATCTTTCCATATTTAAAGTAGATATGGATAGAGAATAACTTACATGTTACTTGAACCAAGTGGGGAACTCATTTTGATACGTGCAATCAATGCAATTTGGGTGTTGCACCTTACATTTCTCGTAGTGCTCCCTGCATTTGGAGCACGGAATCGCCAAGCAAAATATTCAAGTTAACTAGTGTGGGTCGATAAGAACTTGTTAAGTTCAAATGGAAGTGTATATGTATAAGTAAAGCCATTGATGCTTACTCTATATAGGATCTAATCTCTGCACAGTTGTTAAGCACGTACCAGATGGCTGCTTTAAAGACTTTATCTTCTAATTGCACATTAGAAGCTATACCCAAGACACGAACTTTTTGGTTGAAAATTTTGAATCCATCTATAGTTTCCTCTTCGTCAGCATCAACGTTGTGATCCACTCGACTAAACTTCGTCTCAACATCATGGAGGTACATGGAGCAAAATGTCAGACATTCGATGTGAATGTAAGCTTCTGCTATTGAACCTTCTGGACGGGCTTTATTCTTAACATACCTCTTGAATTTCCCGAGATATCTCTCAAATGGATACATCCACATATATTGTACTGGACCCCCAAGAATAGCTTCACGGGGTAAATGAACAGCTAGGTGAACCATAATATCGAAAAAAGAATGAGGGAATATCATCTCCAGTTTGCATAAAATGGTGATGATATCAGTTTGAAGCTGGAATAAACGATTCACATCCAAAGTTCTCGCACATAACTCTTTGAAAAAAGTGCTAAGTTCAGTCAATGCCAAAGCAATGTCACTTCTTAAGTACCCCCCAACAGCAATGGGGAGTATGCGTTGAAGGAAAACATGACAATCGTGACTTTTCAACCCTGAGATTTTGCAATCACGTAGAGAAACACATTTAGCAATATTAGAAGCGAACCCATCAGGGAATTTGATATCGGTCAACCACTCACAAAATTTATTCTTTTCATTTCCGTGTAATGTGTAAAGTGCATGCGGCATTGTTACACGTTCATCTTCACGCCTTAAATGTAATTCTTTTCTGTAGCCCAAAATCTCCAAGTCACGCCGAGAGTTGATGTTATCCTTAGTTTTACCTGGAATGTTCATTAAAGTGAATAAGATGTTATCGGCAATATTCTTCTCAATATGCATAACATCTAGATTATGCCGAAGTCCAAGTGTTGACCAATAAGGTAACTTGAAGAATATGCTACACTTTGTCCAGTTCAGCTCTTCAGCAGTGCGTTTTCTCTTCTTATGAGATTTACCAAACTGAACATCCCCAATCATACGCAATTGCGTTTGAATATCGTCTCCTCCTAGATCTCTCGGTGGCATGCGGCGATCTTCTTTACCATTAAATAACCATTTTCTCGTTCTCCATACGTGATCAGGTGGTAAGAAACGTCGATGTCCCATATAACAATGCTTTCGGCCATATTTCAACCAATTGAAGTCTATGTCGGCATTACAAGATGGACAAGCCAATTTTCCTTTTGTTGACCAGCCAGAAAGATTCCCATAAGCAGGAAAGTCACTAATTGTCCACAATAAGGCAGCATGTAACATAAATATTTCCCTACTCGATGCATCATATGTAGGTATCCCATGTTCCCAAAATTCAAGTAGTTCATCGAGCAGCGGCTGCAAGTAAACATCGATGTCATTTCCTGGTGACCTTGGACCAGGAATAATCAAAGATGTCATGAAGAACTGGTCTTTCATACATAACCATGGCGGCAAGTTATACGGAACAAGGATCACTGGCCAAATGCTATGAGGTTTAGCCAAATTGTTGAAGGGAGTGAAGCCGTCACTTGACAGACCGAGCCTTACATTGCGAGGATCTGCAGCGAACCAATTATGTTCCTCATCAAATTTCTTCCAGGACTCAGAGTTGGCCGGATGTCTCATACTGGTATCTTCTATTGTCTGTTGTTCTGTATGCCATCTCATATCACCAGCTATCTTTGCAGTCATAAAGAGACACTGTAATCTCGGTTTCAAAGGAAAATGTCGCAACACTTTTTGAGGTATCACTCGTGACCCATGTGTATTTGGCATCCACCTCGAGGCCTTGCATACAGGGCACTCATTAAGAGCTTCATTTTCTTTCCAGAATAAGATGCAGTCGTTGACACATGCATGTATTTTGTTGTACTTGAATCCCAAACCGCGCTCCAAAGACCTTGACTCCTCATATGATTGTGGCAAGAGCACATCTGGGAAGGCAGACCTCATCAGGTTAAGGAGCATGTTGAATGACTTAATTGACCATCCACCGATTGATTTGATGTGTAATAACTTGACAATGAATGACAACTTTGAAAATTTTGTACACCCGTCGAAAAGAGGACGTCGAGCATCCTCCAGTATCTGGTCAAAAGATGACGCTTGTGTGGCTTCAGGTATTGGTGGCCTATTTGGCGAATGAGTGTTGTCTTGAGGCACATCAACAAAGGTGCCTGCCTGAATGTCATCCAACATTTGCTGCATGTCGTCGATGTAATCATCTTCTGGTATAACCTCGTCCTGAATATCGTCGTCACTAACATTAAATGTCTCATCCTCTCCATGAAATACCCATTGAGTGTAATTTGGATTGATCCCTTTGATATATAAATGAGTTTCCACCTCATATATAGGCAACCACAGATTGTTAAGACATGTACGACAGGGACAACGAATGCGATCCCTTCCACCTGCATGGTTCCTTGCTTGTGTGAGAAAATTGTTAACTCCATCAGCGTATGCAGGTGATAAAAGTCTATCGGGCTCGTTCATCCAACTTTTGTCCATCTAGAGAAAACACATGATTGGAAAATTTTATTAGATAACCTGAGTTATGCGACAATTTTCAACACATTGATACAAGTCACATTTAATGGAAATGAAGGTTGCATATATTTTGTTGCATGTGATTAAATGAATGGTCTCACCACATTATTTGTTGCGACAACATACGTGTAGGAATGGAAATCATAAAATGGTTTCCAAAGAGTTCACCATGAATATATTTTGTTTCTTCCTAGTACTTGGGCACTTTAGCATTTTCTAGTGTTCATATTTGAAAAAGTTATTTTTCTTTAGCTAATAGGTGGTTCATATGGTTGTATCAAAGTCAGATTTTGGATGTTCCTAATTCTCAGATTAACCAGATGATAGCTTGGAAACCGCCTTTTATGAGTTTTGATAATTTGACTTTGAACTTTCTATTGAAATAGGCTAAATGATTTCATTTAAGGATACTTTATACCTCTAACATTTTAGTAGTGAACCCTAGTGCGGACTATATGCTCAAGGCAAAATTCATGTGATACACTCAAAGCATATCACATGAATTTTCAAATGACTTCAATGTTGCTTTGAAAAGGTCGGTTCATTTACATCTCATATCACAGTATATCATTCTATAGGTTTAAAAAACATCTGAACATCAGATGGAGATGAAGTTGTTACATTTTTACTGTCTTTAATCATAAGCTGCAAATTGTTTTTCACGTGCAAATTTGGTTAATGCCTAGACAATTTAAGTGACAAGGCTATTCTCTGAAGGCTCATCAATAGATCATCTGATGATTACCCAATTTAGCTAGAACAAAATTCACTACTAGTTTTTTATGATCACAAGGAATGTTGAATATTCCTTGTGTCACTACTCATCCAAAAAAACCCGTAATTATATAGCACAATATGCTGCCAACTATAAAAACAAACAGAGTAGATGTTTCCTGACCATATAATAATAAAACCGGTGCATATTCATCATTCATTTATTAATATGATCATTATATTAACACCAAGGCAAACATATACAAATGAATTTTATAACTAAGTAATGTACACTAGAAATACTCTATATATAGCCGTTGACGTTTTATGCGTCAATTATGCATTTCTTCAACAACTAACACAGGCCATGTCCTGAATATTACTACATCCAATATAATTATATATTTAAATCATATATAGACACTCACACGCACACACAACCATGTCCCCTCTAATTATTCTCACTTCTACTACAATAGTTAAAATCAAGAGATTTTATTGATTAGGAGTCAAGGGAAGATTAGTAGAAAAATATAAAGCAAAAAAGTGTAGCTTTGTGTACTAGGATCCAAGTGGTTAGGAGTCAAGAAGAACCACTTGTTTCATGGATTTTGTACTACTTTGTCATAGTCCATGCAGTTTTTGAATTATTTAATTAATTTCATGAATGTACATGCATGGAGGTTATTAAACAAGTTGTCACTACTTTCTTAATTTTAATTTTGGGAACCAAATATACATATATATATATATATATATTTATAAAGTATAATAAAATCAAACTTCATACATATCTTGTTATCATGTTAATTTATTAATTATATAGGAAGAGGATAGATGCGTACCACAATTTAATATTAAAACAGCTCGTATTTGTGGCAGATGAATACTATATATATATATATATATATATATATATATATATATATATATAAACCTAAGAATTACAATGAGTAAATTATATATAGAGTCTCAAAACTAAGTTCTTAAAAAGTTCAAAATTTCTTATGAAAAGGATAATAAAATGACAAAGGATCAATACCGAGGAGAAGGAATGCCTACACAATATAAAATAAACAAGCTTAGAAAGTTGTAAAAGATTTGAGAAACATCCCGTATGTTCCAAAGCGTCATATGTAGCAAGGCTATGATCAACTAGCTAGAGAATTGTCTCCTCTGTAGTAAGGATGGCAGTTCGCATTTGCAAGTTGTGTTTTTATTGTCTATATACACTTTTTGATTTGTTAAATAATTCATTAGAAATTAATCAATATAGCATGATTCAACCTAGCTGTTTCATCTAAATTATCATGAGTTGAACTAACTTGCATAACCCATTTGATTTGATTAGAGTTATACCAATAGATTCTACCGTAAATCACAGAATAATGTATTAAAGACAAAACTTTAAGCATGAACTCACCGAGACAGTTCCAGCAGCTTACCTTCGAGCTGTGTCTTCCACGATCTAGGGCTCCTAACCGAGGAACTCGGCAAAATGGCAGAAATCGGAGGCAGCAAGCACCAAGAGCACAAACTAATTGGTGGTGGAACACTTAGGTATTTGTGGATTTGGGAGAAAATTAGATGTGCACCTCCAAATCCTTTCGGTGGTTCAGACGATGCTAGCGCAGGAAGTGAAATAGGTCCCAGCGGTGAGGCGGTGGCAGTTCGTGGTGGAGCAGTGGCCGGTGAGAGGGTGGGTTGTCCCAGTGATCGCAGCGGTAGAAGATTCTTTGGAGGGCGATTTCACAGAGTCCAGCGGCAAATTGAAGGGAGGGGGGGAATAGGCGCAAAACGAAGGGGGCGGGCTAATTAAGGGTGTTTCTTAATTCCCGCCTCATTAAATTTAATTTTGCGGCGATTTTTTTCGCCGCAACCTATCCAGCTTCATTTACAGCGATTAGTTTTCGCCGTAATAAAACCACACTGTATGAGTTTGGGGTCGGCGTCAAAAGAATTTGAAAAGTAAGCAGCGAATTATTAATCGCCTCAAAAAAATATATTTCCCAGCGAAAATATTTGCAGCGGATATAAAATCGCTGCAAAAGGCAAAATTTCTTGTAGTGAGAGCCATATACCGTCTCCCACAATATGCTTCTTGCTCATGCTGTTGCGGTTAACGTGTATGAGACCAAATATCAGGTTCCTCAACTACTATTAAAAATAAGATATTCTATACACGCCGCGCCTTTGTCGTTCGTACGTTCATGTGTTGACTAGATTAAACTAGACTAGCATGGCTTGATTAACCAAATCATGTTCACCATGTTCAGGCAAAGCAAAAAGGTGTTATAGGGATAACACTCTTGTGCGATTGGATGGTGCCATATAATCCTAAATCGGAGAAAGACCAAGCTACCGCATTACGTGCCCTTAACTTCATGTTGCACTACAACAAAAAACCCCTATTACGGCAATTTTAAAAATGACCCAAAAGAAATAGCCGCATTTGGTTGTCTCTTACGGCAATTTTTAGACCATCGCAGCATGAAGTCCGGTTTCGAATTAACTCGATACTGTACGGGTTTATTGCAGCGACTGGGAGGTTATTATGTCGATTCCATCCATCATAATTGGTTTCCCCTACTTGCGTCTACTTTTAACCCGATGGTAGTGAATATATTACTTTTACAGATAAATAGATAGGGCGTTAGATGTGTAAATCTCCCACTCCCGCATTTCTGAATGTAGTTGATCTCCTCTCTTCAAAATCCCTAATTTTTTGAATTAATCACCATAGATCTTTCGAAAAACTTCCCCATCTGAATATTCGTGCGCGTGCCCAACCTTTTCCTTCCATTCACGGCTAGCTATTTGACGACCTCGATGCACCACAGCCCTCTTCCACAAAACTCCCTGGATCGAAGAGGCCTACACTAGATGTGCCATCGCCAACTAAACAAGTCAGTCCCCTTAACTTCCCTTCAATTTCCTTTCTATTTTCTATAAATTTCAAAACTAGTGACGAAGCCGTTTGTATGTTTTCCTTCCTCGATCGACAGACTTATGGGGTCCCAATTGCGCATGGATTTCCACCGGATTCAACCTTCGGTGAGCTAGCCCCTTGAAGTATTGCCCCATCTATATTAATTTGGAAATTCCTCCCCAATCGACGTCACAGTGGGTGGTAGTTTTGCTGTCCTAAAAGGTAACGACTTCACCCTTTTGAAAAAGCTCTCCCCTTCACCTTTGCAAGTCTCAAAATAAGATGAACGAGATTCTACGAAAATTTGATATTATGCTTGGCTCTTGAATCTTTTGCATTTCTTTGTTGATTTTGGGGTTCTGTTTTAGCTAAATTGAAAATTACAAGCCGAATGCTAGCTAGCAGCTCTGTTAAGAAACTATAAGATTTGCATGCAGAAACACACTCAATGTTTTAGTTCTTGCAATCTTTGTCATACCCTTAAAGTCTCGACCCCAATTCGAGGAATCTTCGCCTGGAAAAATCATCAAAACAGAAATGATGATTGGGATTGAATTAAGAAAATAAAATTATCACTAAAGAATTACTAGTATTTAAGATCATGTACTTGTATTATATATAGATAGATACATATACCTGACCATGAATTGTATGAAAAATTTTATCAACCACAGTATAAAAGCTGCTGGTGACAACTTCAGCACCTTCTTGCTGAAGAATACAAGCAACTTCGAACATGAAGTTCTTCTGCAACCTACTTATCAAAATCACTTCAATACCCGAACCCAACTCTCTTTAACCAACAATAGGAAGCTGCCATGAGCCAATCCCCTGTTCATGTTACTATTAGTACCTAAACTCACTGTAAGTACGTGTTCATTCCTATGCTTTAACTTTTCTATTCTTTCCCTCAATTGGGTGATATAGCGGGTGGCGTAATCAAGCTTATCTTGCTACGAAACCATGTCCTATAATATAGAAAATAAATATATAATTAGTACTTAACCAAATTAAACTATCTAGCTAGTTGTACTGAATTTAATAGATCTGGGCTCTAGCTTGAATATGCATGATCTCTTCTATGTTATAATTAACTGAAGAAAAAGAAAGGAGACGTAGATTAATCATCAATATCATGAGGTAATACTAATATATATATATATAATATATATATATATATATATTATATACATACATCATATAGAGGCTGATTGCAAGCTTTGTTCTCTCTATACATGATCATCTGTTAATCTTACAACCATACATTTAAAACATACCCTTAAAGAAATAAGTATGTAGCATGCACATTTTTTCTCTGTGCTCGTTGATGATCATAAGCTCATTTAAGTTAACTTATAATGTTTTATATGTACATTGCTGAAATTTTGGTTATTTATTCAATTAACATAAATTCTGAATAATTATGAGATTGTTAAGGAAACTTTTAAATCAAAGCTAGAATGCTAGCAACCTAGTAGCTAGATCAAGCTTCCAAATAAGGTAAAGATCGTCAACACACCGAACCCATTTGATGTAAAAGACGACCATAGAATTAGCAATTCAATAGATTTAATTTGCTTTCCTTCGTTCTTTGAAATTGAAGTTATAATAATTGAAAACTAGTACTATGATCTGTGTATTTCAATATTCATCAGTGGATGCATTCCTAGGCGCTATCTGAAATCTAGATAATTTATTGATATTTGGATGAAAAGGCATATCCTCAAGTAGTTTTGGTGGAATATTTTGGAATGTTTCTCTGACAAGTTTTTTCCAAAATGCATACATTTATAAGGCACAAAACAATGTGTACATGTGTGTCCATATATTCCTTCTTCATTAATTTATGCAACATTCTATTCTTGTTCCGCCGAAGGTGTTGCTCAACCGTTGCTATGAAACTCAATAGATCAAGTATTTGCAATTCAATAGATCAGGTAGTTATATTGAATTTAATAGATCTGGGGGGCTTGATATATATATGTGTTACAATATATTTTGATATATGCTGTACTAATTTAATATGACCTGATGACTAGGGAGGTGCATTAAACTCTATTTTGTTGGAGGATCTCTCCGGCAGGTATGGGTAGGTTGGGTTCATATTTCAATTTGATTACTATAAGTGGTTTATGAAAGTAGTGGATGTTTTGGGTTGCCTAACTAAAAATAGGGGGAACATCATGGGTGACATTCTTGGATCAGTTTTTATTTGTAGACCACAGAAGTGATTGTCAGTTTTTATAAGTTATGTTCTCTCTATACAATTTATGAGTTTGAAACCTTGCACGTATACTTGTTTGGCCAACATAACCCATTTTTATTTTGATTAGCGGTTAGGACTTGTCATCTTCCCTTTGGGTTAGATATTATAGGCTCCTAACTACTTGTCATCTTTCTGATCCCTTGTACTTACTTGATAGGGAGGGAACAAAAACTAAAGTAAAATTAGAAGTTTATGTGTATATGTATATAAACTATAATGTCATTTTGGCATAGGTTGAATTATAAGTTTATGTGCTAGATATATTCCTCCTCTCTTTTGTTTCATTGGTCTGATTTTTTTGTTTCCTTGTTGGAATTATAGTGTTTATTGTAGTGATTGTAGCGTTTGTTTATTATCAAATGCTAATGCTATGAGTGTGTATTGGTTTACAAGAAAAGATAAATGATTTCATTATCTTGGATGGGCTTGATAAGATAAATGATTTCAATAGTTTACAAGACTCACAAGAAAAAATTAAGGAATATTTCATTAGTTTACATTAATAACATTTCAAAGTTATAAACATCAGTAATTTGTAAAAAATGCCTCCAATATTTTTGTAGAATAATACAGGAGCTTGCATCATGTATCCTAATGTTCAATTTATAGTTGTCAAAGAAACAATATTGTCTTCAATTTGATTAGCAGGCACATTTAATTTTTCTTTTTCCACACTTAAAAACAATAGATCGCATTAAGATGAGGTGGATTCAAATGACTTAACATTCTAGGTGAAAATAAATAAGAAGTACTAACATTCTATTTGTTTTATGGATTAGCAAACTCAATGTAAAGGATTGCATATGTAATGGACTATCTTACCCCACTAGTAAGATAAATTTTCATATTTATGAATTAATGAAGATTATAATTCAATAGATGCAAGCAATAGATTCCCAAAATCAAATGGATTGTTTGTTTAGAAATTAGCTACCTAAAATACCTAAGACACCTATTTTATGCACAATTCACAATGTGTATTGGCAACGTGGCATGCACCTTAACTTGTGTATTTTTTTTTTTTTTTGGTTATGCAAGAACAAAAGATGGTATGGATGGGATGGCGGTTGATTTATGACATTGCTAAAGTTGGACGCAGTCTTTGTGCTAGTGGAATACTCATGAACAAGTGAAGTCATGATTCCCCCTACAATAATTTATTTTGCAATTCGGCAACAGAGAATTGATGTTGGATTATTGAATTGATAGCCACTGACTTTTTGACTGACTTTGATGATCATTTTTTTTACACATGGGGCTGAATACTCATGTTGTATCTTGTCATTTTATCTTGTTTTGCTATTCTATTCTATTATGTTCTCCACACTTTTGGGTGTCTAAGTTTTGTTATATTTAGAATATGACTTAGCAAATGCATGTAGTTGCTAGGACCTGGAGTTGTGGTCAAAACATCAAAAAGTATCTAAAAGGGTAAAATATGAAGATGCATGGCGGTTCACTTAGGATATATCATCTTATAAATTCTTTATTATCCACTAATGTATTGGTTTTGTTCATTCTTATGTTATTTTTCCTAGGCAGCTGGTGTTACTTAGTAATAATAAACTTCAACCATAAATATATTTTGAAGCTGTAATGAGGCTAGCATTGCATGAGACACTAGGTAATGTTAAATACTACTTTTAAGGAATAATTGCCACAACATGATCTTGATTATATATAATCTGTTTTTTGAGAATATTGGTTAGTCAATTTGAAAAATCAGAATATGAAGTTGTGTGTGGGTTGGGGTCTAAACTGTTTACTCAATATCTAGGCTTGTGAAATTGCTGATAAACAAATTGTGATGGTCAATGTTTGCAACTGTATCCAAGAAATTGATTTTTGGTTGCTACAAATTGAAAGAAGCATGTTAATTTGCTTCCAGATTATGTATGGTTGAAATGCTATTGTTAGTTCAGATCTCTCCAATCTCACCCTGATGACATGCTTCCCAGCAAATTAATTTTCAATCCCCATGAAGTCTACACACATACAGCTTGTAGTAGTGCTTAATGGCAAGTGAATCTTTGTGGTACTTAAGTAGCATACATATTTAGTGTTGGAATTATTAGTTGGTGTATTGACATAATCTTGTAGTATGAACTATAAGATGAAATGTGACTTTGAGCAAGTTGAATGAGAAAAATATTTGGAAACTTAAGGGCATGTGTTTACCATTTGTACATGTTGAGTTATTGACTGGTAATTAAATTAAATTAAATTGGATATATAGGACTTTATTGCTATCTATTTGAGTTGGGAGATGACAAACCAATTGCCCATTAATTGGTTTTCCCACCAAAAAAAAAAAAAATAGTAATCCATCTCCGGCGATATGCAGTACTACCGAAAAGCATTAAATGGACAATTTATTGTAGTCTTCGTTGCAAATGATAGCTGGAAGAAGGTATATTAAGGTTTTATGCGACAAAAAAAATAGCTGGAGAAAGGAGTATTTATTGTAGTGGAATTCAATGATATTGTAGTTGGAGGTGTCATTTGCAGCGAGAGCATCAGGTTATTGCGAGGAATATGATACGCTAGAACATATATTATGTAACAATGTAAATAAATTAAAAAGAAATAATGGATAAAATCTGATGAATTGTATTGAAAAGAGAATCGCGTTGTTTGACTTTGAGGGCAGACTTCCTCCATGAACAAGTTCTTCCAGATTCTCGATTATTTATTACAATCGTGTTATTGCTATTTATAGACAAGTAACGTAACCTACCTAATTACATGGGCTGAAATATAAGTGCAGATGGATAGGCCTAAGCCTTAAGCCCCATTCATATTTGCCTTCAATGCTTTAATTGTTGCTTTAGCCCGTATGACCTCAAGCCCACCATCACAACCCACTTGACACATACATTATCAAGAAAGCTCCTTTCAGACTTAAGTCTCCCAATGGACCTGTTACATTCCCTTTCCCTTAAAAAAAAAAACTTGTCCTCAAGGTTGAGAGCACCTCAGCAACAAATACATCCATTTCATAGCCACCAGCTCCAACCCCAAATACATGGTTTGAGTTCGTTAAGATTATCTAGCTTGGTGAGTTAACACCAGCCTGCTCAAGAAAACACAAATGCAACAGTGAGGTACATCACCAACAAGAGCTCCCCCATAGAAATCACAATCTGCAAAAATGATTATTTGGTTCCAGATACTCTCTGCAACAGTGAGTAACCCATTGCATGCAAGATACTGTCTGGGTCAAATGTGTTAATGAGGATCATCATAGCCTTTGTGTCGCATTCTTCAAGACATGTTTCTGAAGTTTGAACATTTGGTAGATTGACAAGCAGAGGTTCAAAATTATTGCTAAGAATAGCCTCCGTCACTTTATCAGTAATTCCCACTGCCTTTATCTTTGGATGGACGTTAAATGTAATTCTAAAATCCCTTGAAATTCCCACATATTCATCAATGCCAACCTTATATCCAAGATCAACACACACGGCCCATATTGTATTGTCAATAATTGCATTCAACGTTAACTCCTTGTATGTTAAACATGTGAGAAAAACCTCGACAAGAAATGAGCACAACATCAACCCAGCATTAGACTTCCAGCAAGTGGTGTGGTCAAATTTAGAGTGAAGGGAACCAAACACAACATTAAACCAGAGTATGTTATAGAGAGCCACCTCTAACCACATCCCTTCCGCCCCTATGTAAGCCAAATAATTTCTTTCTTTCCCTCTATCAAATGACTTAAAACCCACCCTAAGTGGCAAAAAATCAATACAAATGGCCATGACAATAACAATTTCCAACTTCAAGTATACATAAATTATTGAACACCAATCAAGAAAATATTGTGCAAAAACATCAACTACCATCTTATCCAATTCACCAATATCAATATGCTCCACGCAAAAAACTTCTCTCAGGACTCCACCATCGATCGCAAAAGGCCACAGCAGCCATATATCAAACATAAAGGGAGCAAGAAATGTATTACCTCTCTTTATATCATGAATCTTTAAAGGTCCCGTGACCGAGAGCAATCCAGTTGATAGTTGCTTGATGATCCAGAGGCCTCTCTTGCAATACATCACCAACCTCAAATGTTTGTCGATACCACAAACCAACTCAGGAAGTGTTGAGTGATTGCGGTACATCTTGATGACCCTCTACGTAATTGATTTCTCTGTCCAAAAATAAATCGGGCAACTAATAAACCCGTAACTCGAAATTGGAGCAGATGTGCAAGCTTCTAGGATGTAGAGGTATGCAAGAGAGTGAAACCCTAGCCTCTCAAGGACACCGTCAGTCCAGGTCTGAAAGGACAGTAAATTGAAAATCGCCCATGTAGCAACGCACTCAATCTCATTCTTGATCTTGAACATGAATTGTGCGTCACATTTCTTGACCGAAGATTTGAAGGTTTGAAGATTTGCCCTTCCCTTGACAACCAAGATTTGTGCGTTTGTAAGTTGATGGACCGTGGTTGAGTGACCGACGCCTCTTGGCCATGGAGGATGCCAAACTAGACGTGGTCGTTCCTTTGGGGTTCCTTCCGTCGAGCAAATTTTCTCCACAATAGCAAAGTCCATCTTGATTGTAGAAAGAAATGGAAGAAGAAGTAGACGATATGGTGGAGGAAAGCAACTCCTTAAATCCCCTGCTTCATTTCTGTTTGCATCTTGATTGTAGGCTATCTTTTTCCGTAACGATCTTTTGCGGTTAATGGAAATGAGAGAGACAGAGAGATCTCTCAAGAGTGACGAAATCCTTCCATATGGCATTGCACGACTTTCCCCTAGGTCAAACGCCCAAATCTGCGAATCTGACTGTGAAATCCTTAAAATTGCACATATTTGTTTCCTTTCTCGTCCTTCATTTTTGAAATCAGGCCTGAAGATGTTGCAATGCTTTTTGACAGCCTCACCATCGAAGAACTTGATTTTTTGGATCGCATAGAAGCCATTTTCATCGTCTGAAAAATCAGATACTTCAAAGGAGCTCTTAGAATAATATTTATCGCTTTCTTCGTCTTCCTGCACTTCACGAAGTAGTTGTTCTAAACGGTTAAAGTGTTCTTCAGAATCCTTCCTCCAATCAATTTTGTGTTGATGAAAAACTTCAAGATTTTCTTGAATTCCTTTCATTGACTCTTTAATTTTGTTGAAAAATACAAAAATTTCTTCCATGATAACCAATTCCAAGGAAGAATGGCTCTGGATATCACTTGTAACAATGTAAATGAATTAAAAAGGAATAATGGATAAAATCTGATGAATTGTATTGAAAAGAGAATCACGTTGTCTGACTTTGAGGGCAAACTTCCTCCATGAACAAGTTCTTCCAGATTCTCAATTATTTATTACAATTGTGTTATTGCTATTTATAGACAAGTAATGTAACCTACCTAATTACATGGGCTGAAATATAAGTACAGATGGATAGGCCTAAGCCTTAAGCCCTATTCATATTTGCCTTTAATGCTTTAATTGTTGCTTTAGCCCGTATGACCTCAAGCCCACCATCACGACCCACTTGACACATACACTATCAAGGAAGCTCCTTTCAGACTTAAGTCTCCCAATGGACCTATTACATATTAATCACAACGAAAATTGGGAATAGATGAAACTGCACAAATCAGACAATTCTTTTACAGCCAATGTGTGTTGACCAAGAAATCCTTGATTGTGACTTATACCATCAAATATAGGGGTATATTTCAACAAATTAAATCACTAGAAAGCTCAGCTTTATTGTAGTGTTGGGATGGTATGTTTCTATGTTTACGTAGTATAATACTCATACATTAAATTATCATTTAAAAGGGTATAGAGGTTTAAATTATCATAAAAAAAAAGTTGTATGTTTCTATGTTCACACCTGTTTTTTGTCTTTAAATTATAGGACGATTTCATCGTATTTCATATCCTGATCTCATTTTGTGGATGGTTTTAAATTTTGTTGCAGGTTCATGGAACACTTAACATAGGGTCGTCATCCCCTCAGCATGCGTACTCACGTAGGTGAAAACCGATTACCCAGATTCAGCACAACTGAATCGAAGTTGGTGACGGGATCATACGACTTTATCGCAGTGAACTACCATACTGCCAATTATGTTGCTCATGCACCTGAACATAACTCTGTGAAGAACAAAAGCTATTTGACAGATGCTCTTGTTAATACAACAGGTACGTATATGTACGAATTCAACGCTCGAATAGCATTTATCATCGATATATTCGTTTACCTTATCATGTATCGAATACTAACTACTTCTTCTTTTAATTTTGTTTGGCTGTGAATGGCAGCTTACCGCAACGGGGTCGCCATTGGTCCACAGTTATATGAATTATAAGTAAATTAATATATATTTCCAGGCCACTGTTTAAGATTCCGAATGGATGATGATATTGGATCTCACAAACGTTGCATCTGTACCAAACTAGAAAACTTAGCAGTTGCTTTTATTGCTAAATATATCGATTTAATAGCCCTTTTTATGTAGTGATCGGTTCATTTTCTATCAATCTCAGGCTGCTTCAAGTTGGCTCTTTGTCTATCCTGAAGGAATTTACGAACTTCTTGTCTACACAAAAACGAAGTACAGTGAACCAGAAATTTACATCAGCGAGAATGGTAATTTTCTCAACCTTTTTCAATTATTGTTGCATAAAGTCGATGACGACTTCTTGGATGTTCCATTTTATCTAATTATATAAGCTAACTATAATCTTTTATTAGGAATCGATGAGTTCAATAATGCCTCATTACCGCTTAAAGAAGCTCTTGTGGACACCCGAAGAATTGATTATTTTCATAGGCACCTTGCGCAAGTTCATAAGGCTATTGGGTAAGTGCTTCATACAACTCTCTCTCTCTCTCTCTCTCTCTCTCTCTCTCTCTCTCTCTCTCTCTCTATGTATCTATTACCTGCAATTCTTTTTTTTTTTTTTTTGCATGAAATATTACGGTGGGCGTGAAAGTTAAGGGATGCTTTGCTTGGACATTCTTGGATGCCTATGAATGGAGTTCTGGTTATACGGTTCGGTTTGGCATCCACTTTGTCGACTATGTGAACGGATTGAAAAGATACCTTAAACTTTCAGCACAATGGTTCAAGAATTTCCTCAAGAAATAGAAATGAAGATTTACGTACGTATTACGAACTGCCTATCAAATTGGGTGGTCTCGGATCAATAAATTGAGAATCTATCTCTTCTCTATCATGATTCATGAATATTGTGCTTTTTTAATAATGTAATTCTCTTTCTGTATTGGCTAAAACGCTTCCAGAATAATAAATTGCTCTGCGGATGGTCTTCGTCTTTTATTATGCATGCATGGGTTGTTCAAATTTTTAGTGTTTTTGAAATTTTACGACTAAATGATCTAAATGCTTCTGGGCTAGCTTTTACACCCGACTTCATATCTCAACGTAACCACGCATCACGTGGAGTTTCTCAAAATCCTAACTACTTTGCTTATTGAATCATGGGTTCAAATTTTATAATTAATGCCTTAGCATTTCACTTGTGATATGTTGATCAGTTTAGATCTCAAAATATTATTGTTTTTCTTTATTTATTCGTATGATGTTATCAAACATATAATAAGTCCTCAAGCTACAAATTTGAATTATTGTTTTTCATTATTCATTATATTTAAGGAACTGAAAGTATAAATATAATAATGGAGCTTTCTAGGTAGTAGATCATTTGAGTTAATTAGTCTAATTATCTTAGTTTTGAGACTTTCTTTTGTACATTATGTATATGGTTCAAGGCATTGGCGGAACTTGCAATTGTGTCGAGGTGGAGCCAATAACTTTTCTATTGTGTGATACATTTATGTAAAGAGTATTGCTAGGTTAAGTTTAGGATGTGCAAGCTCTATACACTCTTCTTGAAAAAAATAGGGTCCAATCATTAAAAATTTATTTCTTTTATATAGGTTCTAGATTTACCCACTTTTTATAAAAGTAGTGAGTGGGGCTTGTAGCGTTATACATCATAGGAATTGCAAACATCATATCTCTTCTGTAAATTAAAAAGAGATTAACAAATTATAAAAACATACTACAAACTATTATTCATATAAAGGTGATGATCATTGATCTTAAATATTATTTTTTTTTGTATTTTTACTTTTCATCCATGTTAAGAAGGCCAATATTTATAATAAAAAACTCACTACAAGAAAATTGACATTTTGCGATGCTAGATTTCGTCGCAAAAAATAGGAAAGAACACTGCAAAAAATTATTTCCAGCAAAAACATTTATTTTGGATGCAATAAATTAGTTATTTCTGCCTCTTTTTCTTGTAGTGACTTTGGGATCCATATTAATAAGTTTATTATATCTCCTAAACTTAGTTTTGGTTTTAATTTAAGAGAGGCCACATCATTAAAAATATATAATATATAGAAATTAAACAAGATTTGGGACTGTAAAAAAAATCTGGAGAGAGGAATTTCTAGGTGTATTAAACTTGTAAAAAAGTTAAGAAATATATGGAGGGTATAACGTGGACTAATACTTCAATGATCTTGCATTGTTAAGAAAGCATCTATTCTTATGTCAATATATAAGAATCTCTTTTGGGGTTTTTGTTGTTTCATTCTTGCATGTTGTCATAGCACTTTTCACATGTGGTACATATGCTGAGGTTTATATATGTCCTTACAATATTCTTAATTTAATTGGTCGTTATTCCTTAATCAAATATTCGGTCTTTGATAAATTGATCTACGTTACAGCCTCTGAGGTTTGAATATTCACCGGTATTTATTTGTCTGCACATTTGACTGTTCAATTGACTGTTCAAGAATCATGCACCTTGTCCCCAAGATTGAAATCTACAGATTTAGTTTTATGTATAATTTCTAATTCCCCTCTTTAACAAAGAAAAAAAAAAACCAAAATTGTAGAATTCCAATTTGAAGAGTTCTATTACAGAAAATGGAAAGAAGAGAATGCGCAACTCATAGGTGCATCTTTTTTTTTTCTTTTTGAAATAACATCATCAATTTCATTCATATGATCCGACACTATTATAAAGTTTCTCAGATAAAAGAATATTTCGGATCACTCAAGAGTCTCGCACCACTATACCAGCACCCAATCTGATCGAATCCTTCTCAAATGCTGCATCCCAATTCACCATGAGCCGCACCCCTCACAAGGTTTTCTCCATCTTTCATCCCTCTCCACAGTAACAGTTCCATCATTCAAAACCTTTGAGATACCAACCTGAGCCTGTTGATATTCTTCCATTTGTTGAATCCCCTTTGAATATCTTAGATATGGCACATGGCTCATATTCCATTTATGCGGATAATAGGCCATGTCATGATCTACAATAATCTAGTCTTATTCCTATGTACGTGGATGATCTGGCCGCCCGCGTTGCGATTCATCAATATTCTCTTTGTATATATACTGGAGCGGGCTCGATATTAAATTCTCTTGAAACGGCCTATTGGGCTGACCAATGAACCTGGATCACCAATCAGGCTACTAACCCACTGTCCCCTAAAAGCTCTGCCCACCTCCAGGGCCCGATCCATCCTAACTACTGAAAGGCCGGTAACTGCCTGAGAGTCCATCGGGCAAGGGAATATGTCATTTGAGTATAGATAAACCTTTCGTCCCAGGACTTGAATTTCGAATAGCGGATAAGTTCGACAGAAGCCTCACGGGCTCTATACATACACAGAACCCAGGCATGTGTAGATTATCTGATTCTTTGGTATTGAAAGGGGAGTTTGCAGTTTACGATCACTGACTTAAGTACCTAGCTGGAAGTTTTTATTTTGTTCCTCTTACTGGATAGAATATCTTATCAAGAAATAATATAATATATGGACCAATAATATGGCAAGAACAGCGGGTCCACGCGTTAATTGATCACGAGATTTATCGCATCTTTTTTTCGTGTCTTTTCTAATCATTATGGTTTTCCATTATTTCAAAAGCTAGCTCACGGGAATGGATCTTATCTACATGTATTTTTCCCCGAAGAAATCTCGGTTGTTGTGCATATCCTTGGGGGCGGGAAAAAGATTATTAGCCCTCAAGTCGTGGGGATGTGAAAACAAAAGTCAAATTCAGACAAGTTGTTTGCTGTTTTTGTGACGTAAGAGACATTAATGTCCATGCATGGATGCATGGCGCATGCATACTTCTGCCAAGCTTGGCCTGATCTGGTCAGGGTTTTCTGTAATCTTATAATCTGTAGCGACTACGTTTATCCTACGTCAGTGTCTAAGACTTGAAATGATTCCAATAATTAGTTTGAATCCGTGATAAGTGAGTTGTTTCCTTTGATAGATCGATGTTGGTGTAGCCATTCTATATAACTAGAGCATTGTTTGATTGTACGTGAGGAATCAAGTTGTTAATTTGTTCACGCATGCATGATTGCGCAGATATATATATATATATATATATATATATATATATATATACATGATTTACGTAGAATTAAGTTCATTAAATCGATCTTGTTCGTTGAGTTAATAGAAAGATTCTGTGAAGAAGAATGCTGATATTTGTGATGGGTAAAACTTAAAAGATTGTACCATAACTACCGCACCCCCGCTCCCTCAAGTTGTTTGTTTGGTGTGCACTTAGTGTAAATTACATTTTTTATCTTGTTTTTTAAATATGAATCTCATTAAGAAAAATGAGTTTTTTACACTTTTGTTTTATGGAGGGATCAACTTTTTTTTATAAATAACTTGTACGAGATTTATAAATTTTTAGTTAATAGTTAAGGAAGTGATTATTAATATATTAATATATTTTTAATTTTTAAAATATATTTTAACACAATAAAAAATATGAATAGAAAAACTAGAAAAAAATCAAACACAAAATTTAAACTAGTGGCACCGCCATTAGATAATTAGAAACTATTTATACACTTATGAACCTATAATCTGACCAGGTCTCCGAACATCTGATTTATCTGTGATCTTATATAAGTTTAAGTATATTAAGTCAAGTTTAATACAATATTCTTATTATTTATACTAACTTTAACTTTCTTTTGTAGGAAAATATGAAATCTCAAAAAAAAAAGGTACTGCGGATTCATATGATGAATCATTTGCCAATGGTGCTCAAATCCTATATGAAGTTCTTGGATCACGTTCAGGATATTTGAGGGGCTTAGAGCGTTGTGTGAAGTCATCCTCAAGTTCATCATCATCTTCTAAGGCCAGATTCAATGAAGATAAGACTAAGGAGTTAGATGCAGTACAACTTGAAATAGAACAATTGAGGTCCAAAGAACAAGAGTTGTTGACTAAATTAGATAAAACATTAGAGTTAGAAGTAAGAATAGAAAAGAAACTGGAGTCGATGATATAAACAATGATTGAATTTGTTGTTGTACATCAAATTTGTTCAAATATTGTTGTTGTACATCAAATTTATTCTGTTCAACAACAATATTTGAACAAATTTGATGTACAAATTATATTTTTATTATAATAATAATACATATTTAATTAAATATGAATCTGTGTAGCACTACCGTTTGAATAGAAAAAGTACTGTTCAAATAGTACATTACGATTTAAAAATTCATTTGAACAAAAAAGAATCCGTTCGGACACTATTCGAACAACACGTAAATCTGTTTGAACGAGAATAATTTTAATTAATTTATTTTTTTGAACAAAGAAGCTTTGTTCAGATGCTAACCTCATTCGGATGTCATTCGAACGTGGCAATTTGTTTAAATAAAAAATTTGTTCGTTCGGATAGTGTGTGTTAGTTTGAACAGACAAAATTTTTATTCGAACAGACTTCTGAGACGAAGAAAATTTATCTCAGATTAAAAACTCATCCAAACGGATTCAGATGGGCAAGTGATATTTTGTCTTTAAAAATAACTTTTAGAGACGAAATCTAATTTTTGTTTCTAAAAACTTTTTGAGACAGTCTTTTTAAGACGAATAATTGATTTATTTCAAAAAATTTATTTTCTTATAGTGATAATTGCGCGCGCGCGCGCACACACATATATATATATATTGAGATCATGATTTACGTAGAATTAAGTTCATTAAATCGATCTTGTTCATTGATTTAATAGAAAGATTCTATGAAAAAGAATGCTAATATTTGTGATGGGTAAAACTTAAAAGGGTAGTGCTACAACTACTATGTCTCCACCCTCTCAATTTGTTTATTTAGTGTTGCTCTTAATTAGTATAAATTACATTTTTCTTATCTTGTATCTTAAACGTGAATCTCATCAACAAAAATAAATTTTTTACACCTTTTTCGTAGAGGGGTCAACTTTTTTTGTAAGTAACTTGTGCAGGGCTTATGAATTTGAAACTTGTATATATATCATTTCTTTTATTTTAAATAGTACTTTTATACAAAGTGTTAAAAATACTATTTTTTAAATGAGACTTTCAAAGCATGGCTCGACTTGGATTGAGATGGGCTCTTAACCCATCTACTCTCATGATCTCATTATTATAATTTTTTTATATAAATTATTATAAAATTAAAATATAATAAATAATTAAATTTTATCAAATTTTAAAATAATAATAATATTAAAAAAATAATATTTTAACAATATTTTATCTAACTTTCAATTTTCATCTCAACTCACTATCCAAACCTAACCTAAATTATCTCTTAGAATACAAAGAAGTGTTAAGTATCATGTAAGTTTAATAAAATTAAATTTATAAATTGTTGATACAAGATGTTAAATTAAAAATAAATTTATAATATATTATGATAGCTTATAAATTTGTTTTTATAAAAAAAAAAAAAAAGTCAATCTAACATTTCTTCTAAATGTAATATTATCGATGCTACTCTTTTTAAATAAAATTTTAGTTTTGGTTGACAATTCAAATTCATGTAAAAAAATATAATATAAAATCAAGACAGCTTGAAATAATTAGGTGGCTAGTTCGAGTCATAAATTAAGATAATCCCAAAATTTCATTTTAATTTCATTTTTTTCTTCTTCCTTCTAAATTAATAATATTTCATGAGTTTAATCTCAATCGATGTGCTAATCAGGTGGTCCATATTATGAGTTTTGTCGTATCATTGAAGATAATGTGGAACATTTTTCCGTTGGGGACATATCTTAGATATGGCACATGGCTCACATTCCTAACAAGTGATTCATATGTGTTCCATATATAATTAATTCCATGTTATTGGATAATAGGCAACGTCACAATTTTTATTATTTTTTTATTATCTTATGATGTGATATTAGATTATTAAAAATTATTTATTATATTTCATTTGTGAATTTATTATTAACGTCACATCATAAAATGATGATCATAGAATAATACATGAAAAAATAGATGGTGAATAAATTTCTTACGATAATTTAGTCTTCTTCCTATGTCTAGCCAGCCAATGTTGAGATAAGATGAGAAAATCAATGATGAAAGAATATCATTATCTTCGTATAATTTAGACAACTTTTAAGTACAGTTTGGATAATGAATTGAAATGAGATAGAATGAATTAAGATAAAAATGGAAAGTTAAATAAAATATTATTAGAATATTATTTTTTTAATAATATTATTATTATTTTATTTAAAAAAATTAAATTATTTATTATATATTATATTAAAATTTAAAAAAAATATATAATAATAAAATGAAATAAACATTTCCAATATTCTTGGTTTCAATAATGTAGTCATGTTGTCCAAATCTTAGGGCTGTGTTTTTTTGCTGTGTTTTTTTTTTGCTGTGTTTTTTTTTTTTTTTTTCCTTTTTTTAAGAGATATTAACACCCTTGCATGCAGGGCTGCTATCAAGCTTGGCCAAATCAGGTCTAAACATCTGGACTTGCTAATGAAAAGAGACATTAATGTCCATCTGCCTGACCAGGTCTTAATACCTGTTTTTTCTGTGATCTTATAGTACTGTCTACCTGCTACGTTTATCCTACGTCGATGCTTAAGGCCCTGGATAAGTAAAAGTATTTTATTTTATTATTATAATTTTATTTTAATTTATTCATAAAATATAATAAATAATTTAATTTTTTTAAAATTTAAAATAATAATTATACTAGAAAATAATATTCAAGCAATCACTACAACAATTTGTATATTTTGAAATGAGAATTTTTGTCCCAAAAAGATACTACTTCCTCCCAAAGGAGTTTTTGACAAACAAAAAAAAAAAAAAAGGTCTACAAATTCGTCCCAATATCATTGTCCCGGAAGTTTCATCCCACAATTTTTTTAACAATTTTATTTTGGCTGAGAAAGTCGGTTGAATGGTAAAATTTACACGTTCGAACGAAGAAGAGGATCGCATGGGCTAGATTGTTTGTTCTATTGAATAAATTCGGTTCGAACGACTTTTTGTTCAAATTACAACAAGATTTATATTTGAATGACATATATTTTCAAGTGTATATATGGTTGAATGTTCGAACGTATGTAGTTGATAGTTCCAATATCAATTTTGACATTCAAACAGTTTACTATTTCAATTTGTTCGAACTCTTAGTGTATTGTTCGAATGATTATGTAATGTTTGATTTGCTCAACAGTTGTTCAAACGCAGTTTACGCATATCGTTCGAATGTCTTCGTTATACTGTTCGAATTGTCGGTGCTTATTTACTGTTCCAAAAGGTTTTTTTGTGTTCGAGCAGTATAAATTTTATTTCAACCCATTAATAGAAAATAGAATACACATAAATAACATTTAAAAATACATTAGTACGTGTTCAGAAAACATAAAAATAGTCTCATAAATGCAAACCAAGTAAATAAAACAGTAGTTTTTAGAATAGAAAAGCTGACAATTGAAAATCTGTTAAATAAATTAAATTAGTTGTTTGGAGGCTTGAGTGGTTGCATAAGCATCTTCATTAAGAGTTAATTCTCTCCTGAACTCTGCTTGTTGTTCTTCTTGTTCTTTCATTCGCATCTTCAAATCAACTTGTTGGGTCATTAATTCACGCTGGTTAATTCTCAATTTCTCAATTTCTAACTTTTCTTCCTCTAATGCTCTAGAAGTGTTGGCTTTACTGGATGATGAGGACGAGTTAGAGGGCTTGATGCAAGGACTCAAACCCCTCAAATAGTTTGAATGTGGACTCAAAGCCTTCGAAAAAAATTCCTATATCACTTGTTGTGAAATTTTGATTAGTTACAGATTCAGCACACATGACAATCATTTTTTCCTACACATAAGATAAATAATTAATATTGTCACAAATATATAAATAAGTTTAGGTAAAACGCATAATAAAACTTACATAATTTTCATTGGCATCGAGATGAGTTCACTCTCCATTATAATTAGTAAATGATGCAGCATATAATTTTATCATAATGTAATTGCTATCTAAGTCTTGCTACACAATAAATATTTTATAGATATAAAGTCATTAGAATACAAAATAAATAAATATATAAATAAAACTGAGTATAAAATAAGCTTACCAACTTCTTAGAAAGGTGATGGAAAGATCTTGAGCCTGCATGATGATAAATCTTCAAGTTCGATCTATTTATTTTGTTTATAGAATTCAAAACTACGTAGAAATTGTAGATATTAGCAAGAGAATTTATAAACCATGACATATAAAACAAGTTATTTATTTACCTTAAATTAATGTAGGATTCTCAAACATATCACAAAATTTCTCCCAATATGATGGTCAAGCATCTAAAAAGGATTTTGGAGCATTGTCCTTGTTCCTAAACTTATTGTAATGCTCATGGCATCTAGTCTTATATTTCTAGAATGCATTACACATAAGGTCATCAACAATCTTGCACTCCTCTTTCGAACCAAAATTTAGTTCAAAGTCATCTTTGAAAACAAAAAGACTCATGAACAAATTAATTGCATATTCTTTATTTTGCATAGACATCAAATAATTTGATAAATGAATTAAATAAACCAAACAATGCTTCTTAATAAGCTCTTGGACATTTTGGAAAATCTTATGCCATGAACTCGTAGCCATGAACTCGTAGCCAAATGTGTATAAGTCCATGTAAAAGCACTTACATGAGAGATAATCTAGGCCACCGATAGTATGATTGTTAAGAATAATAACTTTAATCTTGCCAACTTTATGATATTTTTTAAACATCACGCCTCTTGTAATTCCTCGAAGTTGACAAGATTATACGTTTAGCTCTAAAAAATCATATGGCAATGTACACATGAAAGAAATGATAGATAGAATTTAGTATGTTTATGTGTGATTTATTTTAATGAAAAAAGTTACACCACAGCCTCCACACAATACACTTTTTTTTTTAATTTTTACTATTTTTTTCTTTTATCAAATATTTGATATATGGATAATGAATAAAAGAATTCAATTAGTTTAAGAAGAATAAACTCAAAATTAAAAATTAAAAAAATATTAGAAAATTAAAAGCATTAAAAAGAATGTAGTGTATGGAGGTTGGAGAAGTTGAGTAGCAAAGCCCTATTTTAATTGAAACAATATTATGCTAAATATTTACCTTGTTTTGGAGAGTTAATCTCCATTGGTGAGTCAATCAAAGAGCTAGGCATCAATGGAGATGGAATGGAAACCTCATTCCTCTTAGGTGTCATGATTTCAAAATATTGATTCAAGCATCACATAAAATATTCATTATAAAAGTGTCATGTGAACACAAAACACATTAATCATCTGTATCAGTTTCAATAGGCCATTCACCTTTCTCATTTGTAGATACTTAGACGAATCCACATTTTTCCTAACTGTCACTTAAGCAATTTTAGCCTCAATATCTCCCATATGCAAGGAATCATCTTATACTAACTCAAATCCAAAAACAACTTAAAGACAAGCTAACTTTCTTGGTATGCTTCTAGACTAGAGGGATCATCTTCCTCTTCATTTTGTCCCTCTGCCTCAGGGATAATATAGTTTATATTACTTGGAGAAAAATTGTGTACTAATCCCCATCGATTTTCTAACTCAAATCAGCTAAATAGAATACTTGAGACATAATTTTGAAGCAAGGTTTCTTATATTTAAAGAGAATAAGTAGATTAAGATCTTGAAAGAACACCATTGTGACTACTGTTAAAGCTCTCTAGCATATTTATATGGTATATTTATATAATATATAAAAATAAATAATGAAGTGTTTTGGCCCAGTTGAACGTGATAACTGTATGTTCGAATGAATAAATTATTTTTAGAAGACGTTCGAACACTATCAAAGGTATAACAGGTTACGGGGGTCAGACCTAGCGCCTTTTGAACGTTTTCAATTTCCTCTTTGCCCTAACAAGAGAGCTAATACACGTCATCAATGCAACCTTCAACAAGGCAACCTTGAGCTCGCAACAGGTATGTCATATAGCCTTCGATTTGATGTTATTATACATGTAAACATGTTAGTATTTCAGTGCAACCTCGATTCAATAGGTTTTGAACAAAACACCGTTTGGCCACTATAGATGGTTGGAAAAACAAGGTCGGGATGCCTCTATGCTCATCCCAGCCTTGTATTGTTGTGATTTTTTGGAAGAACAAAATGAATCCACCACTTCCTTTCGATTTTAGCAATGGCTAAGCCGAGTCAGCCATTGCTGAACTCGACCTAGTTATTGTTTGGCATCCATGTACTATTCAAACGTATGTAAATGAATCGTGCAATCTGTTTACTTTATTGTTCGAACCAAAATTTGTATACCGTTCAAACAAAAAAATTTGATATCGAATGGATAGCAATAATCGTTTGAATGTGTAATGAAATGTTTGAATGGTACACAACATATTTTAATTTTTTCCATAGAGCAAAATAGATCATGTAATATATAGTGTTTTAGTCATATATAATTATTTTATCTAATCATCATTTATCATATTTTATAATTGTTGTTCTCAATTTTATTTATTAAATTTCAGCATCATTTTAATGGCTTCTCGAGCAAGGAAGCAAAGCAGATTAAGGCAACCATCTAGCGAAGAAGTTCAAGAGAGGACTATTTTGTTGAAGCATTAGGTGAATATGGATGACTTTAGGGATCTTTTATGGTAAGGTTGTTCTTAGGCATCAATCTTTCTTAAACGTGGTTGGACATTGATCACTGACTAGAAGGACATAAGGAGGACAAGATCATTGCCCACATCAATATCATATCTTAAATCTATAGAAACCTTGGTGGTGTTGGCCAGGATGATGACGCATACAACTTCTCTATTCGGATCGTATCAATTAGATTATTAGTGGATGCAGTCGTTAATTTTCTTCATCTCTCACAATTGCCCACTGGATATTTGAGCATTGTGCCTAGGGAGTCTACACCTACAGACGATGGGAAGACTATTGAGGAAGAGGATAATGATGTAGTAGATGAGTTTGATGACCTCATTGTTGATCATAAAGTTTGGCAGTTTGTTGTGGGTCTAGATTTCTCTCCCTATAATGGGAGAAAGCGCATCAAATAGGCCAACTTATCCAATTTTTTCAAGATTTTGAATAATAACTAAAAATATTGATCAACGACAGTACAAAACTAAGGTTAGCATGGATCGGGCACGGTTTATGATACGAGACGTGCAAAGTGTGCCTATCAACCTAGCGAGATCTATCTTCGCTAGGATTCGATCAAAGGTCACCCATATTATGATAGATATATTGCAATTTGGGGTCCTGCTCACATGATTTCTTTTAGTGACAAGAGTCTAGCCAAATGCATTCGAGCGTGTTTGCAAGCCAATTGAACTGATCAACTACTCGATCTTGTCTCGTAACATTGGACACTTACGATTTCATATTTATGCATCCATTATAGAGGCGATCGATACTCAAGAAGATACACATAAGAGATCATGGCATATTAAGGAAGGCATTTACACAAGGCACATCAAGCACTGCTACTCATGAGAAGATTGCATATATATATATATATATATATAATATGTGCATAGATCCATGCACAGACTCTTACATGTGAAAACATCTAAGTACGGTGATTGAATAATTACTCAAATTCCCGTTAAATTTGATAACTTAACCCGTTAATTTAACGTTCGATGGTTCCAAATAACCATTCAAAGGTTTATTAAATTTAAGATCTAACGGTAATTAGGTACACGTCCGAACTAATAGGGACAAATGGTTTCACCTCAATATATTCCGTTCAAACTCAAAATTTTAATTAGTTCGGATGGATAACGATGGTTTTTGTCTACGGATAAGCACCACCTTTTTTGGATAGGTTGCGTTGTTGTGCTGTGATTGACTGATGTAATTGTATGCCATTCATTGCTAATGTGGAAGATCGATGCTCTGCCGCACTGGACTTTGTGTGGCTGCACGCTGCATGGGACCTATGGCCATATATATCTAACAAGACCTGTCTATTCAAACTGACATTTATTTCAGCCTCAGTACTGGTTTGCAGGGCCAAATGACTTTGATTTTCTTTAAAAACAAAAAAAAAACTTTGATTTCTCCCATCTAATAGTAACCTCTTCTTTTCTCCTATTAAAAAAATAGTTACTTATTTTTAGGGTAATTTACGTGATCAAAATTAAAAACTTCCAAAAAGCAGGTGATATGTGTGATGTATTAATTAGTAGTAAATGGTTGTAGTATTATTATTTGTTTATCATTTTTCAAACAGAAGAATGATACACATATCATTTTATACAACATTTTATATTTTACATAATATTTTATATAATACAAATGATAATATGAGGATATTTTGATAAAATAATGTTAGTTTTGAAATGTAATTTACAGAAATATCCTCATTTTATTAGTTGTGTTGTACATATAAAATGTTGTGTAAAATAATGTGTGTGTCATTCTTCTTATTATTTTACAAGTTTAAAGCACATTTTTGGATACATAAAATAATAAAATTGTTAATAATATATGAGTATTACTAATCATCATTTCTACACATTATATATTAGATATCATAATTATTTTTTTATTTTTTTATTTTTTAAACTAATTGATCAGTGTTTATATATCACACATGATTTAGAAAAAAATAAAAAAAATTATGAGATGATAAGTAATATTGGATAACAAGATGGGTACTGATCAAGGCAATTTTTTATTTAATTTTATTTTTTATACTTTTAAATATATTTTTTTTTAAATCACAATATCATTAAAAAATTCTTCTTTAATCAATAAGTGAAAAAAAATAATATTACAGGGTCGATGCATCAAGACCCAATTCTCGATTAGAGTAACTTTTTTCTTTTTCTTTTTTTATTATGAAAAATTCTACAATGCTGTCTCAAGTGTGTCGCTCCAAATGACTGCTCTTTCAACTAATTTTTTTAATTTTTTTTATTTAATAATTGAGAAAATGGTTTTTAATATATTGATATATTTTTTTTTATTTTTTCAAATATTTAAATATATTAAAAAAAAATTATCATCTGTCACGCACCATCAAAGGACTTCGAATATTGTAGGCATTCATGCATGTGTACCACAGTGCGGTAATTTGGAATATGAGATAGATAAAATCGTTTTATATGAGAGTTAGAAATTAAATAAAATATTATTTTTTAATATTATTATTATTTTACAAAACTTGTATAGAAATTTAAAAAAATTATAATTTTAGACATTTTATATAAAATTTTAGACATGTTCCAATTCTGTAAGTGATGCTACAGTATATATTATATAATAAAAAATATCATTTTCTCTTCCATTTAAAACAAAATTTCAACATGCATGAGTTCTTCAGATCACCATACGTGGCCTAATGCTACATTCATTTTGGCAAATATGGGAAAGTAATTTATGCATGAATCAATCTTACTTATACCACGCACCGCCCACACCATGCCACTAGTTACCCAGCGGGCACCGATGCACATTAGTTAATTGGCAGTGCCGGCTCAATATGTTAGGAGTGTATATAAGGTTAAAATCTTGATTGAAGTTAATTTTTTTAAAAGAAAAATAAAAAAATAGAAAAATGAAATTAAATAATTTTATTTATTACAAGACGTATTTTAGACTCTTAAAGACCATTTAATAACATAAATGTTCTCAGATATTTTCATATACTCTTTTCTCTTACCAGAAAACAACAAAATATTTTAACTTGAACTAATATTTCACTGTTATTCATATATATTTTAAGATATTCTATCTAAATGAATCCTAAAATCAATTATACTCATTATTGTCAATAAAATTTTCTAAATAAACTACATATTTGAGAAAAAGTGGGTCATCGCTTTTTTCAAGAATCATACAAAAACATTTTATGAACGCTGGAAATTTAAATTTTGCTATTTATAATTTTCAAATTATATATTAAACTAATAATGTCAAAAGAAAAGTGTATTCTTAAAAGAAGAGTACTTGAAATAATTATTATGTGAGATACTTTTAAAACTAATAATAACATAATATCTATTCGATATTTTTGATGTTCTCTCGTTGAATTAGTTTATTTTTTATTTAGATTTTTTTTTTTAAATACGTCTACAGGAGCGAGCAACAAAATTTTACTATCATCTAAATTAGGGTTATATCATATGTATTTATATTAACCATAGGTGTATAAAAGTATTTAAGAAAATTTACAAAAATACCTTCAACCTAATCAGCGTCCCAACTTGCCATTATATACTTATCAGACATGAATTACATAGTCCAAGAGTATTGAAAATCCAAAAGGATAATGCAAGATTTAAAAAAATAAATAAATAAATAAATAATAAAAATAATAAAAAAAAATGAAGAAAAAACCAAATTGTCTTGCCTCTGCTCCTCTATAAAAAGTCGAGATACATGGTGATACAATCACACCAAAACCCATTATGGCGATGAAAGGGTACTACATACTCATAGGCCTTGTTGTTCTTGTTGCCTCTTTTGCCAACACCATCATTAATGCTAATGCTATTGTGACGCCCTCAAATTCTCCTTAAAAGAATACGGGAATCGATGCGTCAAGATGATGACAACACGGGTTACGCACCCTCAACATTAAGTGCTAAATCTGTGAACATGTGATATGTACAAATAAAAACAGCAAATAATTGAAGTCAATATATAAGTACCAGAATTTTTATAATTATTTTACAAACCAGTTTAACATAAATTCTCCAACAGGAGATTTAATACAGTCATCCGAAAGACAAATAACAAAAATACATATTTATAAAAAGGGAAAAACAGTTCCCAAAGTAACAATTTATACAAAATATTCAACAGCGGAGCCGCCTTCTCAGGCTCAGCCTCCTCAACCTCTGCATCAAAAAACTATGACGCCAAAAATGGCATCGCAGGTAAGTACAACCCAAACAAACCACAAGATATAAAATATATTCATGCAACAACAAAACACATGAACGTGACACCATATGCATGAAGCTCAAACATCATCTTCCTCAAAATAAATAAAATAACAACAAGCGTCAAAATCTCATTTTGGCCCAAGATAAAAACTTCAATAAAAACATCCATCATTTTTTCAGAAAATGATACATGTAAATCTATTAAAACCACAACCATTTTTCCAGAAAATAATCCAATTAAAACCAATAATCAAAACCCGCCACTTTCCCAAAAAATAGCCTAAATATCTATTTTATTAATCGTATGCACCATGATCTCCCCTATGAACTATCTGCAAACCCTGGCTTTTATCATCACACCATAGGAAACGACCACACATGTGACTTCGAAACCAGCGATGTCTAGCTAACCGCGCTCAGCATGTACCATAACCAAGCATCCTCTTGCCCTCGCCAGCAGAGAAGCTACGGAGTCGGCACGAGAGCGTTACCCTCCCGTCCGATCCCGTCGTCGCCCAGCGACAACCCAGGGGATGTCACTCCGTATATTCCGCTCCCGAGTGACCAAAGGAGCTCCATCGGGATAATGTCTCATCCCGGCTTGGGGTCGTGATACACACGCACCCGAAAATCATTAACACATGAAAACCCAGTTTTCATTTCCAACACATGAACATGCGTGCACTATGCAATGTATACAACAATACATAAAATATCCGACAGCCAACCAATACACAAAATATCCAACAACCAATACCCAATATTTTTTATTGCAAAATATATTTAAATCTTAAAATTTATTTAGAAAGTATTTACAACAAATAAAAACATAGATCTTTAAACACGCGTCAATCCACCTCGCTTATAGCAGTCACTTCGTATGTTGGACTAGGATACTCAGTTTGACACCAAAATTTAGAAAAATACTCAATAAAGGGTGGAGAATCTCATGAAGGTGGTGGTGAGGCGGTGCAACCACCAGAAGGTAGTGGATCGGGCTCAAAATGGGTGGAAACCCATTTTCGAGTTTGGGATTGTACAAGAAATATGAGGCCGTGGTTTGAGGAGCTGAGCTACGGGTGAGGTCGCCTGAGATATAGGAGCACTTTGGTGGCGGCAATGAGGTTAGCAGTGGTGGCAGGCGGCGGCTGGGTTGCTCAATCCGTGGATCTAAAACTCATTTCGTGGGTTACTTTTGTGGAAGGAATGAGGGGCTGCCGGCAGTGGGTTATGCTTGCCAGTGAAGGGGAAGGGTGCTGGTAGGTTGCCGGCGGTGGCTGGAAAATGCATGAATGGGTATTACAATACCCATTCAGATTTCAGCCCGTGGAAAGGAGGTGGGAGGTTGCCTGGGGCTGGGGTCACCGGGGTAGGCTGGTCGGCAGGTGGCGGTCCTAGTGGTGGGGGTCGTGTCGCCGCTAGAGGTCGGCGGTAGTGTTGCTGGGCTGGAGAGCTGAACGGGAAACAGGGGGACTGGTCGCGCGGGCTAGGGAAGAAAGGAAGGGAAAAAGAAAAAAGAAAGAAAAGAAAAGAAGAAAGAGAGAAAAAGAAAATAAAAAGAGAAGGAGAAAGAGGAAATGAAGTCCAACTAAAAAAAAGAGCACAATAAATTAAATAAAAGCCAACTGAAAATACTATAATTCAATATCAATAAAATAATATATTTAAAACCCAACAATAAAATAAATTAAACCAAAGCGCAATTTAATTACAAAACAATAATTAATATAACGAAAACGCATCAATTAAAATCACATAATAAAATAAAGGAATTTAATTCCAATCGTTAAAATAATTACTTCACATTAAAGTTAATATGAAAAGTAACGTAACTCAAAATTTAAACATAAAAATAATATAAAACTAATATTAACTAATTAATAGTTTAAATAATAATTATAAACAAATAAAACACAACCAATAATATTATTAAAATAAATTAAAACAATCAACAACAAGAATTAAACAATATGTAAAAGTACATGTAATCTGGAATCTCACAGCTATCACTTCCAGTTACGACATTTCTACACTCAACACTCAACAAGACCAATGTTTTCAAAGGTTTCACTTTTGGTTTTGGATCGGCATCCTATCAGGTAAGCCCCAGGTTTTCTACTTACATGTTTATATCATGCATACATATTTTGAGTTTTTGTACGTTCAATAATAAGTCATGCATATTATACGTCCATGCCCAAGTAAGTGTTTGAATTCCATGTAGTATGAAGGTGCAGCGTTTAAAGATGGCAAAGGAGAAAGTATGTGGGATTATTACAGCCACACTACACCTCAATGAAGATATTTATATCTTTCATTATCACGTTTTACCATAAAAGCATACCTACTTAAAATAAACTAATTTTATACATTTCACTTTGGCTTATGTCGAAAATAACATTTTTAAAAAATTATGGTGTAACTTCCACATTTTTTTTTATAAGTTCATCAACAATCAACATGAATTCCCCCCACATACCATCAATGTCAAACAAATACCAACGTAAAAATTTGTGGACTCGCTAACATTAACACATCTTATATCATGGGAACTTTGGGATTAGCGACATGCCATGATGATGTACATGTCATTTTTAAAAGGTATCATCTTCTGTGGAGGGGCACAACGTTAACTTCATTACCAGTATCTTTATTTACTTACTTGGAGTCTCTTACCAAACTTGCTCCAGCTCTTGGACAATTATTATTGACATGTTTAGATTTTCAATACACCTAGTAGACTGCTTTCTTCTTTATGGAGTTCTTCTTCTTCTTCCCATCGCCAGCTGTTGCTATTGCTAAGTTTTCAGGTGAGCCCATAACCCATAAGTCTCACGATCGAACCCTAGCACTAAACCACTTGTTGGAAATTTGGACTTCCCAAATTCAATCCCTAAGATTAGGAAAATAAAAAAAAAATAGAAAAATAATAACAATACAAGAGTTTAAGTAGAGAACTTGTAAAATAAGAGAAAAAATCACCAGACTTAGTGAAGAAAATCTGTTATGTAAAAAATTGTTACAATTGCATAAATTTTCTTCTCACTCCAAATGTGGCCACAAAACTTCTCTAGTAGCAAAAATTTAACTCACTTTTTCCTATTTTACAAACAAAAGCCAACAGATGAATTTTCTTAAAGTAAAAAATTACTAGATAAAATTTTGACTACTACACTTAGTCAATAAGGCTAATCCTCTTTTATAGGCCTTAAGCCTTACTCTTTCTTTACTCCTTACCAACGTGGGACTAAAGGCCAAAAGAGCAAAACCCAACACTTCATATCTATTTGTGGAAGGAAAGAATGGCAAAGAAGGAAGGTGGGTGTAGATGTTTATCTAATTCTCTGTGCGTGGGTGTAGATGTTTGGAACATGCATCCTCTACGTGACCAAATTTTATTGGTTGGTGTGAAAAGGAAGTTGACGCTTGTCTGGCCTTGATTTTTTCCCTTTTCAAAAAGAAAATTCATATTTTGAAAATGAAACTTGAAAAAAAAAAAAAAGGTTCCTACTAAGAGTTGAACCTAGGAAATGGTGGTCATGAGGGATGGAGGCAACGGTGGCTCAATGGTCAGGGAGAGTTGGTCTTTTTGCCTTGGGGAGTCGATGATGGAATTTGGGTTTCAAATTTGGGAGAGGGATGGAGGCGACAATGACTCAATGGCGAGGGGTTGGGCTTAAGGCTTTAGGGTGTTGATGGAAATCTAGGATTGGGTGAATATATGGAATGAAAGTGATAGTTACTCGGTGGTGATGCTTCAAGCCTTCAGGTTTCAAATTTTGGAAGAATGAGATGCTTCGGATCTTAAATTTGGAAGAAAAATTTTGAATTTCATGACGTACCAGTCACTATGCCGTTGTAGGAGAAATAGTTGTTTCATACCGGATCAAATACTGACCCTTTCAATGCATTTTGATCAATACCAACCGAAATTTAATGTACCAGCCAAAACATATATTTTTTTATTTTTAATATATTTTCATAATTTTTACGTCAATCTTACATCTAAAGAGTATTTTCTTACCTTCTTTTACACTGATTTTCTCGAGTACTTAGAAGCAAATCCCTACTCCTCTTTTCATAATACAGATATAGTGATTATCTTTTCTACTAGTTGAATTCAAAACTTAGAAGTATTATTGACTTTTATAATTATATATTTTAACTTCTAAGACTTGCATTGATGCTATTTTGAAATATAATATATATATATATAATTAATTTATCTATATATAGACTATCTCGAAAGGTTACTTGAAACAGTACCAATATTAAAATATTTCGTTTTAGTGTCTTAATCAAAAAAGTCACTAATATGGTATTCAAAATTTTGTTTAGATTCTAATTTGGTCTTTTTTTTTATTATTATTATTTATAATTCCTTTTTTTTTAAATATTAAAAAAATCGCTTAGCTGAGAGCATTCTTATTAGATTGTCTAAAGCTAAATCTCAAAAAATATAATTTTGCACACATATTAAAAAATTTTGGTTATATTTAATAAAAAATGAGGAGAAGTTTGTCGGAAAAGGGAATAAAATTACTTTTTATCTTCAAAAGTGAACCATAAAACTAAAAATCTTGCCAAATTGCATAATTTCTTAGCTTTACTATATACTTTTAAAGATAAAAAGTACTTTTATTTTATTTATAAATTTTTTCTTATTTTTAATTAAATATGACCAAAATCTTTTAATATGTGTATAAAGTTATATTTTTAAAAGTTTAATTTTAAACCATCCAATAAAAATACTCTAGAACAATTCTGGATATCCAACACTAGTGACGGTAGCTTTTTCCTTATTTGATTCTGACTGGTAAATAGAAATAGAATAATGATGGCTATACAACTCTTTTATTATTTTTTTAATTTTTTAAAAAGTTTTTTTATTAATAATTAAGGAAATAATTATTAATAAAATTATATAATTAAAAAAAATTAACGATTAAGAATATTAAAAAATACAAAAAAATAAGTATATTATAAATGATAAAGTGATGGTATAAAATATTAGTAAATCTATCGTTACCCTCGATAAATATTAGCATTGTCTGTCTAGCTAGTCGGTTCATATATGCATTGGGATAGCTACGTGAGGTCATGTAGTACTATTAACGAGAAGAGGATTATTACGTACGTACACAAATTAGAGATTATATAAAGTAAATTTATAAATTACTGGAATTTTATATAATATGTTAAATATATCTTATAATAAAAATAATTTAATATATTAATATATTACATTAAGTCGCATTCGTTTCTGAATTTAATTTTGTATAATTTCTTTTATAGCTAAAGTTTGTTTGATTCTTTCTCCTTTTAATAGTCACTTTGAATGCAAAGAGGTGTTAAGTCTGCACATGATATAATTTTTTGAAAATAATTTTATAAATAGTTGATATGATATATTAAAATTATTTTATAATAAAAAAATTATAATCTAATATATTATAAGCTAGTCTTATATTCCGAACCACCTCATCTCATCTCATCTCATCTTATTTCAAACTCATCATTATATTTTTTTAAAATTTTTATACAAAATAAAATAAATAGTTCAACTTTTTCAAATTCTACATCAAATTTTCAAAATTCTAAAAAAAACTAAGATTAAAAATATATATTATAATAATATTTAATTCTTTTTTTAATTTTTATCTCATTTTCTGTCGTCTTATTTATAAAAACAAATCAGATTTATTTTAGTTAGACATCACGAGATAAGTCTGTAGAAGAACTGGGTCCCTAATCTACATTCTGGAATGACAAAAGTTTCAATCAAGAAGGGTGTAAAACTTTTGGGTCTGGTTTTCTTTGGGAGACAAAATCAAAAATTCTAAACTCTTCTCAAACTCATCCTTATATTTTTTTTAATTTTCATACAAAATATAATAAAAAATTTAACTTTTTCAAATTTTAAAACCATTTTTTCAAATTCTAAAATAAAACTAATGTTAAAAAAATATATTACAACAATATTTTATTCTTTTTTTAACTTTTATCTTATCTCATCTCATAAACAAGCTCTAAATTTACACCACCTAATTATAACAAAAATGATTCGAATCAACCACTATTAGGAATAGCCGGCTAAGCACCTGACGTGTTAATGTGCAAAATGACCGAACCAACCCTAGGGCTAGCATTGCTTGCGAACCCATCTTCATTTGTGTAAGTCGAACTATCGCATCATCTCTCTCTCTCTCTCTCTCTCTCGATCTCCCACCATTGCCCCACCCCTAACCCCCACACCGACCATCACCCACAACCTCCACACCCAAGTCGTCACGCACTTCTCTCCCCAAGAGTCACATCCCTCTCTCTTAGTGGCGTTCTCTGTAAGTTCTCTCCCTCTCTCTTTTCCCTCCGTCTTTCCCTTGCTCTGATAATTATTTACTTGGATTTGAATGTTGCTGGATTTTAGGGTTTGTCCTGTAACGTCCTGTAACCATAGCTTTTTAAAACATGGCTTGCATTTTGGCATTATCTTGATTTTTTGTAAGTTCAGTTTTGTTTAGATTAATGTGTGTTTGTTTATTATATGCTCTAATTTTATAATAACTTAGAAGAAAATATAAATGATTTTCATTGTCTTGATCTCAATCGAACTTTGTTGGAGGCTGATTGTGCTTGGATTGTACGAGTAACTGGTTGATTTTCTATAAACATTGGTGAGATTAAAAAAAAAAGGCAAGTTTCTAGAAATTGGTTGGAAGGAAATGCATGTTTTCAAATGGAATTCTAGTTCAATGTTAAAACTTGGAATTGGCAATGGCTTCATAAAATAGCTGATATGGTGTGTAGGTACTGGAGTTAGGAATTAGAAACTAAGCAAAATAAACTATGTTGGAGGTTTGGGCTACTGGTTGGGAAATACTTATCTTGCATAAATACGATGATTTTAGAATTTTAGGATTGTGCCTTTAGTTAAAACTCATCCTGCGAAGAATGTCAATAATTCTTCAGAATACAATCAGATGTTGACTCAAACCATTAAAAACAATGCACGGTTAGATTTCAAAAGACCAATAAATCTAAAAATATAAGGCAAATAAGACTTTTTCAATTAAATGTGCCTGCAGAAGATCAACAAATTTTCTCAATCAAACTATTATCAATAAAAAAAAAAGTATACGAGAGCCTTCACTTACCAGTGCATGTGTAACTTCTCACTGTAGTTGGATCATAGGTGATATATATGTGTGTGTGTGTGTGTGTGTGTGTGTGCGCGCGCGCGCACTAAACCAGGTTGTGAATATGTTAAGGGATATTAGAGTTTGTAAATCTTGTAATTAAGCTAAGAGTACTCTTGCAAAAGAGCCAGTAGGTTTTGAGTGGTGAATTGCACATTGTAAATATGTTATGATCACTGTAACTACTCCAGCAGTATTGGGAATCATGTTAAAATTGTAAATACTTTTTAATCAATAGATCAGATATTACCTTTGGTTGTCTGTAAATGCTTACCTACTTTCTATGATTTCCTTTTCTTTTGACAATATGCATATTCTCCAATCCCCAATCAGTTTATTTTACCTTAACATGTTTGTGGCATATAATGAATGGTTTGAACTTATCTTTGGTTTTTCAGAATCACGCATGGCATCATCTCAATCGTCATCTTTAGTTAATGATTATAACATAGAAACTTGTTAGTTTGGTTTGAAAACACCACTAAAGATATCTCATACGACAAAAAATCCTAGAATGAGATTTTTTGCTTGCCCAAACTTTAATACGGTAAATTTATTGTATATTTTTCATAGCATATTAATTTATTGCTTGGGGGTGTACTTTATCCATGTTAATTGGGAGTTCGTACTGTATGTAGGGAGATGCGAGGTGTGAATTTTTCGTATAAACAGCTATAAGTAAAGACCAAAAAAACAACTACAGTTGAAAGTGAATATCTCATTATTAGCGGTACGAGACAAAATTCTCTTATTAAAAATGAATTTGAAATTGTCAATTGAATAGTACCTTATGCATAATTGTGTAATTCACCATACCCTCTTCAAGTAGCACAAAAAGTAAACCTTTCATTATCCACTAAATACACTAGACTCATAAAAAAAAAATCTACTTTTTCAAAAAATCTATGCATAGCTTATCCACAAACTATACATCAGACCCTCTCCAAAAAAACCTCATGTCTGGCAGTTCAAAGGACCTCACTTCTCATCACCATGGTGTTACAAGTGCATATCAAGATGGTCATCCATCTGAAAGAAAACAACTATAATTAATAAGTTATATGTTTTTTCTTCTCAAACTATGCACAGCATCATGTCATACCATTTTGAGTCAATAAGTGATATGTTTGTTTTACTATTATATGAAGCCAGTTAGTTTGTTAATTGAAATACACTAGCCTCTCATCATCATCCCTCTTAGTCCTCTATATTCTTAAACCACAATCCTCTTGCTTAGTATATCGTTTATAGTAGTCCAAAAGATCTTTTTAACTATCAAATTCCATACCGGATCTTGGTGGTTCAACTTGTACTTCATTATCTTGGACGATGTTGGTACCCTCTAAATCTTCATCTATGTCGAAAAACATTTCTATAAATGAAAACATGGGGATGGATTAGCATCAAGTCACTATAAACTTCATTAAAGTCATAGTAGATAATAGTATCAATACCATCAGCATCATGAAAGGTTCCAACATTTTCTTCAAATTCTGAAGTGGTTGGCACAGTTGACGCAGGAGGGAGGGGGGGAGTTTCTTGCCTCATGTCATCCGAATAACTCGACGAAGGGTATTGCATAGATGGAATATGTTCAATACCGGAACAGTGTTTGAAAAAATGGAATGGCTTTAAACAAACAAATTAATATGTTAATTTTTGGAAGTTGGCTAACAAACTCAGAGAAATATACCTAAAATGAATCTTCAACTCTAATGTAGTCGTCCAGATTACACGACGGGTAGGACATATCAAAAGGATGCTGCCGTTCAAAAAATTAGTTAGATGCATGAGCACGTCAAACACACTTTATAAATAAATAAAAATAAAAACATCAACATGTGTGTTTACATGATAGATGTTTGGATTTCCAATTGCATTTTGAGGCGTCATTAATGGCTGTGAAGTCAACATCGAAGGCTTGGGTGCCATTCTATCTCCCTCTTCCCCCATCACACTAAAACATCGAATATCTTCCAAGGCTTTAAAGGCAAAGCACGTGATGTCCAAAGAAAAAAAAATGAACATTAAACTCTCATACCATATGGAGGGACCAATAATGAAATATGCAAATAATCAATCATGATTAAAAATTAAGCAATAGGGTTAATCAGCACATATCAAATATAACTTACCCATAGACCATAACAGGAATTAGATGACGACCCAAACGTACAAAAAATACAATGAAAACACTCGTGCCAATAGGATTAGAAAGGAAGGTTACCCGATGCTACAAGTCATTTTAGTTTAATATATGTGTTTGATTAATGTCTTCGTTCATGATTAAAATGTCTACATGATAAAAATAACAATACCCATACTTAAGAGTACTATAAATCATTGAAAAAAAATTAAGCTGAATGAATATTTAGTAGTGCTAAAAAAATAGTTGTTAAAATATTAAAATAGTTGTTATTACTCCATTCTTGCTTATAAACCATAGAGGTTTGTTAGCAAGTTGCTCCTTACATATGCAATAGGCAAAATTGCACAATATTCACAATCTTTTTTCTTCTTTTTTTGCTTTTGTCCTGTTTCTATATCGTCGCAAATTAGTTGTGGATTTCATCTATCTTTGTCCAAGTGTTTTTATGGATATTCTAGGCTTTTGAAATGTGTCTTTGCGTATGTGAGGGGGCAAGAGAGAGAGAGTTACTGTCCCAACTGACCAATGAATAGATTTGATCTGCTCATTGCACTCAAGTATGCTTCTGTAGGAATATTTAAGGGTCACAATTTTAAAAATGAATCACATATATAAAACAGCACAACTTGAGACTGTATAGTTTCTTGCCATTGCAACATATGAAAGTCATGTGGAGTGGTAAGAATATGCCAATATAATTCATTTCACCTAATATATAATAACTTCCTTTACACACATGTATGTCCAATTACCAGTTTAGGCATTGATTCAGTAGGAGACATTATGTATACCTCAATAAGCCAGTCAATCATCATCCTCTCATTGGTGTTTACAAAGCTCTCATTCGCTTGCCTCTTATTCAAGAAATTTGAGAAGAAAAACCAAAGATTTTTTCCTTGCCCTAAAACCTAACCCACAATACTTAGGAAAGTACAAAACCCAAAACTCATCCTCTCTCAGTGCACATGAAAAACGTTAGGACTTATAAAAGAAAAATTGATTAAAAACCAAAGCATGTTACCTTCGAAAGGAAGAAAAATCAGAGATTTTATCCATGCCCTAAAACCTAACTCGCAATACCTAAGAAATTACAAAACTCAAAACTCATCCTCTCTCAGTACACACAAAAAACGTTAGGCCTTATAAAAGGAAAATTGATCCAAAAATAGAGTATGTTACCTTTGTCGTCGCCGCTTTTTGACGAGGAAAGACCTGCGTTAAATGCACTCATGGAGAGGAGCAACGAGGAAAGACCTTTGTTAGGCGGCGGTGATTAGAAGGACGTTATTGTGAGGTGGTGTTGGGCAGAGAGGCAACATCGCTGGTGACACTGGACGGAGGAAAGCGAGGCGTGAGGGAGAGCTTTTGCGGGAGGAGTGCAAATATTCGAAATCTGCCTTTTGAATGAAGAGAGAGAAAAACAAAAAACAAAAATAAAAAGCCCCAACACATGTAGTGTGTAGTGTGTGCAGCTCTACAATGGTTGTTCCTCATCAAATCTCTAATTATAAGTTGACACATAAATATTTCTATAAAGATAAAATAAGTTTGGCTTGAGTGAATCATTTTTACTTCCCCCCACACACAACACCCTCCTTCTCTGTTGACGAGATAAAATAAGATTGGAAGTTTGATCGCCCTTGTCATATTCCTTTTTAAAAAATGATAGAGTCACACACGAAATCAATCGAGAATCTTCGACTATGATTTTATAATTTGAAAAAAAACAATGAATGATGATATATTTTATAATAATATTTTTTTTTTAATTATAAAAATATTAAAAAAATAAATAAAATAAAAAATTAAGACGGGTAGGATTCCAGTCGGAAATGAGAATCCTGGTATCTGACTCTAGTAATGCTCTTCCTTTTCAACCTTCTGCAACTCAACTGGCTGCTGACATCCAAACTGTTGGGATTCCGGCCGACAGACAAACAATAAATATAGAGCCACGCAGCGGATGCAACAGAGAGAAATAAGACTAAAGACGGAGAACAGTAATGGACACCAAGATTTGAAGTGGTTCAGCTCAAACTGAGCCTACATCCACTGTTGGGTCAGTCTGAATCACTATAATAAACAAAGATGGAGTACACTTCTTGGAGGTTACAAAGCTCTCTCTCTCACAAGGCTTTCAAACCCTTTATAAGTAGGCTCTCTCTGATCTACAAAATCAAACAAGGAGAAAATGGGAGACGGACGCCTGTGTTCGTAATCTCGCTCGAGTGAGCCCTTCTCGCTCGAGCGAAATCGCCAGCTCCCCACAACTCTCTACTTCCACTCTCTCTGCACAAATGCCCGAGATCCTTATATAGGCTATATATCGCTCGAGCGGAACACTATTCCAGACGGCGCTAACCCTAGTTCCTGGAAGCGATGCAACCCTAGGATTGATTCTCGCTCGACCTCCCAGTCAAGCGAAGTCTCTGCCTAGATCCCAAAACTCTCCATTTGATGTCTTGCTCGAGCGACTGTCGAGCGAGGGTCGAGCAAACTTACGGGTTGAAAATTCTAAATGTAATCTGATGCGCTTCATTCAAGCTACATCTCAACACAAACTGCTGCACTAATGATAGAAATTTAGAAAAGAATAAATTCTCTTTTGATGAAGGGTTTAATCAGACGGCAAACGACGACTACTTTGTGTTTCAAGGTCAAGCAGGTATTGGGCTTGGAGCCCTGCAGATAACTCCAGACACAGCCAACGATGCCTACAACCTCTCCAGTTCCGACCACATTATGTTTTTCCGACCATTCAGTCTCTGGTCTGATGATTCCTAGGCTTCCTTCAACTCGACTTTTGTCATCAACATTTTCAGGAAGGAGAATTGGACTGCCGGTCAAGGTCTTGCCTTTCTCATAGCGCCGAATACCTCCATGCCTGCAGCAAGTGAGGGGGAATGGCTTGGCCTACTAATAGTTTATAAAATTTTTAAATTAATTATTATAATTTTTTAAAACTTTAAAATAAAAAACAACTCAATTTTTAAAAATGTTTAAACTAATCATTATAATTTTTTAAATTAATTATTATAATTTTTTAAAACTTTAAATTAAAATAAAAAACAACTCAATTTTTTAAATTTCTAAATTAAAATAATAATATAAAATTATATTCTAATAATATTTTATTTTTATAATATTTTTTATTTAATTTTTTATCTCTTATTCATTAAAATTTTTAAAATATTCAACTTAAATTATCTTACTACAATTTATAAACTATTTTATTACTATTTATAAAATTTTTATCTCAATTCACTAATGAGCCCTAAATATAAATAAGCCCTAAATATAAATATTTTGGATGTCACTGAATTTAACTAAAGTGAACTTCATTACATGCTAATTGGATGGAACTATCAGACAATAGCAAGCACTAGATTCAAATTTCTATTTTTCTTTTCATTTTTGGGTTGCTAGACCCATCGACACAGAGTCACGTCCACTGAGTGACTTTAGGAGTGTTGAATTGTTCAATCAATCGTGTTCCTGTCATATTTAAACATATATATTATATTATATAGATCAATACTAATTTAATTTATTAAATTTACCATATTAAAATCTCAAATTCTAACACGATTGATTAACATAATATATTGTATCATATCAATCCATTTGTGAATATTATGAAATAGCTTAACATGACACAATATAACTCATTTTAATTTATTTAAGTAAAATATTGGAAATTAACTCGTTTTATTTTATTAAATTTAATATAATTTTATATAAATATTAAAATTAAAATATCTTTAACAGTTATAACACTAAGTAAATGTCTGAAATTACAATCAAAATAATAAAAATAATAAAATTTAAATTCTAATAATTTTACTTTTAGGTATAAAGATATAATTGTGCTAATTTTTTAAAAATATTTTTTAATTACCATTTTTTTTTTAAATTTCTGAGAGTAATATTCGAAAATATATAAGGCCCCGTTTGGATTTAGAGTTGAGATAAATTTCGAGAATTGAATAAAATATTATTATTATTATTTTAATATTTGAAAAAGTTGAATTGAGATTTGAAAAAATAATATTAAGATTTGAAAAATCTGTATTGAAATTTAAAATAGTTATATTTAACATTTATATTTTATATAAAAATTTTAAAAAATGTAATAATAAATTTAAAATAGAACTTAATCCAAACATGGCCTAAAATTCAACTAATGTTCTAATCCAAACGGGCCTAAAACATTTGAAATCCTTCGTGATTGCGTCTCTAGGAAAGATTACATCACAACCGTTCGTAATGAATTGTCTGGGCTGAAAAATTGGCCCTCATTTTTTGGATGGTGATAAAATGTCCACTAAAATAAATCGTTTGATCTTACCACCAGTTATAATTTATTTTTTAATTTTTTGTATTGTTTTTATATTTTTTATTATTTAAAAATATTTTTAAAAAATATCAATAATATCAATACATTAATAATTATTTTTATAATTATTAAATAAAAATATATTAAAATACATAAAATATTAAAATAAGATATCAAACTTAATGAGAGTATAATTTTCCTTTTTGGATAGATTTTGCTAGAACTGTAAACGAGCCGAGTTCAAGCAAGTTTGGATTGTGTAAGCTCAGCCCGTTTATTACTCATTTAATTAATGGGCTCATAATAGTGTCTGAGCTCGGCTCGTTTAGGCATACAGGAAGACCTCGAGCTAGGCCTATTCGCGAGTCGAGCCCAAACTTGATTCGAGCTCGAGCTCCAGCCTATTTATATTAAGGGTCAACTAACCTATTTCTTGCATATTAAAGGATTTGCCCGTGTATTTTATAGGTCCTAATCCAAAGACATTTACAAAGGTAAAGATTTATAAGTTATGACACTCATCACTGTAATACTAATAGTCTAACAGACTATATATTAAAATTACAAATTTTATCATTCATCCAACTGCCAAGCATGATCAAGAAATTAGAAATTTACAAAAAAAATTACAACAGTTACAAATTAAATCATTACAAATTTACAACTCAACAAATTAAATTATTACAATTTACAACTATAATTAAATTAATAACACTAACAATAACACCGGTTGTGTGATATAAATTATAACAAGTTTGCCCAGTTGCCTAGCTCCTGCTGCCACTAGGGGTGATACCCGCCCAGGTGGGGGCAGAGCACCCCTACTTCCGCCCCCCGCCCCTTACACGACCCCAGGTTGGGGGGGGGGGGTGGTGGTGGGTTACCCCGTCCCACAGCAAGGTAGTGGGATTGGGGTCCATCCGCCTGCCTTCCTGCCCCACCCCTGCCCCACGACCATGACCATTTCACAATTTTGGACCCTTTCGGCCCAAATTAAGTTTTCGGTTTATTTTTTATCTAAAACAGTATCAAACTTGATTTAAATACACAATTACATATTAAAAAATATTCCATTACTAAAGTCTAAAGTCACTTAAAAAAAAAACATAACTATAACAGTAAAACTTAAAATAAAGACTAAGTTATTAAAAATTTACAATAATACAAATTAATCTTACAAAATTATAAATTGTGCTATTAATATAATTATATTATTATATTATTATATATAATATATTAATATATATAGTATATATTTAATTATTTAATATATTTTTAAATATGTGGGGGTGGGAGAGGTATATGCAGGACGGGATTGGCCTCTTACCGCCCCCGCCTTGAACCATTAATGCGGACGGGGGGACCCCGCCTGCCTTTTGCCGGGCGGAGTGCACCGTCCTCGCTATGCGGGACAGTGCGGAAAGCAGGCGGGACAGCTGGTGTGGGTACCTGCTGCCCACCCCTAGCTGCCACTACCAACATGCCTCTGACCCAATACATACACTAATGAGACAAAAAACTATGAATAATTTTAATCCCTTACTCAAATACTGTTAATTGCTAACTTTAGTGGTACTGCCAAGAGATTTTGAATGAAATTATAAAATTTAATTTGCCTTAAAAGAAAAGATGCAGTAAACTAATAACTAATAACAGATACAATTATATACAGGCACATCAAAATTAATAACACTAACAGTAATATGATTTCTCTAAAATCAACAAACAATAAGAAAATACAATCCCTAATTTATAAACAGATGCCAACTCCCAATAATTATATAAGTTTATAACACCAAAAAAGTACAATCTCTAATAGTTTAACAAATGGCAACTGGCAAGTATATAACAAAATAAAATCACATAATTTATAAATAGATACCAACTCTCAAGTTCTCAACAATTAATTTAGATGTCAAACAGCAAGCAAATCATATTGTAAACACAAAAAAGGATGCCAAACAAACCCTCTATTGTTATTTAACCTCAACAAAAGCACTAATATAACATATATCCAAGTATATAACAATAAATAACTTCTTCTGTATAAAAATAAAATAAGATTTTGTATACAATAATAACATATTCTATGCATAAAAACAGTCTCAGAATTTAACATTACTAATAGAATTTCGACATCAATATGCAATATAGTAACCTAAAATGGGTATCTAAACAAAAATAGATGTCAAATGGAAATGGAATAAAACTAGTTACCATAAAAATCATTACAGGAGTCCTTAGGCAGTATAGTGTTCTAGAGTTTAACCAAAAGTGGAATTTAGTAACCTGTACACTACACTAAAAAAATTAAAATTATTTTTAATCTCTTACTTCATTACTCAAGAACTTACAGCTTGGTAATTTAGTCAAGGGATGTTTCCAATACAAAATTTAATTTGCCATTAAAAAAACATGTAAGGATGGTGAGGGGTGAGGAGTTACCTGAAGGCCGAAGTCAGTCTGTTAAAGCCATAAACCAACAATGCAAGGACACCAAAAAATGTTAAAGCCATAAACTATTTGATTTAAATAGAACTTATACTTATACAGTCTTGTCTTGGTGGCTCAATGTGCCTCCAGAAGACAAATATCTTGGTGGCTCAATGTATCTCCAGAAGGTAAGACTGATAAGTGATAACATTAAATAGTTAGATTCAAACAATTTTAACTTTTAACATTCCCAGCATACTCTTACTTTGATTGCTCGATACGCCTCCAAAAATAAATAAGTAAGACTCGTCAACAAATTAACAACTAAGACATATTCTCTAAAATACTAAATTGTCCAAGTATTATCAGATATGCTACATATAGACTATCAAAGTAGCCAAAAGACTAGACTATTCAAGTTCTTTAAAATACTAAACTATCCAAAATACGAAAAATAATAATAATATTCTATCCATGAGAAGAAGGAATGGAATTAGTAATCTATCCAGATTAAGAAAAAGTTACCAAAAAATATGTGCAACAGAATTAAAAGGAAATAAATTATTAAATAAAATCTTTAAACATAGTCCACTACTCAAGATATGTAGACTTTAAGGACGACACGCATTCTCTTGATGAGCTCAAAGGTAAGGGCACTTCCTTCTTTCAAATTATTTTCCCTCACAAATACACTCCATCCCTTTACCAATTTCATTGAAGAACAATCATTGTCATTGTAACAACAAGAGACATCTCATTGCCTTATACTATCAAAGGGCTGAAGTTTTAGACTTTGATTTTCTTATAGATGTTGTGTAGCAAATTCAGCAGGCACATACTGCACAACAAATAAGAACTTCAACTCATTAGCATATTTTTAACAAGTAATTGAATTTGAACAATAACTTGCATTGACTACAAATTTAGACTCATCATATAACTTTTGAATGTTATGGAGCCGCAAGGAACACACGAAATAAGGATTTGTAGGCCTAAGTGTGTTGGCTGATTGGATTGCTCTCTTTCTTCCATTATTAATCATCAGTCTTTCTTGCTCAGATGTATCAGAAGCTTATGGACTGCTTGGTTTTTCTTCATCGTTCGATACATGAACAGGTCTGGCCACTAGATGATCAATAATATTGGTTGCTGCCGCTAGATACTGGATCTCAGTAGCAGTCTTGTCAAATACAAGACAATAAATCGCATCTAAAGACTAGAAAGTAGCCAATCTCGATAGATTCGATAGAGAGATATTGTACAAACTTAGGCCAACCTTGACAAAAGCATATATTCCTATCAGATTTCTCTAATCCCACTTGCCAGATAGTACCATTGGGAAGAGTGAGTGTAACAGTGTCGACAAGTTTAGACCCAAACAACCACACGAATTTATCAGGGATACTCTGCAAATATCAAATGAAATTATAAACTTAGATAATCACATGAAGTTATAGAACTAATTAATCAAACATACTTAATGGATATATGCATTACTTACCAGTTTTTGGTCGGCCAGCGTAGAATGGAGTATTATCTTGAAGAAGTGCGGCAGTGAAGGTGGCGGCGAGCTCTTACTCCCACTCGCCACAAAAGTCGACGGACGCCAATTTAGGACCAGTACTGCTGGTCTACTCCGACGAGTCATATTCTATGACTAATGCTTAGATTTAGAGACAGTACCTTGAACACAAAACGAGTTAAAAAATAGTTTAAAAAAAAAGAATGAATATATGTTAATTGTTAATAAATTTAGTTTGCACAAATAAAATCCTATAGCATCCTATCATTCCATGATAGCACACTACTGCATTATAGGACAGTGGCAATGATATGTGTAGTGTGTATGCACAACAAATATATACATTAAAGAGAACACAAATAAAATGAGAAAACAAATAAATTAGGCCTGATAAATAAGGAACATAAATATACAAACATGTTAAGGCAGCCCAAACAAAAATAAAAAGTATGTTAAAGTAGCCAAAATAATATATAAACTACTGTCCAAACATCAAAAGTTAGAACAGAATAGTCTGAATAGATGTGTACGCATAACAAATATATACATTAAAGAGAATACAAATAAACAAGGCATATGAACAAAGAACATAAACACACAAACATGTTAAGGCAGCCCAAACAGAAACAAACAGAGAACACTTGAGCACCAAATCAGAGAACACATGTAAACATATAAACATTGTAAAGAAATTGAATCAAGCATGTCCCTTTAAGTTATAACCCTAAACATCAAAACAAAAAAACATAATAAATTATAATCGAAATGATGATAGTATCAAATAACCCTAAACATCTTTTAATAAATTATCATGCCAAAAAAATGAAAGGATAATATGATCAATCATTAGATTATTCAACCAAAACATGAATAGCAAAGCATCATTAAATAGTTCAGGCAAAAAACTAAATAGCAAGTAACCTGAGATAACTCACAACGGGGTTTGAATGTTGCTTCAGATATGTAGATAGTAGACAAGCTCAGTTCTCAGATATGTAGACAGTAGACAAGCTCCTCAGATGGTTTTTATGAAATAGATAACAAAAATGAAATATAGAGCCATGAAAGAGAAAAATGTAAAATGATATAACAAAATGAATCTAAACAAGTTGTAATAAAAAAATAGAAAAAGTTGTATGTAATGCACATGTAACAGTGGATGATTGTCTGCTCATACTAAATAAAATATGAAATAAATCATAATCAGAAGAGAACAATCGTAGTAAATAGTGATCGACATGTCACCTTGTCACCTTGGACAGTCATATACAGGAGTCAGAAAAATCCTAGAAAGCTTTGAACAGAACCAAATCTTCGAAAATACTCATAGCAAAATTCAATGTATAACTAGATAACATTAATCGAAGTTATACGGCTTAAACCCTAGACCAAATAAAATAAAGCACAAAACTAACATTATAACATATGACTTATGAGTAAATTAGTAATCAAGTCAAAAGAAAGTTATGGATGAACGAATTAACAAACCAGATAACCCCAAAGCGTCGAATCAGGGAGACAATTGGCGGGGACTCGAAAATGCTAGCATTTAATGAACCAACCTGTCGAGGCCTGTCTACCATATCTGAGATGGAGATGGCAGTGAGCCAGTAATGATTCCCCTCAAAATTGACAAACGAATCTATTTGAAAGGGTTTAGGTTTCGACACGCACGAATCACTCGCGAATTCAAACCAAACACTCACGAATCACAGGCTAATAGCTATGAAATCACACCAAACTGGTCCAAACACGCACCAAGACGAGATGGAAAATAAAACCCTAGAAAAGTTTGAGAGGATGTGTGACGGTTTGGACTCGGGAGAAAGATTGAGATGCACGACATGAGATGAGAAGACGACTGTGAAAAACGACTAGTGTATACAAGAGTTGAGATTAGGATTTGAGAATAGGATGGTATTTATATAAGTTGGATTAACGGCCAAGATTAATCCTAGTTAGATCTAACAATGCAGATCTAGGATTCCACATTATAAATCAACGGGTGAGATTTGCCCAAACAGATCTAACAATTTAAATTTTTGATTTATAATACCATATTAATCATTTTCGTAATTAGTTATATAATATATTAATATTATACCATATACGAGTACTATTAAACTATGTTAATATTAGGTATGTTGTCGATGTTGTCGAAAATAGGTATATTTTCAATTCTATTAAATTATATATATATATATATATATAGTATAAAGTATAAACTATTAATATAGAAATATAGAAATTTAATTATACATTTATAAAACTAGTATATTGTTAATAACTTAATGTTATTAGTTATATATTATGTAATGTAAATTATTAATATTAGTAATATACTAAATTTACATACATTAGTACGAATACTAATATGCTATAGGTTATAAACTTATAAATTATAATACTAATACATACTAATATAGATATTTTTTTAATACTAATATACTACTAAGTTTAGTATTGTAATAGTATACAGTAAACTCGTATGAGCTTATTTATTAATAATAGTATAAATTAATACTAAACATGTATGATGCATATTACTAACTTACTATAGTTTATATAATCTTGCAAAAATAATAATACTAGAGTTTAGTTATTATTTATTAATTTTTTATAAAGTAATAAGATTAATAACTAGTGATAAATTATTAATAGTAAAATCATACCCCATAAATATGATGTAATTTCATAAAATATATAATAATAGAATATTTAATAATGATATTATGAATTTATGATATATCAATGACAATATTGTAAACTCTTTAATTATAATTTATAAAATAATAGGATCATAATTTATAAGTGATAAGTTTTAAGTTAATATTTCATAAAATATATAATAATAGAATATTTAATAATGATATTATGAATTTATGATATATCAATGACAATATTGTAAACTCTTTAATTATAATTTATAAAATAATAGGATCATAATTTATAAGTGATAAATTATAAGTTAATAAGTTATGACTATAATTTATCAAACATTATAATTTATTAATCATATTATAATATTCTAACTATATTATAAATTTATATTCTATAGTCTATAGTATTAGTATATGACTCTTTAAATTATAAATTATAATATATTATTAGTATATTATAGTAAATACTACTAATATAGTATGATTTATAATATAGGCTATAGTAGTAATAGTTATACTTTTATACTTTTACTACTATATAGTACTAGTACTATAAATATTATATATATATTTATAATACTATATATATATAAATTATGTATATTTTCAATACAATTAAGTATATATATTATATTAATAAGTTAATATTAATAAGTTAAGACTATAAGTCTATATTACTTAGTACTTAATAGTTACTAGTTAGTACTTAATAACTTAATAAGTATGCTATAATATTATAAATATAGTATATACTACTAATATAGTATAATAAATAATATAGGCTATAAGAGTAATACTTATATTTTTACACTTTTATTATTACTATATTGTACTAATACTAATACTATATAGTACTAATACTAATATTCTTTATATTTTATAGTCTATTCTAAAGTATTGATAATTTAGTAAATGACTATTTAAATTATAATACTAATAATAAGATCACAATCTTTATTTTATATATTTAATATTTGTATAGTAGTGTATGTATACTTATATCTATAAGACTATGTATTAATTTATAAATTTATATTATTAGTCTAGATACATCATTATGTATATTATAAAACATATATATATATAATATTTTATATGTAAAAATATATACGAGTCGAGTTCACGTATTTATGCAAGTCAATCGAACTTTAAATAAATTTGTTCACAAACATTAATCGAATCGAGTCGAACTCAAGTCGAACGAGATATATATGAGTTTATTGACTAATATTAAATAAATCGATCGAATTTTATATAAATTATATCATTTAATTATAGAATCTAATTTTATGTTTATGGTTGACTTATTTAATATATTATTTTAACCGATACTAAATTTTATTGGATCGTGAATGGACCGTAAAGTTATAGGTTTATTTTATAAGTAGTGATACACCTACAATTTATTTATCACTTATTTATTATTTTAAATGTCTTTGTTTTTTTATTATTTTCTTTTAAATATTTTTAATCATTAAGAAAAAATTTTAAAAATATATAATTTTATTAATAATTATTTCTTAATTATTAAAAAAAATTTAAAATTTTAAAATATAGAAAATAATAATAAAAGAATAATAAATAGATGATAAAACTATTATTATTCTTATTTTACACCCCTAGATTATGCGGTGATTGATGGATGTATATGTGGTGTTCAGGGCACTGCATTCAATGCTATTCTGGATGATCGATGCATCCGAACTGGACTTTGTGAGCCTGCACTGGCTTCATGCCACCTGTCTTTTGAACTGACATTTATTTCAGCCTGGGTACTGTTTTGGCGGTTCAAAATGACTCTGATTTCTCCCATTCGATTGTCAATAATGTTTCTAGAAAAAAAATAATTTACGTGTTCAAAATTAAAAACTTCAAAAATGCATTTAAAGCACATTATTGTTATTGTAGTAAAATTATTTAAAATTATTATTGTGATCAAAATTGATATACTTATATATATCAATTAGTAGTAAAATTATTATTATTGAATTTTACAAGTTTATTTAAAGCACATTTTTAGATTCATAATATAATAAAATTGTTTTATTATATATAAGTATTGCTAATAATTATTTCTATATCCTACACATTGAATTTATTTATTTATTTATTTTATTTTTCAAACTAATTGATCATCATCTATACATCAACTATTTAATAAAAAAAATTAAAAAACAAAAATTATATGTGATATATTGTGAATAAGAGGATTTCGATGGAATTTTTTTTTATCTTATTTTATATTACTTAATTATTGTAATTTTTATAAATTCTTAAATAAAATAGGTCCTGTGCTCGCAAAATGTCCAATACTACTAATTTATCTTCTTCTCTCTCTCTTTTTTTTTTTTTCAGAAAAAAGCTACGGCTCTCACCAAGAGTTGATTATGAGGGTCCGACAAATTTTTTATTTTTTTTATTTTATTTAATAATTTTTCAAAAGAAAATATTTAGAAATACATATAATAAAAAAAAATACCTTGATCGAAACCCATCTGCTTACACTGCTCTAAGAAAAAGGCAAAGTATGCAATACTCGAAGGCAGCGGCCATTCAATGATAATAGATCAATAATAAATTAGAATCCTGACTGATATTTGATAGTGTATTTTTTTTTTTTTTTACTTTTATATATATTTTAGATGTTTTTTTTGGGAAACAAAATGTTTTTTTTTTAATTCAAAATATCATTAAAAAAATATTTTCATAATCATTAATAAGTAGAAAAAAATAACTTTTAGGACTCTCATGTGTGACCTTAGAATTTCTAAGAAAAATGACAAATACATGTCACAATATTTTATATCACAACATTTTTAAAGAGGAATATTTTTATAAAATATGATTATAAAATATTTTAATTTTATAATATATATTGTGATATATGTGGTGGTATCAAATTACTTTATAGACACGTTCCAATTCCGTACTTCGAATCTGATGCTATATTGTATAGTACAAAAATATCATTTCTCTTCCATTTAAAACAAAATTTCATGACCATGAGTTGTACCAATGTTGTACCAATGGCGCCCACACCATGTGGAACACGTTGATCGTATCAGATCACTAAAGTCCAGTGAATAGATCATACCCAGCGGGGACCGATTCAATTAGTTAATTGGCATTATCTAATGGTCTACCCACGCGCAAAGAAAGAAAAGACAAATACATATATATATATATATATATATATATATATATTAGATATAAATAACGTGTAAGTACGTTTATTTAATTTAATTTTTAATAAAAAATTAATGATTATTCATAATTAAGTAGATAATAAATAATAATACGTTTTTATATATTATAAAAAAAATTAATAAAAACAATAAGATAGTCTCATAAATAAATATAATATATAGTTTTATCAAATTTGTTTGAGATAATTTTGATTAAAATTTTAATAAAATGTTAGTTCAATATATGATATTTTTTTAATTCCAAGATAATAATTTAATATTTGTATTATTTTGTACGGCCTCAAAATAGAGAACATTAAAATATCTATGTTTTTTTAGTTATGTGATTATTTTTAAGAAATAAGATGAGTTTTTTGAAAAAATAAATTATATAGTTTATAATTTATAATTTATATAAGAATGTTATATTATAATTTATAATTTATATAAATTTATTTAATCATATATATTTCAATTAAATATCAAATATATAATATTAATTATATTTATTGTTTATTATTACCAATTTAATATAATTATAATAAATTATATATACCATATATTAACTATATATACCGTATATATAGTTACTTTAATAAATAATGCATTCATTTTAAAATTATAAATTATTTTTAAAAAAATTAAATTATTAATCATATAATAGTAATAAAATTTTCATAAATAAAATTAAACTCTCTAACGTATAAATTATTATGAATGGTTTATTTCTATATATATTGTTATATTTATATATTCTATACTATTATTGTGTCATTCTATACTATTATTACTATTCTATATTTATTTTACATAAAATAAAATTAAAAAATATGTCCTAAGTAAGAATTCTAAAATATAAATTTATAGCATTATTTATGAGTTTAATGAATTGTGTTTAAAGTATTAAGTGGTATTAAATAGATGTTAAATGAGTTTTAAATAGAAAGTTTACTATTGTAGAAAGTTGAAGAGGTGGAATTAATTTTAATGCCAAGAACATTATTTCAGTGAATAAATTTAATAAATTGTGTTTGAAATAGTAATTCTCATTAGATGCAGTATTAATTTTAACAGAAACTAATAGAAAGTGTTAACTTTAACGGAGAAACAAGAATTTCCGTTAAAACAAGAATTTTCGTTAAATAGCCACTTTATATATATAAAGATATAAACATAGTTAATTTTTGGAATATTAAAATATATCCTTGTCCAATCATTTATTATAATGAAGAATATATTTATAAAATTAAGGACAACAATGTATGACAATTTATAGACTTGATCACATAATCAGGATACAAAATAGATATTTTTAAATTTAATATAAATGAATTTGAATCAAAATAAATTGACCCAATAAAATCACAAATTTAAGATTAAATTAATTTAGGACCCTAATCAGGCAGTGCGAACAGAGCTCAAATTTTTTTTTTTTGAACATCAAAATCTGATTGCATAGAATGAATAATATCTAAGATTCATTAATAAGTAGAGAAGTGATATCCGTACGACTATTTTTATAATTTACATTGTAAATAAGTTTTTTTTATCAATTTTTTAAATATTTTTTTAATATTATTAATTATTAAGAAAAAAAAGTAATTTTATTAATATTTACATTCTTAATCACTAAATTAAATAAAAAATTGTAAATTAATAATAAATATATCATTTTTGTTAATTAAGTATTGCACAACTTAAAAGTTCGTGGTGATTCCACTTATAACTTCCATTCACAAAAAAAAAAAAAAAAATGCTTTTGTATAAATAATTTATTTTAATCGTTAATAATTTGTTTTAATATTAATAATCCTTTTCATGAAAAATATTTATTTCTATTACCGTTTTCTTCTTTTATAATGATCGACTCGAGACTAGAGAGATAGTAATTAACTCACTCATGTAAAAAAGAAAAACAAACAAAACTCGAGACAAAATTAGCTGATGCATGGCTGATCGGCTCATGCGGCAGATGAGTTTAAAAATATGATATTTATAATTGTCAATTGTGCTATCGTTATGTAATCATTTGAAAATAGCAAATAAAATACAATACGTTAAATTTAAAAACAAATTTATAATATATTATGATAGTTTATAAATTTATTTTTATAAAAAAGAAGTCTAACATTTCTTCTAAATGTAATATTGATGTACATCAACAACAAAAATTACTAAATAGAACTATTTTTATTTTTGACAACATAATTTTTGCCGGAAATAAGTTTTTTTTTAAATTTTTTAATTCCTTTCAAACTTTGCAGCTATATGGCCAAAATTGCCAGAATTAAATATTATTTTCGGCAATTTTATGTCGCCAAAAATATTTTGCCCCAACTCAGGTCTTTCTTTTTAATCCTGCGCCATATTTTTTAGTCTCTATTTTTCCTTTCTCTCATATTTTTCATCTCTTTTTTCTCTCTTTGGTTCTGCACGGTGATTTCCAATCATTGCTAGCGCCGACATCTTTTACTCTTCTCCTAACAATGGTTCAGCTTCTTGACCAATCAATCTTCATACCTCCACCTCCAAGCTTCACATTTATTCGTCGTTATGTCCGACGTCCATTCTAGGTTTAATCCAACTGTCCCGTTTATCATTTCTCTACTAAACAATTTATCTCTCTCTAGCTTTAACGTTGATTTCTTTTTTGCAGCGTGCTAAATTCAACTTAATTTGAGATTGTCCTGGTGCATCGAGGGGGATAGAGTGGAATGCTGATAGAAGGATTCAGGTTCGTTTGTTTCGTTTTGGAAAACTGGCTTGCTCGAGTTTGATAGTCTTTTAATTGATTGATTTATTGATTTTATGTTAAAATCGTATTCATAATTGGGGTGTGCTTTATAATAGTGTTGTTCTTTGTCGAAGAACAACACTCTGGAATGGAAGGGTGCTTGCATATTCAAGAATAGGGATTGGATAGAGTTCCACAACAAGACCGACTCTAAATGTGGCAGGGAGACTTTTCATATCAAGGTCTGCATATTGAGATATTGGTACTTTTGGATTACTACTTTTCTCGCTCTCGCTCTCTCCCCTTTATCTCTCAAGAAGCCGTAGTAATCCTAGCTATCGGCCGAGGGAGGGTGGGAACTGAGGCTCCTCCCTCCCTCTTCCCCTTCCTTCTCCTCCGTCCCCCCTCATCCTCCCCCCTTTCTTGCTGTTTATTTTCGTGTTTTTTTATATTTTCAGTCGGAGTGTTGCTACGGAATCAGGACGCTTTTCAGTGGTTCCTGGGTAGCATGTGCTCCACCAAAGGGTTCACTGGGTGTCGATCTTCCAGACTGCAGAAGGCCTCGCCGAGATTAGCACCGCATCGTCTACATGCGCGAGTCGCAGTTGGGGTGGGGTTTCCACGCGCCTCCAACTCGTGAGCATCACCACCTCCACGCACGGTAGTCCTGGACTCAGCTTCATCAGTAGTTCTTGGGGTGACGGCTCAGCGCTCCCCTAGGGTGGCAGTGTCCCTCACGCGCCACCTCCGCCCACTACTCCGCCTGTTCTTTTGTCGCAAACCAGATTTCGTTGATCTGGAATTTGGCTTGTTGTGTTGTTTTTTTTCTTCTCTGTTTGGTTGCAGTGCTTGTCACTGTGTTGTTTGTTTATTTTATGTTTTTGTTTGGTTGCGGTGTCTGTAATAATAAAAGAGATTAGGCTTATTCTTTGATTGGTCCACACTCTATTTTTGGAAGTTGTGGTTTTTTCCTTATTCTCTTATTCTCTTTTAGAGAGTGAAGATGATGTTCTCCCCCTCCCTCGGAGGTGGAAATTTAGTTACTGCGAAACTCTCTCAAACAAATTATATTTATGTGGTTTTATCATTCGAGAGATTTAGAAGTTAAAATAAAGTTCGTCACTTTATGTGCGATAATGCTACAGATCAATGTTTAGATAGGCTTGTAATACGAATTTTTTTTTTCTTCTTAATCTTAGCTGTAAACTTCATTTAATGAAATAAACTACGATCTTTCCTTTAAAAAAAATTGAAGAAAGGTCTGCATATTGAACTCTTTCTCTCTCTCTCTTCTTTTAGTTGATTTTCTTTAATTACATATGTTACTCTTTTTAAATAAAATTTTAGTTTTGGTTGACAATTCGAATTGTAAAAAATATAATATTATAAAATCAGGACAGCTTGAAATAATTGGGTGGCTAGCTAGGTCGAGTCATAAGATATATCTTTGGTATATAGATTCTTTTATGTCGTGGATTATATTAAGGCTTGGTTTGCTTTTAAGACATATTAATTTTTATTTTATTTTATTTTATATAATTATTATATATATTTTAAAATTCTAATATAAAATAATATAAAAAAATTATTATTTTTAAATTCTAGTATAAAAACTATATTAAAAAATTATATTATAATAATATTATTTCAATCTCATATATGAAAATAAACTAAATCTAAGATAATCCCAAAATATCATTTTAATTTCATTCTTTCTTCTTCCTTATAACTAATTAATAATATCTCATTAGTTTAATCTCGATTGATGTGCTAAAAAAAAAAAAAAAACTCGATTGATGTGACTAGTCATGTGGCCCATATTATGAATTTTGAGTTTTGTCTTATCATTGAACATAACGTAGGACATTCACGTTGGGGCTAAGATATCTTAGATATGGCACGTGGCTTATATTAACAAGTGATCCATATCTTAGATATCTTATATGTGGATGTGGAGAATAGGCACTGCCACGTGTAATGCTATTTAACATCTTAATTTTAATTTTTTTTATTATATTATGATATGATATTAAATATTAATAAAAAAAATACTAATTTGTTCAATCATTTTGATATCTCTTATATTTATTTTTTTTAATAAATAGTTAAAGAAGTAATTATTAATGTATTTCTATTTTTTATATTTTTAAAAAATATTTTAACATAATAAAAAAATACAAATAGCAAAACTAAAAAAAATAATAAAACACAAAATTTAAATTAGTGATAAAGTTGGATGATACTACTCAAACAGCAGAACAGGACTGCCCTTAAATAACTAAAAACTATTTATACACTTATTAACGTATCATCTAATTCGGTCTGAGAACATCTTATTTCTGTATGATCTTATGATGTCTACCTGCTACGTTTATCGGCCTACATCGGTGTACTAAAACTTGAAATGATTCCATTAGTTTGAATACTTGATAATTGAGTTTTTTTGAGTTATTTTTTTCTCTTGAAAGATGTTGTGGTAGTCGATATCTATCAAGTTGGTTTGTGCGTGCGCGCATGCATGCAAAGATGAATATTTATGTATATGGAGATAATTTACCTAGAAGTTTATTGAGGGATGTTATCCATCATCTTATACTACATAATTTATATATTTTAAAATTATTTATATTTTAGTTTATTAATATTAAACTAATTGATTTATTCTACTTTTCATCCATATATTACATTCTTATTATAAAAAAAATGAAAAAAAAAAGATGTAATATATTGTGTGTGGAATGACAAGTAAAATTATTCAAACTTAAAATTAATACTTGTAAACTTGAAGAAAAATTTTATTCATAACCCCACACACACTACACATAATTTTTTAATTTTTAATTTTTTTCTCTTATTAAATGTGTGGGATATGAATGATGAATAGAAAAATTCAAGTAGTTTATGAAGAATAAAATTAAAAAAACAAAAAAAAAAATTAAAAAAGTGTGATGTATAGGATGATAAGTAACAAACTTTTTTTCAGATTTTTTTTTGAAAATCTCTTAAACATTTAAAAAAAAATTATAATCTCATTTTCAAACTTTTCTAACTGTTAATTAAAAATTACAATCGGTGACATCCTCAATAACAAGCCAAGCATTAGCTCTTGTTTATTTTTATAGATGAGATATAATGAGTTGAAATAAAAATTAAAAATTAAATAAAATATTAGTAAAATATATTTTTTAATGTTATTTCATTTTAATATTTTAAAAAATTGAATAGTTTATTTATTTTATTATTTATAATAATAAAATAAAATAAAATAATCATAAAATAAAAAAAGACATTATTATTTCTCTTTATAATATAAGATATTTAGGTTTTATTTGGATTTAAAAATAAGATAAGATGAGACGATATGAATTTAAATGAAAGTTAAAAAATTAAATAAAATATGTTAAAATATTATTTTTTAAGATTATTATTATTTTGAAATTTAAAAAAAATTGTATTATTTATAATATTTTATATAAAAATTTAAAATTTAAAATAAAAAAATTAAAATTAAATCAAATCAAATCAAATCAAATAGGATGAAACGAAGTTGAATCCAAATAAAGGGAGTGCGTTTCTGGTAAAGGCAACAGTACGCAATGGATTATCTCTGGGGCCGAAAAATTGGCCTCGGTTTTTTGGATGGACAACGCTACAGGATAAAGAATATTTTTTTTTGTTATTCATATTTGATAAATTATATTATAATTTATATAGAAATATTCTTATTTTATGATTAAATAAAATTAAAATTTTTAGATTTTTTTATTTGTAAATAAGAATATTTTAATTAATTTTATTTTAGAATAAATAAATAAATATTTATTTATTATTTGAATGATAAAAAAATCTAATTTTTTAAATTGTTTGTAACATTGTCCGTAGATAAAATTCATCGGAGGTGTCTATCCAATAGGTTAAAAATCTTTTTTGTTTTGAATCATTTTGTTATATTTTTATAGAATTTTAAAAAAAATTATAATATTATTTAAAAAACCAATTATTAAATAAAAAGAATCGATGGAAGTTTTGATGGCTTTTGTCTATATGGAAAAGCATTACCCTTTTTGGACGGGTTGTGGTGCGATCGATGGATGTACGTTATTTTGAAGTTATTACTAATGTGGAATATCGATGCTGCCAAACTGGACTTTGTGGGGCTACACTGGCTGAATGGGACCTATCACCAATGCCTATATGCATGCATCTAACGGGACCTGTCTGTTTAACTGACAATTTTTTCAGCCTCAGTCCTGGTTGTACTATTATTACGGTTTGGAAATGATATACCTATTATAAATTTTACAACAAATTTCATAATAACACACGTGTCATTTTTTCTTTTCTCTATTAGTCAAATTTTGAAAATCACGTGCAGGGCCGCAGGCAACGGTCGGCTACGCCTACTTACATTTGTGAAAAATAGAAGTGATGCACTTCAATTCAATCACAATTGATTTATAATTTTTAATAAAATAATATATTTTAAATTTTTATAAACATCGAATCAAATAAAGAGTTAAATTTAAATTTAAAAAATAAATTATTTTAAGAATTAATCTAAAAAAAAAAATTCATATAGCATCCGTATACAAACAAACCTATATTTTACTTGTATTTTTATTTATTTATTTTTTATTAAAAGTGTTTTATTCAAATGTGTTTTTTAAAACAAAAGTGATAGAATTATTATTATTTTTTGTATTTAATTTTTTTATAATTTTTAATTATATTTAATGATTAAGAATGTGAATATAAGTAAAGTTGTATATTAAAATAATACTTAAAAAAAAAAAAACTCAAATACACTAACAAATTGTAAATTAATTGTTAAAATATCAGTCAAGTGCTGATACACATACTATTTTTTTTAGATTAACTCTTGAAATAATATATTTTTTTAATTTTTATTTTAAATCTTTAATTAGATTTAGGTGTGTTTGTATACTGTTGTTACAAAAGCCTTTTTTAGATTAACTCTTAAAATAATATATTTTTTAATTTTAAATTTGACTTTTTGTTTGATTCGATGTTTATAAAAATTTAAAATATATTATTTTATTAAAAATTATAAATCAATTATGATTGAATTGCAAGTATATCACTGCTGTTTTTCACAAAAGGAAGTAGGTGTAACTACCGGTTTTTTGTGCAAGCGCACGTGGTTTTCAAAGTTCGACTAATAAAGAAAGGAAAAAGTGGCACATGTGTGCTGTTGTGAAATTTGTTGTACACAAAGCTATCATTTCCGTTACGGTTTTACAAGTTTAAAGCACATTTTTGGATACATCAAATAATAAAATTATTTTTTTGTATATGAGCATTATTAATCATTATTCTTACACATTATAATTTATATATCATATTTTTTAAGCTAATTGATCATCATTTATATACCACAAATTTAATAAAAAAATTAAAAATTAAAAATTTTATATAATATATGTTATGAACATAACGAGTAATTTATTTATTTATTTATTTTTATATATAATAATAAAGCCAACAGGTTTAGCTATTCCAATTTTTACGGCTGCCATTTTCAAGAAACAAAATAAGATTTTGATCATTATTATATTTTATTTAAAAATTAAAAAAAATTATACTCATAAAATAAAATAAAACGAAGAAACAATTTACTTACAGTCTAAACTACGCCTAAAAGTCACTTTATATAAAATTTTAGACATGTTCCAATTCCGTGAACACATTGATTTGGTTTGGAGTTGAAGTTAAGATGATATGAGTTAAAGATAAATTTTAAAAATTGAATAAAATATTATTATAATTATTTTAAAATTAAAAAAAAATTATATTAAAATTAAAAAAATTATATTAAAATTATATTTCAAAATTAATTCCACTGATCACTTCCATCGAGAGATAGTTATCGGCCTAATGTGAAAAGCAAACAAAAATCGAGACAAGTCCCGTTTGAAATTTAGAGAAAAAATGAGATGGAATTTAATGGAAGATAAAAAGTTTATAAATAAAATATTTTTAAAATATATATTTTTTGATAATATTATTATTTTAAAATATAATTTTTTTTATTATTTATTATATTCTATATAAAATCAATTTAGAAAAGTTGTACGATAATCAATCTTGAATTATATTTTGAAGAAAAATGCTAATCAAACCGATCATTTAACTGATAGTTAATTGATGATTTTTTTGGTTTAATGATTAAGAAATAAATATGATTTAATATATGTATATTTTATAAAAAAAAAATTATAAAAACGTTTAAAAAATGATTGAAAAAAAAACCGAAAAGAATTTAAAAAAAAAAAAAAAGTAGACTGCATCGGGGATAATTCGGCTCGGTCCCAGCAGCACTGTCCTATTTTGCATGAGTAAAAATGTAAAATCAGCTGATGCATGGGCCCACGTACATCATGAGTACTTCAATGTTATATTACACGTGTCAAATTAACCATGCATATGTTAGAATACTTCGATTAAATTGTCTAAAATTATATTTTAAAAAATATAAATTTATATATTTATTAAGATTTTTTTAATAATATTTAATTAAAAATAAAAAAATAAAAAAACTTTAATGAATAATAAAATTAATACTTTGTTCAATATTTACCAAATCTAACAAAATCTTTAATTTTATTATTTATTTTTAAAGACAAAAAATACTTTTATTCTTATTCTCTATAAACTTATCCTATTTTAGATCAAATATAATTTTTTTTTTTTATATCTATGTAAAATTATAATTTTTGAAATTTAAGTTTAAACAATTTAATAAAAATGCTCTTTAATAGGGAGTAAAAAGTCATTCCTGTGTTGTTGATGGGTACCAAAAAGATATCCGAACGTGTATAGAAAAGGATAATACAAGATTTAAAGAAATAAAAAAAAAAAAAAAGAAGAAAAAGCGGAATTGGATGGCAAGCTTGCCTCTGCTTCTCTATAAAAAGCCGAGTTAGTGACACTCAAAATCACACCAAAACCCAAAATTATAGATGGCGATGAAAGGAGGTGGTTACATACTCATAGGCCTTGTTGTTCTTGTTGCCTCTTTCGCAAGCACCATCAATGCTAATGCTATCACTCCCACTTACGGCATTTCTACACTTAACAGGACCAGTTTTCCCAAAGGTTTCACTTTTGGTTTTGGATCAGCATCCTATCAGGTAAGCCCCAGGTTTTCTACGTACATGTTTATATCATGCATACATATTTTGAGTTTTTGTACGTTCAACAATAAGTCATGCATATTATACGTCCATGCCCCAATAAGTGTTTGAATTCCATGCAGTATGAAGGTGCAGCGTTTAAAGATGGCAAAGGAGAAAGTATGTGGGATTATTACAGCCACAAATACCCAGGTCTCTCTCTCTCTTTCTCTCTCTCTCTCTCTCTGTATAATGTTTGTGTGTGTGTCTATATATATATATAGTACGAAGCGTTGATATATATATAGATGATTGGGTTCCTAGACAAAAATTAATAATATGACCCATTAATCATTAACAAGATTTTCGAACAAACTTTGTGGTTAGGCTTGTGCTTTAGTCTTAAATAATATTAATTGGATTTCTTTGAAACTGAAGAGAAAATAGCGGATGGCAGTAATGGAGATGTAGCTATTGATCAATATCATCGCTACAAGGTACGCATATCCTTCTCTTTACACGTTTAAAGAAATGATATCTGAGAAATTGGAAAAATAAAAAAATAATAAAAAAGCTATTTTTCTAACATTTTTATGCTTAAAAAATAATTATAAAAGACTAATTGTCTTTTTTGGAAATTTTAGGAGGACTTTAGGACTCTGAAGGATATGAATGCAGATGCATATAGATTCGAAATCTCATGGCCCAGACTGATACCAAGTAATTAATTACATGCTTTTCTGCATCAATGATATATCTCTTGCAATTTATAATTTCTGATGCCTCTATGTATTGTCTATTTTTTTAAAGATTTCGATATAAAATCATAAGTCATATCAGTAATATTCTTTTTTGTTCAATTTTCAGCCGGAAAGATTAGTGATGGTGTGAACCAGAAAGGAATCGACCACTACAACAATGTCATCAATGAACTCCTAGCCAAAGGTGGTACTCATGATGGACGTCCACATTAACATATAATATACTATTAATAATTCACCGATGATAATGTAATATTAATGGTACTTACTTGGAATTATTGAAATCATGTAGGTCTTACGCCCTATGTGACACTCTTCCACTGGCAAATCCCAATGGCCTTAGATCATAAGTATGGCGGTTTCTTAAGTAAAAGCATTGTGTAAGTGATGACTAATTCACGACCATATCACCAACATTCCATTATCCACATATATATATGTATATATATAGATCAAATGGGACATTACTCTAAATATATCCTTGCATGCGTACGTAACTTTTAGGGAAGACTTCAAGGACTACGCTGAGCTTTGCTTCAAGGAGTTTGGTGATAGGGTAAAGCATTGGACCACCTTAAACGAACCTTATAAATTTACCACTGGCGGATATACAATAGCGATTTTAGCACCTTTCAGATGTTCCAGCTGGCAAAATTTGAATTGCACCGGTGGGGATTCAGCGACGGAGCCATATGCCGTCGCCCACAATATGCTTCTTGCTCATGCTGCTGCCGTTAAAGTGTATAAGACCAAATATCAGGTTCCAATACTATTATTAAACAAAATCTATACACGCCTTTGTCCTACGTACGTTGTGTCGACTTAAATTTATTATAAGATAATTGTTTATTTGCAATAAATTATTTTTAATAAAATGATAATTTAAATTAAAATAAAGTTGTAAATAAATGATTGATCACAAAAATTTGATTTTCTGCGGTGACTAGACTGGCCATGGCTTGATTAACGAAATCACGTTCACTGTGTTCAGGTAAAGCAAAAAGGAGTTATAGGGATAACACTAGTGTGCGATTGGATGGTGCCGTATAATCCTGAATCGGAGAAAGACCAAGCTGCCGCGTTACGTGCCCTTGACTTCATGTTCGGATGGTATAATGTTTTTCTTTAATTAGTTTTTTCCCATGTTCACATGACCTGTTTTTGTTTTTAAATTATAGGACGATTATATATATATATCGTCATTCATATCCTGGTCTCATTTTGTGGATGGTTTTATATTTTGTTGCAGGTTTATGGAACCCTTAACAAATGGTCGTTATCCCCTGAGCATGCGTACTCACGTAGGTGAAAACCGATTACCCAAATTCGACAGAACTGAATCGAAGCTGTTGAAGGGATCATACGACTTTATCGCATTGAACTACTATACTGCCCTTTATGTTGCTCATGCACCTGAACATAACTCAGTGAAGAACAAAAGCTATTTGACAGATGCTCTTGTTAATACAACAGGTACGTACGTATATGTACGAATTCAACACTCGAATAGCATTTATCATCGATATATTCGTTTGGCTTATCATGTATCTGATATTAACTACATCAGCTTCTTTTAATTTTGTTTGGCTGTGAATGGCAGCTTACCGAAACGGGGTTCCCATTGGTCCACAGGTATATGAATTATAAGTAAATTAATATATATTTCCAGGCCACTGTTTAAGATTCCGAATGTATGATGATATTGGATCTCACAAACGTTGTCATCTGTACCAAACTAGAAAACTTAGCAGTTGCTTTTATTGCTAAATATATCGATTTAATAGCCCTTTTTATGTAGTGATCGGTTCATTTTCTATCAATCTCAGGCTGCTTCAAGTTGGCTCTTTGTCTATCCTGAAGGAATTTACGAACTTCTTGTCTACACAAAAAAGAAGTACGGTGATCCAGAAATTTACATCACCGAGAATGGTAATTTTCTCAACCTTTTTCAATGATTGTAGCATAAAGTCGATGAAGACTTCTTGGATGTCCCATTTTATCTAATTAAGCTAAACTATAATCTTTGATTAGGAATGGACGAGTTCAATAATGCCTCATTACCGCTTAAGGAAGCTCTTGCGGACACCCGAAGAGTTGATTATTTTCATAGGCACCTTGCGTACGTTCACAAGGCTATTGGGTAAGTGCTTCATACAACTCTCTCTCTCTCTCTCTCTCTCTCTCTCTCTCTCTCTCTCCATTACCTGTAATTCAATTTTATTTTTTATTTTTACATGGAATATTAGGGTGGGCGTGAAAGTTAAGGGATACTTTGGTTGGACATTCTTGGATTGCTTTGAATGGAATTCTGGTTATACGATTCGGTTTGGCATCCACTTTGTCGACTATGTGAACGGATTGAAAAGATACCCTAAACTTTCAGCACAATGGTTCAAGAATTTCCTCAAGAAATAGAAATGAAGATTTACGTACGTATTACGAACTGCCTATCAAATTGGGTGGTCTCGGATCAATAAATTGAGAATCTATCTCTTCTCTATCATGAATGTTTGTACTTTTTTAATAGTGTAATTTTCTTTCTGTATTGGCTAAAACGCTTCCAGAATAATAAATTGCTCTGCGGATGGTCTCCGTCTTTTATTATGCATGCATGGGTTGTTCAAATTTTTAGTGTTTTTTAAATAGGTAATGCTACATACAGTCGTGGAGTTGCAAACGGCATGCTGTCGCTTTAGAAAAAAAGTTAACTTTTTCACGTGGGTCCCATATATATTCACTTTTTTCCAAAGCGACTGCACGCCGCTTGCAACTCCATGACTGCATCTATCATTTCTCTTTTTAAATTTTACGACTAAATGATCGAAATGCTTCCGGGCTAGCTTTTACACCCGACTTCATATCTCAACGTTACCACGCATCACGTGGAGTTTCTCAAAATCCTAACTACTTTGCTTATTGAATCATGGGTTCAAATTTTATAATTAATGCCTTAGCATTTCACTTGTGATATGTTGATCAGTTTAGATGTCAAAATATTCTTGTTTTTCTTTATTCGAATGACGTTATCATACATATAATAAGTCCTCAAGTGACAAATTTGAATTCTTATCTTTCTTTATTCATTAGATTCAAGGAATTGTAAGTAAAATATAATGAGCTTTCTAATAGGTTTGAACTTATTAGTCTAATTAATCTGATAATTAGAAGCCTCTTATATATAACTTAGTTCTAAGACTTTCTTTTGTACATTTTTTATGGTTCAGTGCAGAGGCGGGACTAGCTATTGTGTCGAGAGAGAGCTAACTTTTCTACTATGTAGCATATTTATGTAAAGAGTAATGATAGATACAGATTATGGTGTGCAAGCTCTATGCATTTTTTTTTGAAAAACAATTGTGTCCACCATTAAAAATTATTTTTTTCGTATAGGTCCTAGATTTACCCATTTTTTTATAAAGGGAGCGAATGGAGCTTGCATATCCTGGACTACAAACATCATATCTCTTCTATAAAATAAAAATAGAATGAAAAATTATAAAAACATAATTACAAACTATTTTTCATATAGATCGTTGACCTTAAATAATTATATTTTGTATTTACTTTGGATCCATGTTAAGAAGGTCAATATTGTTTAACAAAAAACTTTGGAATCCATATTAATAAGTTTATTATTTATCCAAAACTTAGTTTTGATTTTAATTTTGAAGGGGCCACATCATAAAAAATTATTGTGATTGTGCAGCAATTATGATATACGAAATAATTGAAAGAGAAAGCAAGAAAGAAATAACACAAAGATTTAAATAGTTCAGCGGTGTGTCTATGTCCACGGGAGCAAGAGGCGATAATTTCAATATATCTAAAGTAAGGTTACATTACATGTATTTATACTAGCTCTAATTGTGCGGACATACTTAAGAAAATTAACATAAATATTCTCGTACCGGCATCTTCCATCTTATCATTGTATACTCATATGATATGAGCCACACGCTTCAATAAGATAATATATAGAAATGAAACAAGATTTTGGGACTATAAGAAAAAAAAAATGAAGAGAGGAATTTCTAGGTATATTAAACTTGTAAAAAAGTGTAGAAAGCATACGGAGATTATCAATTTCTTGGAAGGTCATTTCTATATTTGGGGGAGCCATGCCCGCTAGGTATAACGTGCATGGTTCCGCCACTGGTTCAATGATCTTGCATTGTGAAGAGAACATCTATTCGTATCTCAATGAGAATCTCTTTAATTTGGGGTTTCTGTTGTTTCAATTTTTGCATGTTGTCTTAGCATTTTTCACACGTGATCGATATATATGCTGAGGTTTATTATGTGATATTTTTCACATGTGATACGTGGGTGATGTGAGGGTATTTGACAACAGGTAGAGTTGGGTTATTTATACGCGAACAACTCCAAGTCCTACACAGTTTAAGAACTAATTGGGTTGGTATAAGCATTAATTATTCTTCCCTCTCTTTCTCCAACTATGTAAATTTTCAAGCCCAAAAATAATATGGACAACCAAATTTCAAAATCTGCTCAAAGACCCCCGGTTGTGGGCTCTTGATCCATAGGCATTCTGAACACATGCAGAACATATCCTTACAAGCTTTGGATCAATCAAGTTTCGGGTCAGCCCAGCCAGCCCAAGCTACATGGCCGAGTACTTTAATTATCTTTATCTTTAGCTATTTGGATCGAAGGAATTTCTTTTCTGAGATTTTGTTTGGTAAACTTTCCTATCTTTTTACTTCCTTACAAGTCAAGTCCTCAACATTCACAAAATTAATATTTGAATTTCGAAAAATTTGCAATTATTAGGTACTTCAGTCAAGTGACATTAGGTTATACTTCCCGTTAGAAAATTAATGAAGCGAAATACTAAAATTAGGTACTTCCCATCAGAAATACTAAAGTCATTCTTCAAAGTCGTAATCAAAAATCAAAATCAAAAATCACACATCATTAAATTTTTATTATTTTTTTACTTAATGATTAAGTAAGTATTTTTTAATGATGTAATACTTTTTTAAATATAATATTAAAATTGTTAAAAATATATATATAAAAAGAAAAACCAATTGGGTTCCCACGAGGAGTGGCTCTAGCGCCACTCATTAACCAAAGGATGTGTCAGCAGACTTCAGTCAAGTGAGATTAGAGCACTCCCAATGATTTATATATCCTATTATTTAAAATACGTAACTCATTTTTTCTGTTTTATATATTAAAATTTATAATATATTATCCATCAATTTATTTATTTTTTCTTTATATCATTTAAATTTTCTATTATTTAATAGTTTGTTGGAGAAAAAGTATATGGAGAGAGAAAATTTTGTGAAAGACAAAGTATATAAAAAGAGAGAAAATAAATAAAATATGTTTATATTTTACTATAATGTTTAACTCTATATAAGTTAACACTGTAGTAAAATGTAAAATAAATACAAAGATGTTATAAACGAACGTCGGCCGCCGCCCCTATGTCCCACCACTAAATTATGTGAATGACCCCACCACTATTATTTTAAATCTGCATAGTAACTTGCATAGTGACTTGCATAGTGACTTGCATAGTAATTTCAACGCCTATAAATATGGGCTTCAGTTGTAATGAAATTCATAAGAAAATATAGAGAGAAAAAGAAAGTTTCAGTTATTAAGAATTTCTTTTCTCTTGCAATAGTAGTAGTTTTATTTTTAGTTTTATAACACGTTATCAGCACGAGGTTCTACCGATACTGAAACTAATGGTCTTCTATTTCAAGTAAGTTTTTCAATATATTATTTGCAGTCCTTGAGATAAATATTAAAGGTAATATTTCTGAATATTACTTGATAAAATTTTATTTTTATTCTCATAATAATGTGAATATATTTATTAAATTCACAGATTTATTTTTGTAATATAATGTCAAATATTGAGATTTATTACTATTGACATTTCTGAAAAATGTTATTTATCCAGATCCTTGATGAGATCTATTTGGATATGATGATGAATTTGAAAGATACAATCATAGAAGGAATTCATGTGTCCCTGAAGGACCGTGCTGTGTATCTCATGATGAAAGATCATCATACTGTGTGAAATAAATTAAGAGAGTGATATAAACACCAGAAGATGTAATCCTCTCAAAAGATCATTATGATTTATTGCACTTGAAGTTGCAAGATTTTAAGAGTGGTATTGAATATTCTGCACTCTTTAAAATCAGCTCAATATTAAAATTATACAGTGAAAATGTCACTGATGATGATATATAAAAGAAGACATTATTTTTCATACCTCGAATGTGCTCCTGCAGTAGCAATATCGAGAGTGAAAGTTCAACAAATATTCTGAACTTTTGTTTTGTCTTCTAGTGATTGAGCTAAATAATGAGTTTTTGTTACACCAGTTACGTCTTATTAATGATATCGAATTTACACAATTCCCAGAAGTGAATGGAAACTAAGGGCGTAGACGTGGTAGAAAAATTATAGAAGTGTTGGTCCCAAAAGCGACAACACTAAAGATGATAAAAATATATCGTATCACCAGAAGTGATCAAACTCAGAGAAGGGTAAAGGCCCTCAGAATAATTCTTCATAAAAAGATGAAAATGTTTGTCATAGATGTAATATGACTAAACAGTAGTCACGTACCTGTTGTACGGCCAAGTACTTGATTTTTTTATACTAAGTTTTTATATATAAGCTTATTAATATTTCATCATGTTTTGAAATAATGAAATATCGGTGCCTGAAGCACGACAAGAAATTACTTGGGATAATAAAGTCCTGTTTAAATTTGATCCTCTTACAAATAAATGTGAACCAGAAGTTCAGAGGATTATTTATCTGCAAAGTGTTGCAAATCAATTACATGATGTATTTACTGACACTAAAGGTGTTGTAAAATCATATATTACTGCTGTTAATGCTTAAGCAGGAATTGAAATCCCTGAAGGACGAGTTGTTAAAACAGAAATAAACGAGTCTAAGATACACCTGAAGCGTTGAAGACCTATTGGTGCACAAGAAAAATAAAAATCGGTGCTCATGAAGAGACCGTATTTTCTGTATAAAATATAATCCTCCTGAAGAGGAAACCTCCTGAAGAGGTAACTCCTGAAGAGGTAACTCCTGAAGAGTATAACTCCTGAAGAGTGTAACTCCTGAAGAGTATAACTCCTGAAGAGAAAACTCCTGAAGAGTATAAATCTCCTGAAGAGGAACCTCCTGTAGAGGTGTTTCATGAAATGTTTTCCCCTGAAGAGGAACAATGAGATCTCAATACATTTCATGAGTACTGAAAAATTTATGGATAGAAATAAAATTGTTGTCGACAACAGATATGATAACACTTGATATTACCAGAAGTAATGAGCCAAAAATCATCGAAGAATGTCGACGTAGAAATGATTGGCCAAAATGGAAAGCAGTTATTAAAACTGAATTAAACTCGCTAGTGAAGCGAGATGCATTTGGACCTGTTGTCCAAACACCAAAGGGTGTAATATTTGTCAGATATAAGTGAGTATTTATACGAAAGCGTAATGCGAAATGAAATTATGCGGTATAATTTGTCGCACAAGGTTTCCTGTAGAAACCCAAGAGCAATTATGAGGAAACATATTTCCTTGTTATGAATGCAATCACATTCATATTTTTAATCGATTTGGTTATTGCAAAAGGATTAGATATGCAGTTAATGAATGTGGTCACTGCATATTTATAAGCATCATTAGATTATTACGATACTTGAAGCATCTAATCCAAGTACATTTAGGAGTATGTACTTTATAAAGTTTCAAAGATCTTTATATGGGTTAAAGCAATCCGGACACATGTTGTATAATTGAATCAACGAGTATTTATTGAAAGAAGGATTTAAAAATAATCCTATATGTTCATGTGTTTTATCAGAATCTGGATTCGTCATTATTGCAGTTTACGTTGATGATTTACCTTGTTAGAACTCTTGAAAAGATCACAAAGGTTGCTATAAATTCAAGGAATGCATTTGAAAAGGAAAAATCTTATTATTCAATTCATAGATGAGTTACAAGAATTTGAGACTTCTAGCCTCATCTCTCAAATGCATTTGCTTTTCATAAAGCAACGTACCATCCTTATCTAAAGGATTAGGCAGTCGAAATGAAGAGGCAAGTAAGGATTTTAAATCCTTATTCTCCTGCTTTAAGTCTGCAATTTTTTTGTCAGACTCTTGAACGAGTCGTTGAAGTACAGAAACCTTCTCGTTAAGCTCCTCAATCTCACGATTTTTGGATTGTAATCGGTTGGAAAATCCAACAATAGAGGAGGAGTATCGGGTGCCGAGAGTCACCAGCTCATAAACAGCTTCACGATCTGACTTATTAGCCAGATCATTTGCTTGCTGCAGCATTGCACTTGCGGAAGATGCAGGATCAACTTGTAATTGAGGTGAAGGATACCTCATATGTTGATTGTGAGAAATAGTAAAAGGAAATTGATGAGCCATTGGAAATTTGTAGAATAAGAATACAAATACAGATGAATTATAGATATGAGAAGAAGATTTGATGCGTACTAAATGAAACTAAAGACGGTTCTTATAGAATTGGAAATAAGAACAAGACAAACCATCATCTCTTCAAATCTCACTTTACAAGATATGCTGGATGCATAATTTCAAAAGCCAACGAGATTAATTACAGCTATCCCTATTTTCTTGTAAACGCTGAACCTCTGCCGTTAGCTGCTGTTGTTGACTTTGTATCTGAGCTCTTTCTCGTTCCAGCTCTTCTACTCCTGTTTTCAGGTCACGAGAATACCAGTCTACAAGTTTATTCAGCTCCTTGTTATCTTGTTTTAAATCTTTATTTTTTCTATCTTTAGTTGCAAGCGTTTGATGCAACTCAGATATTTGATTTTTAAGATGATCAACCTCACTCGTTCTCGCCAATAGCCTCTGAGACATGGTTGTAAGAGAGGCAGCATATTGAGCACTGAGGGTTCTTGATGCTGCAACAATTTCAGGATCAGATTTACTAGATAGATATATCTCTGCTCCTATCATGGTGTTTACAGCCTCAGGAGAAAATATAAGTGGTTGAGGTATAAAAGGTTCATGGTTTAAATCTGGGACATTAGAATTTCTATCAGACATAATATTGTTCTGGATGAACAACAACTGAATCTATGAGGAATGCGAGATCTTTTTGCTGGAGTAAACCAATGGTAAAATTGGTTATATTTAAAACAACAACCCGAAGCCTTCAAATCTCTTCAAGATCTCGTTTGTCCACAATGTCAAGCGGATTTGATTTTCCGCCGAACCGATAATATTAAATCTCAAAGCTTTTACAGTTTTTATCATACATAGATGGTTTCCAATATTATTTCCGCCGTATATAAACAAGTTCTTCCTAATAACGCCGAATGAGGGGGAGAAAATTTTAGATGAAAATATTATCATACTCTCTCTAATGCATTATTTAGTTGGAGATCATGTTTGAATTCTTAACTTGTTATATATACTGAAATCATATTTGCTTATTACTTGAAACACTAACGCATATTATCAAAGGGGAATTTAAGTATTACTGCAGGTATCAGATTTCTATTAAGTTTGTCAACCAGATATTATTTTTCATCTTCAAATCACTCAGAGATTATTGCAATTCATGAAACAAGTCAAGAGTATATTTGGCTGAGATCAATGACTCAACAATTTTATATGAAGATAATGCTACTTGTATCGCTCAAATCAAAGGAGGATATATCAAATATACGATCAAGTGATAATCTGGCAGATTTATTCATGAAGACATCACCAACTGCGACATTCAAGAAAATTATGCAGAATATTAAAATGTGAAGACTCAAAAACTATTGTCATGCACTTTCCAGGGGGAGTAAAAGTCCTGAAGACTTGTGCTGATTGTACTCTTTTTCCTTCGCTAAGGTTTTATCCCATTGGGTTTTCCTTTGCAAGGTTTTAATGAGGCAATCTTAAAGCACTTGTGGATACATAAAGAGACTGTACTCTTTTTCCTTCGCCATTGGTTTTTCTTCCCACTGGGTTTTTCCTTGGCAAGGTTTTAACGAGGCAGATTCTTTATGGGTGGTCATTCAAGGGGGAGTGTTATAAACGAACGTCGGCCGCCGCCCCTATGTCCCACCACTAAATTATGTGAATGACCCCACCACTATTATTTTAAATCTGCATAGTGACTTGCATAGTGACTTGCATAGTAATTTCAACGCCTATAAATATGGGCTTCAGTTGTAATGAAATTCATAAGAAAATATAGAGAGAAAAAGAAAGTTTCAGTTATTAAGAATTTCTTTTCTCTTGCAATAGTAGTAGTTTTATTTTTAGTTTTATAACAAAAGATACATTATAGGCAGTTTTGAATCAATTTTTTTGAAGTTTTACATTAAAATGAGTTTTACAAATTTTATTGAGACTACTGCTCTTAGGTATTTCAGAGACAGTCAAATCAACGAAAGGACGTACCAAGTGTCAAATCTCGATTGGTTGACATGAATATTGATGACATGTGTCCATCAATCAAAACTTGTCCATTTCTTAAAATTCAATATCAATTTTATTGAAGTTAGAATTGGAGATCTCAAATTACATAAATGTAAAACCTAAATTTGATTTTATAAATTAAGTCTAATTTAACAATGATGAAATAGGTTTCCAAAGGATTTTGAGAGAATTGTGAGGTCTATAAAAAATAGGTTTACATACAATCATAAAATATACAGGCATGAGACACTGTATCAATAAAAATAAATAAATATAAAAGTCATGTAAAAAATGTTATATTTATCATGTAAAAGCAGATCGATCGCATCGAATCCTCATCTACTTTTTCCGGATCAGTTTCGCATTAATGGCTGCAACTTCAAATAAAAACAGATCGATCGCATCATTTAACACGTGATGTCGGTTGTTGGGTGCACAGCTTCTTTACACGATGTACGTACGCGGGGACATATGACCATATGTTACGCAGATCTGTATGTCAATTATTTCTATAATATTTACGAATAGAAATTATATAAATTAAATGCCTAAGTTTCCCTATTTGTTTCCCAAAATAGATCATATGCATTGAATTAGCCATGGTACATCCTTTTTAGTAATGTGATATGTCGGATGAAACGATGAAATTGGGAGAAGAATTTATAATGTGATAGGTTGAATTTTGCTGCCATATACGTTGTTGAAAATTATGTAAACTCAAAATGAAAAATTATAAAAAATAAACATGCATTAAAAAATTCTTCTTTCTATTTTTTCTATTTTTCTATTCTTATTTTTTGATCATTTAAAAATATTTTTAAAATATATGAAAAAAATATCAATACATTAATAATCATTTTCTTAACCATTAAATAATAAATAAATAAATAAATGAAGTGTCAAAATAGGTAGGCAAACTATCATTTTTCTTATTAGATAGAGAATAATGTAAGGCTCAGCTCGAAAAGTCATGGACCGAAAATTTTGGTTCATCATTTTTGTTGAATTGGACTAAAGTGTTAGCTATCGTACCAATTTGGCTCATAACTATTGTTTTCCTCTTCTTTTTCTTTTAACAGAAAAACTAATGCAAAAAATTAATAAAAATAAAATTAAGTGAGCTCTTAAATGTAGATTATGTAACAGCTAACTCATTAGATAAATAAATAATTATATTTATATTTATTAATTTATGATGTTAATAGTTACTTATAACTTACTAACATAGTATTCATAATTACCTATACTAAAAAATTTAATATTTTACATATGGTTAATAAATATTAATTAATCTCATTGTTCGTAGATTGTCCATGTCTATATGTAATAACATTATTCATCATCAACAAATCCATTCATCATCCCTTTCATCATAGGATATCTTAATTAATTTATAGCATATTAACACTTTATATATTGTTAATGAATATTAAATAATTTTATTGTATGTATATTGTATTTAGCTTCGTGCTTACTTACAACTTAGGTATTTTAAAAAAATACCTAATTACTTTAATTGGCGTGTGTAGATAGTAGATCAGTATCATGTATCTACATATAATAACACAGTTTATCATATGATATATTACTTAACTGATATCATATATTATTTAATATTTATATGGTCAATGGTGTTTTCTTGGATGAAAAATACATAATTAACATATACAACTATATATATATATATACACACATTCAATGAGTCTCGGTCCGGTTAGAAAATCCACACCTTGAGACTGAATCAAATATCAAATTTTTCTACATGTTAGGATTGAGACCGAAAAATAAGATTATCAGTCCGGTCAGTTCCAATCGAACCATTCAGTCTTTTGAATTTTTGACTGATAGTCTTAAAACCCTAGTTAGAGTGAAATGACTAATCTAAATGAAGGAGTCAAATTTTGAGTGGATGGTTAAAAAAAAAAAAAGAAGTAAATATTAGCTATACTTTGACAAAAAAATTTCCGAAATCAATACTAAATATACTCTTATGCATATCACAAGCCCGATTCCGTAGACAAAAACACACATATTACAATGTCACATTTTTCTCGTCAAGATTTAAGAATATATTAAGAGAAAAACTATATAAGAGGATGGGAGAATATACGCAAACAATACGACACATCAATAATTCTGAAACATCAAGTTCAAATCCCACTTCTAACATTAAATTATGAAAGAAATTTAAAATATATTTTTGCACCGTAAAATTATTAACAAATAGCAAAACATTTTATGCTTATATAAAGTATGAACTCTCACTATTGTCATAATTCATAAGTCATGTTGAAAAAGTTAGTCAAGATTGTGGCGGCACATGATTCACGACTTTATAACCAGTACCACTCATAAGCGTTTGTCGATCTTTACGAAAAAAAAAAATAAATACGGAGAGCTTTCTCGCCTGTAGAATAACAGTTCTTATGTGCATTGGGATACATATGTAAGTTGGATTATGATCTTAGTAGTAATATTAGTTACAAGTCTTTTATAAAAACATAAATATATTAAAAAAATTATTTCATGATCTCGTTATTACAATTTTAATAGATTTATACATAAAATATATTAAATAGATTAATTTTTTTAAATCTTAAAATAATAATAATATTCAAAAAATTTATTTTATTATTATATTTAACTTTTAATTTTCATCTTATAAACTCACTATATATATACACATTATACCTAATTACCTAAATGATCACTTTGAATGCAAAGAGGTGTTAAGTCTCATTTAATTTTAATAAAAATAAATTCATAAAATTGTTGGCACATTAATGTGTTAAATTTAAAAATAAATTTATAATATATATTACCATAGTTTCTAAATTTTTTTTATAGATTTTTTTTTTTTTTTTGTGAATATAACATTTCTTTTAATGTAATATTGATGTTACTCTTTTTAAACAAAACAATAAATTTGGTTGATAATTCAAATAGTACAGTAAAAATATAATATTGTTAAATTAAGACCACTTTGAAATAATTAGGTAGGTCGATTCATAAGATACTTTGGTATATTCTTTTATGCCGTGAACATATTTAGATAATCCCAAAACATAAATAATTTCAATTTCAATCATATTCCTTCTAAATAGTAATATTTCATTAGTTTCTCAAAAAACGAAAAAAGTAATACTCCATTAGTTTAATCTCGATTGATGTGACCAGTCTTTTTTTTTTTTTGAAAGAAAGATCACTATTTATTTTATAATGAAGTTTACATTTAAGACTAATAAGTTCGGAAAAATCCGTATTACAAGCCTAACTAAATAAGAAGATCTGTAACATCTCCACACACACAGTGACAGATTTTGTCTTAACTTTTAATCTCTCAGATGATCAAGCCACATAAAAGTGGTTTGTCTAAGATAAGTTCGAGGTAACCAAACTCCCACCTCATAAGTAGGAGAAGGAGCAGATCGCCAACTTCCATTCTTCAAAAGAGAATGAGAAGAGTCAGTCACATCTTCCAAATGAAGAGTTGGAGCCAAATAAAGAATAAACCTATTCCTATATATTATAACAAAACATCAATAATACAGAAAAGACAACAACCACAACACTAACGAAAACAAACAAAACTTAAACAACAAAAAATTGGTTTGGGACAAAAGCCAGAGCCGACGGCGGAGGTGGCGCGTGAGATGCACGCACCACCCTGGGGGAGTGCTGAACCGACATCCCAGAAGCTTCCGACGGCGTTGGGTCTAGGGCCACCGTGCGTGAAGGTGGTGGGCCTCAGGAGTTGGAGGCGCGTGGGAGCCGTGGGAAGAGGAGAGATTGGGGAGGAAGGCACGATAGAAGACACAAAATGAAAAATCGAGAAAACAGGAGGGGAAAAAGAGAGGCGAAGCGAGGAAGCTAGTGAAGATGAAGTATGAACGAAAAGGGGAGGGGGGTAGGGGTATGGAGGGAGGAGGGGAGGAGCGCGGCTCACACCCCCACCCCCAACGGCGCCAGGATTATAGGAGAGAAGGAAGAGAGCGTCCCTGTTTCTCGATGTGACTAGTCATGTGACCCATATTATGAATTTTGAGTTTTGTCGTATCATTGAACATAATGTAAAACATTTACGTTGGGGCTCAGATATCTTAGATCGATATGGCACATGGCTCACATTCCCAATAATTGATCCATATATATTCCATTAATTCTATTTATGCGGATAATAGGCGGCCACGACATGATCATTTACAATGATGTAGTCTTCTTCCTACGTATAATGTACGTCGATCGGGCTGCCCGCTTTGTGAATTCATCATTCTCTTAATTGTATGTATTAAAAATATTAAATATAATCTTAAAATGTGTAAATATTATACTATTATTTTTAAAAAGAGTGGATTTTATTATTAAAATATTAGTTTTTTTAACATAAAATTCTGCATTTTTTTCTTAATGATTGTGTTATATTTATACATTTCACAATTATAAATATCATATTATATACATACTGCCTAGCTGGAACTTTTTATTTTTTATCTTATGGAATAGATTTTCTTATCAAGAAATAATAGAATATTTGGAACAATATGGCTGCATGCAAGAACAGCGGGTCCACGCGACGTTCATGGATCACGAGATTACTTATCGTATCTGTTTTTCGTGTCTTTTCTAATCATTAGGGTTTTCCATTATTTCAAATGCTAGCTCAGAGAATGGATCTTATCTACAATATGTATTTTACCCCGACGAAATGGGTTGTTGTGTGATACTGATATCCTTTGGGGTGGGCAAAAAATTATTAACCATCACGTCTTGGGGCGGTACTCAAGGTCAAACGTTGCTGTTTTTCTGATGTAATAGACAGTTATTTAATAGACGTTATTCTCAATGCATGCATGCTTCTGTCAAGCTAGGCCTGATGATCTGGTTCAAACATCTGCTTTTTCTGAGGTCTTAATTAAACGTCTAGCTACTACGTACGTTTCTCCGACATTATTGTTTAAAACTTCAAATGATTCAATTCGTTTGAATCCGTGATAATTGGTTTTGAGGAATGCTACTCTTACAAACGCTGGGTCTCGAATGAGATCCCTGCTTGTTGAATTCTTTTATTTTTATCTATTTTTTTATTATTTTTAAACATTTAAAAAAAATCACAATACTAATAAAATAGATATTTTTAATCATTATATAAAAATAATTAAAAAAAATTCGCTTACCTTCCGAAACTTCGATTCTCGTCTGTAAGAGAAGCATTTCTCATTAACTTTATCCTATGCGTAGAATAACACTAAATATAATTACGTGGATCTTACGAAAATCTCTTAGACTTATGTAGTGGCAAAAAGTTAACGAATATTTTTTTCACCCATTGGACATGGTCATGGCTATATTGGAAGGATAATGATATGTGAACCGATAGTTATACCGACAGTTGACTTATTTTGGTTTTTTTTTTAATGAAACAATTTTGAGTGATTAAGTAAGTGAATAATATTAAGTTTGTGTTTTTTATAAATAAAAATAATATTTAAAGATGTAATAAAAATAAATAAAATAAAAGATATAAAAATAAAAAAAACTTGAAATGTATTGAATCGGTCTGAAATCGGTAGGAATTTTCGGTTCCTGTAGCAGTACCCAAGTTGGAATAAGCCCACCAAGTTTGATATTTATTTATTTTTTGACATTTTATGAATTTTATTTTTTATTTTATTTTTTTATTTAATAATCAAGAAATTAATTATTAGTATATTGATATTTTTTTTATACTATTTAATTTTAAAAAAAAAATAGAAATCTCTTATTTTTGACATCATATGCCTAGTTGTCACTGTTGGGTTTGGAAACGGGAAACTTTCAAATATTTTCAAATATTTTATATTATTATTTATAATTTTATTATTATTATTTTATCTACTTTTATTATTGTTTATTATTTATTATTATTTTATTATTTAATTATTATTTTTTATCTACTTTTTATTACTATTCACAAACACTCATAAATTTTCTCAACATCCAAACTACAGAGCTAATTGTATATGCGAAGTGATTACTGCTTTCACTGCAAGGAAGAAATCTCTATATACCAAAAATATATATAACAAGATATGAATTTTTTCTTTCTTTTTTTTCTTTTTTTATCTAATAATTAAGAAAATATTTTTAATGATATTGTAATTAAAAAAATATATGAAAAAACATTAAAAAAAACTTTGAATAAAAATAAATCAATAAAATAGAAAAAAATAATAATTTACCGAGACATTCCGGTTACGTTTCTCGATCGGGTGAATGTTGTAGCCCTGCTTCTGCGGTAACTCCAAATTAAAAGACACTAGGTCGGTCCAAATTTGTCCCCTCTATTTGAGACCATTATCCGGCCTCATTTTATCACCAATATAATGTAGTGGGCCTACTGCATGCACAAGCTGTTCATGGCAAAACTTAAATAATTAATTCGTTACATGTGGAAAATATTCGTCATGTTTTCCAACCATCTACTATAATTTAAAAAAAAAAATTGTAATCAATTAATTTCAATTAAAAGAATTATTTGTTATGAAAATAATCTATCCATTTTTTTATAATGATCTATAGCTATCTAGTTGGCTATCATTATGCAGCTTGCAGGGCTTACGATATTGTTTTCCGCACATGTAAATTATACATCTCTATGATTATATATATATATATATATATATAAAATATATATTATATATATATATATACACTAGTGATGATTAGCTATGTGCAAGGCACGTATGCCTCTTGCAGCTAGTACCTAGTTAAAAAATAAAAATGCATCTTTTAGGTCTAGTTTAGATTTGAAAATGAGATGAGTTTAGTTTATTTTTTAATATTATTATTATTTTGAGATTTAAAAAATATGTATTGAAATTTGAAAAAAGGATATTGAAATTTAAAAATTGTGTATAAGAATTTGTGTTTTATATAAAAAAAATTATAAAAATATAATGATAAAATAAAAATGAGTTGAGATAAATTTTAAATACAAACGAGACCTTAATTAGTCAGAAAAAAAAAATTAAGGCATATTAATTTAGTAGTTAAAACGGAGGAAAATTTTGAGACCTAGTTTTTTTTATAAAATGGAGACGGTGACAAATTAGAAATTAATTAATCGTCTGAATTGTACAATATATTAAAAGAAAAAACTAAAAATGTATTAAAAAAACTAGAAAATTATTAATGAATTAACCATATTTCATTCATATAATATTAATATTATACATGAATAGATTTATTTGTTGACGAATGAAATATAAATTAATGTGATATATTATGTTGAAGAATAATATATAAATTAATGTGACGTTTAATATATATATATATAATATATTAATCAAATAAAAATATGTGGTGTATAATTTAGAGGATGATGCATATGAATTTTCTTTTTCTAATCCTGCAATGTTACATTCATTAGGTTTGCAATTGAAAAGAAAATCTATATTTATATAGATTTGACAAAGCTCTTCGCATATGGTCTGGATTCGCATATAATCTTGATGGCTTCTCAAGATCATTTTCTTGGAAAACTGAAACTATTTAATTGTGGTATCGAATCCACTTCATTGCAGGCTTTTATTCGGTGCAAGGGGCTCTCTAATGTAGCCGTGTAGCTGATGTGCCTTGCCACGTATTGCATAATGCTTGGATTTGGAGTGAGTAGAAAAATGGCGTATAAAACAAAGTGGCATTTGGTCATTAAATCTGGGTCAAAATGGGAAGTAAATGTCGAACAAAAATACTGTTGATCAAATAGACGTTTTTAATATAAGAAGATATTCTATACTCAAAAATAATTTATTTTAATCGCTATTAAGCGGGATTCCAGTCGGTCATTCAATTTGCACGGGTCTTATGCAGCAATAATTAATTTACTTTTTTTTATAAAAAAATAAAAAAATTCGACAATACCTAAGAATATTAGCATTCATCTCATCAAAATAAATTATTAAAATTAAAAAAATATATAAATTTGATGAAAAGTTAATATTAAAATAATTTCACATTAGATTCATTAAAAAAAATTTTATTATAACTTTGATAATTTATTATTTAAAAGTCAAATCAAAAATACTTTTATTTTATTTTCTTCATTTTTAATTAAATATGATGAAAGTATTTTTAATAAATCTAATGTGAGATTATTTTAGTGTTAACTTCTCATCAAATTTATATTTTTTTATCAAGTTTTGATAATTTATTTAAAAAAAATTAATACAAATATTTTAAAATATCTAGACGCTATCAAGCAGTTAGCTAATTTCAAATGATAATTGAGGAGTGATACAACATATTTTATAATATTTATACCATATATGTTATAAAATAAAATATTTTTATAAATGATCTTATAAAATTAATATTATTTTATTAAAATATTTTTATTTTATAATATATATTATATAAAATATTATAACTTTATCATTTCTCATGACAATTATGCATGAGAGGGAACGAAACACAAGAAAAAACAAAAAGTACTCGAAAACGACAACATGTCAAGTACATCGGTACATGCAAAATCCCCCCACCACCAAATTACTGTGGAGATTTGATATCCACACAAGAAATTACACGGTTCCACGTAGTACTCGGTCGGAATTAATTAACTTAACTGTCTAATTACCACTTTCTTTTATTTCAAGTTTTTTCAATTAATTCAATCAAGTCTTGGTTTTTTATAATATTGCTCATCAGTCACACATCTATCATTGTGATTGATTAAAACGAAAGAAAAGAAATTTCAACTGACAGCTCAATGTTATCCTACTCCTGTCAAAATTAATAATTAATATAGAAATTGAGACCAAATAAATATTATAATTTGCATCAACCACACATGTCAAAATCAACGATTAATGCAGATTGAGACCAAATAAATATTATAATTTGCAAAAATTAAATTACAAAATAAGAATTAAGAAATAAGAATTAAAAAAAAAAAAATCTTAAAATAGTCTACACACTTTGCCTTTTAAATACATTAAATATATACCTCTGTATTTTAATTCTAAGTACATTATCTTTATATTTGAATTTTAAATCCATCTTATCTCATTTCATTTTATTATTATAATTTTTTTAATTTTTTATTTAAAATATAATAAATAATTCAGTTTTTTTAAAATTTAAAATAATAATAATATTAAAAAATATTATTTAAATAATATATTATTTGATTTTCAAAATTCATCTCATCTCAATTCACTATCAAAATCACACCTAATTAAAATTCAAAATTTTGTAAAATTAAAATTAAAATAATTTAATATAGTCTATGTAATAGATTATTTATTTTTATATTTAATATATATTGCTACAGTACTACTTCTGCATCTATATTTAATTTCTTTCTTTCTTTCTACTTTGTTTTTCTTAATTTATTTTTTTTCTTTATCTAATTATTTTTTTTTTACGTTATTTGAGATCAATAAAGTATATTCAACATTAAAATATTTAGATTATTTAAAAAATAAATAAATTGATGCATGATATATTATAAAACTCAATATATAAAATAAAATAAAAAAGTTAATTTTGATGATGTAATTTAAAAGATAAGATGAAAAAACTCTTGGTAATGCTGTAAGGTATTGAACTGTACTTGCACTCACTCAATGTACAGTACCGATTTACCTTCTTCTTATGATTGATATGTCATTATCAGATCGATGGCTTCAGTATTATTAACTACAAATATATATATATATATATATATTTGTAGTCAATTATTTTTTTATTAAAATGATAATTAATTCATGTCAAAATAGATTTGTTTACATGCATGCAATTTGCCATATATATTATATCGATCTGTCATCATCGAAGGACTTCGTATATTGCATGCATGCACACTTAAAGACTCCACTGTATAAAATGTATATTAGCTTGAGGGAGATTGGCGTTCCAATTACGTCGAGTCTGATGCTACAGTTAATTATATATATATATGCAATAAATCATTTTCTCTTCCATTTAAAAACAAAATCTTATCATGATGGTTGTTGACATTTCAAAATCACCATACGTGTCCTATTTAATACATTGATTCCACAAATATGCTAAAGTAATTTGAAAATAATTTATATTTGAATGAGAAATATTTTGAGATTTTGGCGTTGTGCTCCTTTGCATCTTCATGAGATTTTTTAAATAAAAAAAATTAAAAAATCTAAATATATTTTATTATTTTTATAAAAAAATGAATTATCAAAAAATACAAAAAAAAATTTTACATTATAGAGACACAGAGGGCCCAACACCGGGTCCCGGCCTATCACTGCTCATATTTGAATTAATCGTTGTAGTACCACTGCGTACAGCATGTGGAACACGTGAGAGTCTGAGACTAACGTCCAGTCAACATTATCAGGCCAGCCGGGACCGATGCACATTATTTTTTTGGCACTGTCTAATGATGATGATCTACACGTGCCTATAAAAGAAAGCAAAGACAAATACTTCTGGACGTATTTTTCCTTTCTAAAGTCTAGGTTTAGGTTTACATATATATTTCGATCGGAAGAGGTCAAGGAAAGCCAGCTCAGGCCAAAACACTCTTGTTTTTCATTTTAACTTTTTCCTAAAGAGAATTTGTTTATATAAGTTTATATGACTTTTTATTAAGAAAAATATTAATAGCTCTATCAAGTTTGATACTTTTTTTTTTTTATATCTATGTATTTTATTTTATTTCTTTACTTAATAGTTAAAAAAAATATAAAGTATTTTTCCTTTATAAAGTCTAGGTTTAGGTTTACATATATATTTTGATCATTATATTTTTTTTAATTTTTCATATAAAACACAAATCTCTATACACATTTTTCAAATTTCAATACACATTTTTTAAATTCCAATATACTTTTTTTAAATATTAAAATAATAATAATATTAAAAATAAACTCAACTCATCTCATCTCATCTCCAAATCCAAACAAAACCTAAGTTTATATGACTTTTTATTAAGAAAAATATTAATATCTCTATCAAGTTTGATATTTTTTTTATATCTATGTATTTTATTTTATTTTTTTACTTAATGGTTAAAAAAATAATTATTGATATATTAATATTTAAAAATGTTAGAGATAAATATTATAAACAAATGACAGATAAATTCCAACTGATATTCTGTAGTATTTGGTGCTTATTGTGTACTGCACAATATCTATGAGTTAAAGAATGAAGAAATAGATTCAAAATAAAAGCAAATTAAAACAGTACGTTTTGTTTATCATATCATATTAGTTGATATTTATCCATCGTTTGTCTTTGACATTTATTCATAACATTGCTCATTGATATTTTTTCATATTTTTAAAAATATTTCAAAATGATAAAAATTAGAAAAAAAAAAAAAGATGAATTTTTTTTTAATTTAGACTAACGGACGTATTGAATGATGTTATAGTACAAGTAATAGAGTAGCACCACTCTTTTATTAATGACAAGCATTCTGAGCCATACTATACATATACATATTTCGTACAAAAATCTATACAATCTTCACATACTATATTTTATTTTATTTTATTTTATTTTTATTAAATATTTAATATATGAATAATAAAAAAATAAAATAAATTTAAAAAGAATAAATTAAAATAAAAATTAAAAAAAATTAAAAAATAATAGTATAAGAAAGTTAAAGAAGTTGTATAAAACAATCCTATTAAGTATGCTCGGAAACTCTAAATTAATTTCCAAGGGAACCGATTAGCTAGGCGCTATCTAGCTGGACCATTTATATGAATATATATAAACAGGGGCGGAACCAGGATTTTGTATTTGGGGGGCGATCAATAAAATGTGTGCTATATATAAATTTTAAAAGGATATGATAGAAGTATCACATTTTTTCATTGTCAAACTCTCTAAATGTATTACTCTTCGAATTATCTACGTCATTTTAAAAAAAATCAATTTTTTTATTTGCTCATATTATTTTTTGATTTAAAAAAAATTATGAATCAAGAATAAATATAAAAAATTTCTAATAACTACTGATATACCGATATTAGATTTTTAACGAAGTATATCTCATAATCATACAATCAAGTTAGAGTGAAACTATATAAGTAAGTATAATTAATTAATTTTGACAATCATATAAATTTATAACCATATTTTTTTAAGAATTAGACTGTTAAAATAATTATGAAACTAAGTGAGTTGAAATTTGAATTTCAATAAAATTAAAAGTTATAATAAAATTATATATATATTGACATTTGAGAAAATAATTTTAATGAAAATTTGGGAGGATAATTTTTAATTTTTTTATAATTTAAAGGATAATTTAATATTATATATATGTAAATATATATATTTATATATTATATATCAATTTTTTGAAGAATTTTGGGGGCTGTAGCCCCCTACGTTACAAGTGGGTCCGCTCCTGTACATATATACATATATATATATATATATATATATATGCTGAAGCTAGGGTATTATACATAGACGATCTCTGCATTATCACATGATTCAGAATCCCAACGAACGTATGCTAAATATGGAAAATGATAAACACGTCAATAATTAAGTCTTGTTTTAAGTCTCGTTTTTATTATTTATTTTTATTTATTTTAATTTAATGATTAAAAAAATATTATTTAATAATATTATATATTTTTTAAAATATTTAAAAAATAATATATAAAAAAAATTACAACTAACAAAACTCAGAATGGGTCTCAACTCTCAACTAGCGGGGTTGCAACAGCCCCCCATGCTATATATAATGATCTAATATAAAGACAGCGAAAACACAGGTGTGTCTCGGGTGGCTAAAAATAATTAGAACTAGGTTCTTGTATTTAGGCAGCCAAAAAGCCAACGTCACAACAAGCACCACTTCGATAATTACAAATTGAGAGTCCCTCCACGGACCATGTGAGTCATGTCCTTGATTCGAGAGCCTTCGAAAGCCTAATTATATTATATAATAAATTGGAACGGTTAATTTGAATATATACATATAAACACATATACAAACAATGTTAACATTAAAATATGCTTTTCCAATGAGGCGTAATACATTTATAAATTTGGGGTGACACTATGACATGAATCATACATTTAACACGATCACAGTACAAAAATCAACAATTTTGAGTTTGATAAAAATTGGTTTGGATCAAAAATAAATTGACCTGATAAAATATGATTAATAAATAGATAAATTGTGCGTTAACCTGCAAAAATGCACAATCAACCGGTAAATCAGAAACAAATTATATTTTTTAATTTAAAAGTGTTAAGTCTTATATGTATTCCATGGTTGTTAGAAATATTTGACATTAGTATTAATATTTGATTACGTTATATCTTTATCTATTAAAATTCTTTTGTGGATGTAATTTTATTTTCTAAAAATATTAGTTTGCTTATATATTACTGGTTTAGATTTTGATAATAAAATATTTTATCATCTATTCAATTGTAATTGTAAATCATTTATATAGTTATCATTATATTATACATGATGCAATTATATATAGTAATTGAATGAAAAAATAAATATACGGGTTATGAAAAAACGAGTTGAACCTTATGTCTTGGTTGACCTAATAAATGTAAATCACTAAATAGTATAAGCACATTGGTTGTCATGTCACCCATTAATTAAAGGGTAATGCTATAATTAAATGGGATGGATTCGGATGTTTAGGGTTCACCCATTTAAGAACAGGTTATGATTGATTTATATAATTTAATTTATATGATTGGGATCAACAAGAAAATTTTCAATTATCATCCCTATATAAAATTATTAGTTGTATAAAACACAATACACATGTCATTCATTTATTGGTTCAATGATGTCATATAAATATACTTGTAAACATTAAGATATTTCTCAAGTAATGAAGATAGAGTTTTCTCCATTCAATTTCTTCCAAAAACCTCTCGTCTCTTGCTTGATATCTTACCTTCTTTTTGATTGATTATAGAAATTTATGTTTTATCATGGTATCAGGCGGTATTCCATTTGTAATCCCACACCTTCTGCCATTCTTCATCCTCTTTTTCAAGAACATTCATCACAAATTTTGATTTCTTGAATTAGGGTTTCAATAACTGAGTTCGATTCTTGTTCGAAGAATTATTGTGATGATTCTTCCACTCCTTATTTTCTTCATCATAGAGAAAATTCAGGAGCTATTCTTGTTATACAGCCACTTACGGAAGATATTTTTCACATTGGGAAGAGGTCCATGTCCATGACTATTAGTGCAAAGAACAAAATTACTTTTGTCAATGACAGTCTTCGAAGGCCAGTAGATAATGATCCTTCATTGGCCGCTTGGATTCGTTGCATTGATATGGTAATTTCTTGGCTTGTTAATTCTCTTTCCCCTAAAATTTCTTCCACGATATTATTCATGAACACTGTTGTCGATATATGAAAAGAATTGCATATGAGATTTGCTCAGAGTAATCGACTTAGGATTTTTCAATTAAGGAAAAATCTATCTGGTCTCACAGAAGATAATCATTCGATCAGTGTCTATTACTCTAAATTGAAGGGTTTTGGGATGAATTATCCATCCTTGCAAAAACCTTGAAACAAGCTGTCCATCATGCACATTGGTGTGATGCCATGTCTGCTGAGATCAAGCTTTAAAAGATAATTGTATTTGGTCCATCACCTCTTTACCTGATAGAAAGCATCCTATAGGTAAGCCTGTTCAGCCGAGCTAGGTGTTTTGAAATTGTATTTATTTTTCAATAAATTTGACATTTTTATTTAAAAGGTTCAAGACAATTTTAGATCTAGAACCCAAATTTCTAAATTCGAGATCCGAATGAACACCCATACCTATAGACTGTAAATGGGTATACAAAATCAAATATAAATCTAATGGCAGCATTGAAAGGTATAAAGCAAGATTGGTAGCTAAAGTCTACACACAAATTGAAGATCTTGATTTTCAAGAGATTTTTTCTCCTTTCGCAAAGCTTGTGAGTGTTCGTTGTATTTTGGCTATTACTGCCTCATAGAATTGGTTTTTACATCAGTTAGATGTTAATAACGCATTCCTTCATGGAGACTTAGATGAAGAAGTCTACATAGAGATTCCTCTCGATTTTTCTAGACAGGGGGAGCACGGTGTTTCTAAACTGAATAAATCATTGTATGGCCTTCAACAAGCATCTCAACAATAGTTTGCAAAATTATCTTAAGTTGTACTTTCCTATGGATTTGTTCAATCCCAAGCTGATCAATCTCTCCTCACTTTTCAGACTTCAACCTCCTTTACTACTCTTTTAGTTTATGTCGATGACATAATTCTTGTTGGAGATATTTAAAATCTATTTTGAATTTGAAGTTGTTTCTTGATCAGAAATTCAATATTAAAGATCTTGGTGAATTGAAGTTTATTCTCGAGTTGGAAATAGCAAGATCAGCTAAAGGCATTGTTCTAAATCAAAGAAAATATGCACTTGATATTTTGGAGGAGGCTGGTTTTCTCGAGTCTAAGCCTTTAGATTTTTCTATGGAGCAAAATTTGAGATTAATTAAGGATGAGGGTCCTCTTTTGCAAGATGCACTTTTTTATCGAAGACTAATAGGTCGTTTGATTTACTTGACTATCACTCGACCTGATCTAGCCTATTCTATGCAAGTGCTAGTTAGCTTATGAATAAACCAAGACAGCAGCATTTAGATGTTGTACACCGAGTTCTCAGGTACATCAAATAATCTCCTGGCCAAGATTTATTCTTCTTAGCACACTTTTCGCTTTATCTTAAATGTTTTATTGATCCGGATTGGGCGGGATGCCCTGATTTTCGACGATCAGTAATTGGTTATTGTGCTTTCTTGGGTGATTTCCTTATTTTATGGAAATCCAAGAAATAGCCGACTGTTTCACGCTCGCTTGCAGAAATGGAATACAGGGCAATGACATTAGCTACATGTGAATTGACTTGGCTTCTATCTTTACTTATTGATTTGCATATTTCTCACTCACAACCTGCATTATTATTTTGTGGCAATAAGACAGCTCTCCACATTGCTTCAAATCCAGTCTTTCACAAAAGAACGAAGCATATTAAGATAGATTGTCACCTGATTCGTGAAAAATTACAAGCCGACATTATTAAAACTGTTCATATTCCAAGTTCACATCAGCTTAGTGATCTTCTTACTAAGTCGCTTGGAGCAGCTCAATATAATTTTTTGCTTTCTAAGGTGGGTGTAATTGTTTTATCCACTCCATCTTGATGTGGAATATTAGTTATATAAAATACAATACACAGTCATTTATTTGTTGGTTCAATGATATCATATAATTACTTATAAACATTCAGATATTTCTCAAGTAATCAAAACAGAGTTTTCTCCATTCGGTTTTTTCCCAAACTTCTCGCATCTGTGCTTGTTCTCTTACCTTCTTCTTGATTGTTTGCGGAAATTTATGTTTTATCAAAATTAATAATACCGAACAAAAAAATTATTTTGGAGTAATTATCCCATTGCTAAAACTATTTCCAACGTAAAATAAAAAAGCTCTCTGGACCTGATATATATAATATATATTTTCAAGTAGAACAAATAAAACAAAGGGTAATGATACCCTTATAATTATATTACTACTTATTCACTATTTATAATATTTTTATTTATTATTATTATTTTTAAATATTTTTTTAGTATCTTTAATCATTAAGAAAAAATTTAAAAAATATATAACTTTACTAATAATTACTTTTTTAATTATTAAGTAAAAGAATTTTTTTTTAAAATTATAAAAAATAAAATAAAAAATAAAAAAAATTGTAAAAAAGGTGTAAATATATCATTTTCCTAAAAGAAAGTCGGCCCCGTTTTAATAAGGTGGTTTGAAAAATAAACAAGACAGTCCCAAAATAATTTCGCACAACGTCCACAAGTCGAATCATGTGATCTGTCGAATGGGCACGAATTTCGCTCTAGCGATTTTGCAATAAATATATATATATATTATATATATATATTTATATATATTCTTATATTGTTTTGCAATGATTTTAAAACTTTCATAATTTGCAGTACTTCCAAGCTAATTTTGGTTTGAAAATTTACGTTATAAAAAAATTATTTATTTGTTATATATTTATTAGTCGTAAATAATTTATTTTAGTTATTAATAGTCTATTTTAATCACTAATAATTATTTTCATCATTAATATATATCACTAATAGTCATTTTTCTTATAATGCTAATTGTTAGTACATCTCCGGATTAATTAGTTATTTGGATCTGAAAATAGGAACTAATACGAAATATTTGATTTAATTGACAATAAGTTCTTTAGCTTTTGACCATTATTCGTGTTGTTTGGAGTTGCAGTGATAAATATTATTTTTAATTTAAAACTTAAAGTTTAAAATTTAATTTAATAAGCCCTACTATTAAAAAATCGTCTACTATTTGAAATCTATATGTTGAAAGTACTTTTAAGATTAATTATAGTAGTATTTTAAAAATATATACTTATGTGCAGGAATTTTTTAATAAAACTTATAATTTGGTGTTTTTAGAAAAAATTGACTTCTAATTTTTTTAATCAATTAAAATACTTTTTATAAAATTAGTAAATATGTCATTTAATAAAAAAAAAAATACTTTTAACTAAAAAATATTTTTTAAACCTTGAAACATAATCTTAAATAGGCTTTCTTGTAATAACGATCATAATAATTGAGGAGAAGGGTTTCTACCATTTAACAATATAATTTCAGCGTTAGTATAAGGAGATCAAGATCAAAATTAATCTAGCTAACGGGGAACTCATATAGAAATAGAGAAAACTCATGTACGTATAAAAAGGGTAAAAAATTACAAGTTGTAGAAAATAGAAAGATCATAATTAATCAAAGGAGGATATTTCAAAATTTACATTATATATATATTTTTATTTAAAAGCAAATGATAAGGCTGAGAGCTTATTTTAATTATTTTTACAAAATCTTAAGAAAATAGCTTGTACATATATGTTAAGGCTGAGTTGCACACCGGCACATCACTATTTTTTTTAAAATTCTTTTCAGTAGGCAGTAGCACATCATTTTTGAGAGAGAGAGAGAGAGATATATATATATATATATATATATATATCTATCAGGCCCCCTGAACCGATTGAGACAAATGACATTGACTGCTTAGAAGATAAAAAAATATTCATGACATTAAAATTACGTTTGTTTGAATGTTGAAAATATTTATAAATATTTATAATAAAAAATAAATAAAAAATAAAAATAAAATATTAAATAAAAATATAAAATATAAAATAATAATAAAATAAATAAAATAATAAATAATAATATAAAAATATTAAATAATAATAACATAAATAAAATATAATAATAAAATAATAAAAAATATTAAAAAACTCTTGCTTACCAAACCTTCCCTGAATCATTGACTGGAAGCTGCAGAAGAAACTTTTTGAGACCATAGCCATATGTTTTTAATAAAAATGCTAATTGATTTTGAAATCTACGGTAAAACGTACAAGCCTGCAACCAATTAAATGGGGACCCCGTATCCCGTCTCAGAGAAGAGATAAAAGAGTATTGGTATTGGATTAAATAATTTTTTTTTTAAAAAAAATAAAAATTTTGTATATAATTCAAAATTTTTTTTTATCACATTTAATTAATTATAGTAAAAAAAGTACATAAAAAAATAAAAGTATATTTTTTCTTTAAAAATAAATTATATCTTAAAAAATTTCTTTAAATTAATTTTTTTTTTTGAAAATACAATTTATTTTCTCTGAGATTATATAGGGCCCGCCGTAATGCTATCAGAAAGGTCTGATAAAAAAAGTAAGTAATATGTATGAATATAAATATATATATATATATTTCTTAATTATTTTATAAGATATATATTTTTTTAAATTTTTTATAGTTTGTTAAAAGACATTACAAAAAGAAGAAAAAAAATACATATTAACTTAAAATTTTTTCTTTAAATAAATTTGATGACAATCTTTCATGATTATTAGTAAAGAATTAAAAATTAAAATAGAACTAGTCGAATATTCGAATTTATGAAATAAATATTTCAGTAAATATTTTAAGGGAGGCAATTTTTTTTTTCTTTTTTCAATCTGGGCCCCGGCCTGGGGGCAGTTTTAATTATATATATAACAAAATTATATATATTTATATGGTATATATAATTTTTTTGAAAACGTTTGGGCGGCAGTAGTCCCTAGCACCATGGTAGTTCCGCCCATTCTGTGAGCATCCATTCGTGATCACTGGACATATTGCTTGAGTAACAAAAATTATTTTTAGCTATAAAAATAAATTTATAAATTCATGTAATTTGATAGGAAGGTTAGGTTGTAAAATTATTTTTATTATAAAATATATTGTATTAAATAAAGTCATAATAACTGTAGTTCAATATACTTCCCATTAAGGAATTCTTTTCATAAATAATACGTATTTCTTCATAAATATGCATCATATAATTAATTAGAGATATTATTTATGATTAGACCGATGTTAAATATATATATATATATTGTGAGTTTTATTATAATTATAAAAAATTAAAACGTCAATATATATTTTCCTATCTTAATTAATATATATAAAACGCTTCGACAATATGCAGATTGTTTACTTGCTTGTGTAGTGTCAGTAATTATTGCCAGGGAGAATAGTAATATATTACTGTTTATGTGAGAATGAGTTTGATAAATTTTACAACAATGTAGGTGTAGCTAGCATATAGCGGGCCGGGATACTTTATATTTAATTAATTAAAATTTTTTGAATGGTTAAAAATTTATTATACTGATGAAAGTATTAAATCAAACATGATTTTCAATACACACTCATACCTTTGTCGTGACCTCGGTGGTCCTCTATATAAAGCACCCAGAGTTGCAGCCAAAGATCACCATTCGCCAAATAATCTCCTAAACATGGGATCGAAAGGCTACATACTCCTAGGCCTTCTTCTTCTTCTTGGTTCCTTCAGTTACAGCAATGCTGAGACTGCAAACTACTCCAGTTCCTACGAAATTTCTTCATTCAACCGAAGCAATTTCCCTTCAGATTTCTATTTCGGGGCTGCATCAGCTTCTTACCAGGTATATATAAACCCTAGGTTTCAATATATACATGGTTAATTAATGAGGACTGTTACAATTCTAAAACGATTGATCCGTCGACTGATTTATTTTACAACAAAAATAACATTACATCAATAGACAAGCCATATCAATTGTTAAGTTTACTCGTCTAATCACTTTGTAGTAGGAATTTATTTTTTTTGTCCAAAATTCTTTGAGAATATTTGATGTACTTGCTCTAGCTAACACGTACTGTTTTAATTCCAGTATGAAGGTGCAGTAAAGGAAGGTGGCAGGAAACCCAGTATGTGGGATTATTACTCCCACAGATATCCAGGTCTCTCGCTTTCACTTCATGACTAGTTCTGTCGACGACCCTTGAAAATGGGGTGAAAGATCTGAAGGAGAATATAAAATAAAAAAACAATCTGATCATTATTTTTGTTTTATCTTGAATTTTATCATCATCCGCGCTTTATACGTCTAGATGATATGTCGACACATTTGAACTTGTACGTACGTTCCAAAATTTAATTAATAAAATGGAATACCACTTTAAAGATAAGGCATCAATTGCATGGTATGATTAAGGACCAAAATGTTTAAGATAAAGCAACGTTTTACCGCAGAGTTATGGCATCAAGCCATTTGTTAACTCTATTTACAAATAAAAACATCGAAGTTTCTTATATGGGTAGTGATTTATTACCTTATTATTATTGGTTTATTACTCTATTTTATATTCAATTTTTTTATTTATGCATTATTTTTATTTTAAGTATTTTTTTAACATCTTTAATTATTAAGAAAAAATTAAAAAAAAATATAACCTTACTAATATATAATCACTTCTTTAATTATTATATAAAATACAAAATTGAAAAAAAATCAAATACAAAATAAATAATAAATAATAAATAATAGTATTATAAACCTATCATTTTCCTTCTTATATATATCAAATGCGTCAATTGTCATGCTTTAGGAGGAGACATTAGCGGCCTGAGGACCGAAACGTAATGAGACATGAAGTTTCTTGTACTTTTACTCTCATTACTAGTACCTGTCATTATTACAGAAAAGAAAAGAACAAAAAGCTGTGATCAGCAAATTACGTTTACATCTCCTGACTATAAGATCTGTTTGAACTTAATGCAGGAATGATATTAGATGGTAGTAATGGAGATGTAGCCATCGATCAATATCATCGCTACAAGGTATGACTTTTTCCTCTCTCTACTACACTAAAAATGCTTATTTGTAATCAGTTACAGATTACAAAAATTACTATTTCTTGTCTACTTTAATTATCTTTCTAATCGTACTGATTTCTGACGGAGAGTGGATCATATAATATATATATATATATATGGTAACTAATGCAGGTTATATATTTCACATATATAGGAAAATTTTTAAAAAATAATACTTTTAAAAAAATAATACAACGTTACATTTATTTTGATAATTAAGCAAAACAGAAGTGCACGTGTTCAAAGACAAAACTTGTGGGGTCAGATGAAAGCATATTATTTGAGGAGAAAAAAAGTAAAATAATAAGTCATGTATTATTTAGAGTTTTGGACGTGCATATAATGCCTGACTCAGCTGAAACCATGTTTGTAAAGAGATTAATGCCTTCATAAAAGTTTGATAAATTTTTTCTAATGAGAACGTACGGCTACATACACAAATTGATAATGTGACTTTATAATATTTATTAGATTTACTTTATAATAAAAATAACATCTTTATAATCTGACATAACACATCAACTCACATCAATTATATATTTATTTTTATATAATTCTTTTATAGTTAAAACATTTCCCCTTCTTTTATTATTATGCGTTATAGGAAGACGTTAAGATTCTGAAGGACATGGGTGGAGATGCATACAGGTTCTCAATCGCATGGGTCCGAATTTTACCAAGTAAGATGATTCTCATCTACATAAATTAATCTCTAGCTAGCTAGACAGATTACTAATTTCCGGGATGAAAATTCAGACAATATTACAAAAAGGACATTAAAATTGGATAAATTATAATTATTATACATCAATATTGGAACTAGCTAGGTTGGAAATTTGGAATTCCATATAGGTTTTTTGAGCCTTCAATTAATATTATTAATTAATTGTAACAATTTCTTGTGGGGCCTATTTTCAGCTGGAAAGCTTAGCGATGGTGTGAATGCGGAAGGAGTCGCATACTACAACAATCTCATAAATGAGCTCATAGCCCAAGGTCATCATAATTTGATCCCATATATATATAATAGTTCTATTATATATAATTAATTATTATAAAGTGCTAATCTATAGTTTTCTTTACATAATTGAATATTGAATGCAGGTCTTACACCCTTTGCGACAATCTTTCACTGGGATATTCCCCAGACTTTAGAAGAAGAGTATGGTGGTTTTCTAAGTGAAAAAGTCATGTAAGCGACTGATTATATATGTAGTGATGCGTGTGTATTGATATATATATATATATAAAGTAATACTACATGCATTTACAGTTTTATTTACATTTAATATTTTTTCTAACACATATATGGTAATTATATTCAGCCCTGATTTCGTGGACTTTGCCGAAGTTTGCTACAAGGAGTTTGGCGATAGGGTAAAGCATTGGATAACACTAAATGAGCCATGGACGTACAGCAATGGTGGATACGCACAAGGGATGTTAGCACCTTTCCGATGTTCCTCCTGGTATAATCCGAATTGCACCGGTGGTGATTCCGGCGTCGAGCCTTATGTGGTTACCCATAACCTTCTTCTTGCTCATGCTCAGGCTGTTCAAGTGTACAAGAGCACATATCAGGTAATTCTTCTCCATCTTTACCATATATTTTACACACCGATAATATTCAGTATGATCTTTTCATTTCCGGGGGTAGAATACCGTGATCTTAAGCAAATCATGTTCACTATATATATATATATATATTCAGGCAACACAAAATGGTACTATCGGGATAACCCATGTGTGCTACTGGATGGAGCCATACTCTAACTCAGCCGCAGACCGTAATGCCTCCTTCCGTGCCCTTGATTTTATGTGCGGATGGTAAGTAATTCTAGCTTGAGTACTGTTTTCGAGTTTATATATATATGTAAAATTTTATTTTCTTAAAAGTATTATTGGAATCCACAAAATAATTATACAAAATAATTTTACAAATTAACGTGATTTTATTTGATCTGTTAGATCTACTATTTTATAATAAAATAATAATTTTACAATCTGACAAATTTTATAAAGCTACGTAATCTTGTGAGATTACTTTTATATAATTTATTTATGACTAAAATTTTTATCATATATTTATATATATATATATGTATATATAATATGCAAGGGTTATTAAATGTATATTACTAATGCATGCAGGTTTATGGAACCAATGATAACTGGCGACTATCCAGCAAGCATGAAATATCTGGTCGGATCAAGATTACCCACTTTCACTACAAACCAATCTGCCATGATTAAGGGCGCATATGATTTTGTCGGATTGAATTACTATACCGCTAATTATGTTGCCGACGCACCATATCAATATGTCAACAAATCCTACATGACAGATGGTCAAGTTAATCAAACAAGTGCGTAGTACAATTAAATTCCATTTCAATTACTGATTTTATATGTTTTAATCATTTCTATTTAACCATCATGTTTTTTCTCACTGTGCATTGCAGCTTCTCGCAATGGGGTCCTCATTGGTCCTTCGGTATATATATGCTAATTAATTAATAAACCGACATTTCTTTTTAGTTATATTGAATAATAAATAGTAATAATAATAATATTGATCATATCGATCTTATTAAAATTGCAGACTGGTTCATCTTGGCTCAAAATTTATCCTAAAGGACTTCGTCAGCTTTTGACCTACTTCAAGTATAAGTACAATGATCCGGACATTTATATCACTGAGAATGGTATCTCTCAGCTCACTCTCTGCATGATGTTTTTCTTTTTCTTTTAATTTTTTCTCTCCCATTAATTAAAGGAAATGAAATACTGGTAAAAGTGGTATTTTTGATGTCCATTTGAATCTAATTAAGTGAGACCCTATCTAATATGTTATTATAGGAGTTTCCGAGGTCAATAACTCTACCTTAACGGTTGCGGAATCTCTTGTGGACAAGCAAAGAATCGAATATTATTATGGACATCTTTCCTATCTTAACCAGTCAATTGGGTAAGTGCTTTTTCATGGTAAATATATAGTACTTCTGACCTGATCTACGTTCTCTCGTACAAAAACTAGTTGACAATTTTTGCATTTTTGAACAGGGAGGACGGTGTGAAGGTGAAGGGATACTTCGCTTGGTCTCTCATGGACAACTATGAGTGGAACTCGGGTTATACAGTTCGTTTTGGCCTCTATTTTATTGATTATAACAATAACCTGACAAGATATGCTAAACTATCGGCCCACTGGTTCCAGAACTTCCTCCTAGCTAGCTGAAGATGCTCGATCCATCGTATTGGAAGCTGAAAATATTTATGGTTCCATCTATGTAATTTCTCTCTAAATAATCATGTCCTGACCTTTGTGTACGGACTCAAATCCTTGTTAAATAATAAAGCGCTTGGCGCCTACGCGGTTGCTAAAAAAAAAGAAGGTCTAAGCAATGAGTACAGGCGCCGCAGACTCATAGTCATGCCATCCTTTCTTATTATGATCGCTTTGTCTAATTTTTGTAATTTTGCCGTATTGCATAGTTCACGTCTTCTGAATCTTACTTATTAATTATGAATATTGGTCAAGATCACGTGTTAAAGTTTTTAGAAACCTAACCCATCATGCGCACGTTCGTCTTGATCAAGCAGTAGTTTTATAATTTTTTCCATGCAACAAGAAAATGGAAGAAGGGATATAATTTATAGTGAGAATAATATTATATTGGAATATTATTATAAAAACTGTTTGTTTGTAGTCAATTAATTTTTTTTACATGATTGATTACTTTCTGTTAAAAAAAATCTACTTTCTTCACAAATCATCATTTTCATTGCAAATAATCTATTACAAATATTTGTTTTTTAATGTTGATGGAGCTTAATTAATATATATGTATATATGTTGGAGAAAGTACTCTATGAGATAAGACTCTGGGTGAGATAATTATAATAAATGTCTGTATTATTTGTATATAAACTGAGCCTCATGTGACAAATGAACGGTTAAGTATACCATTATATCAAAGAACTATGGTTGATAAATATTCTCCAGTTTAGACAATATCATAGCAATTTTGCTTTTCATAGGGTACAAAACTTCTATATTCAACGTTCTAGCACATTAATATTTGAAAAACGCACTAAGCTTAGTCAAAACCATGCGTAGATCTCTCATCAAATACCCACGAATAGAAATTGCCAGTAAACGTTGTAAGAATACATAACAATCCAGACTTTTAATCTAGTAACTTTCCAATCATTTGTCTCCACACAAAATATGTGCTCCTTTAATAGTACTTTGCCAATGCTGACGTAGCAGGGGCAATTATTTTGGTTTTGCTAGGGTTTTTGCCTTTCTTGTTCCGCCATTCTGTTCTGTTATGCCCTCCTATGACCTAGTTGCCGGTAGGATGGCTAAGTCGGGCATCATTGTGGTGGGAGAAGAGGATCTGAGTAGAAGCCGAAAGGAGTTTGATGCGATTGGGCGTGAGAAGCGGTCTTTTGTGGAAGCTTTGAGGCGCCCTTGCCTAATCCGAAGTTTTGTATCCCTGTGAGGAAGCCGGAAATGATTCAGGGAGTGCTGGGGTTCGCTTTTACTGATGCTGAGGTGGAACGAGTTGCTGATGATTTAAAGTTTGCTTTGGTCTTGAAGTTTATTTCGAAAAGTCCGTCGATTGATGTTCTGAGGCGACTGATTATCAAATCGTGGGGTTTTCTTGTGGTTCCAATGGTGACTTTCATGGATGATCATCATGTGTTATTGCATTTGGCTAATGAAAGGGATTATAAACATGTGTGGGCGAGGGCGGGAAGGGTTATTGCTGGTTGTAATTTTCGTTTGTTCAACTGGGCTATGGATTTTGATAATGCCAAGGAGCCTTCTTTAGCCCCTCAATGGATTTTTCTTTTGGGTCTACCTCTCCATCTATACAGAGAGGATTGTCTACAGAGTTTTGCCTCTATTTTTGGTCAGTATTTAGGTACCAATAATAACACTCTGTATAGGACTAGAGCTACTTAAGCTCGGATGTGTGTGGAAGTGGATTTGTTGGCAGAATTGGTGAAAGGTTTTTCGATAGCAATTGGGCAGCATCTGTATTGGCAAAAGGTTGTATATGAGAACTAGGTTTTTACTGTAAAAAGTGTTGCAGACAGGGGCACACGGATGTGGTGTGTCGTCCTGGGGATGAGGCAAAGAAAGGTGTCAAAAGTTTAGGTCTGGTTAAATATTGGAGACAAGGGGAGGAAAAATTCTGGAAAGAGGTGGGGAAGAAAATGTCCAAGAATGATAGAAAGGAGAAAAATGCTGTCAATGTGGCTACAAAAAACCAAGTTGTCAAAGTTACGAATTCTGAAATCAATGTGATTTTGGTGGAGGGGGATGGAAATGGTGTGGAGGATAAGGGGAAGCAAATTGTGGGTCTGGAGATGGCAAATCCCATGGCTGATCAAAATTTGGGAGAAAAGCGTTGGGGAGATGTTTTGGCAGAGGAAGGAGAAATTACAGTTGAGGAGGGTCCTGTGATTGGGAATGGAGGGACTGAGGCCAGGAATAGTTTTTTTTGTAGGGGATGGAGTTGCTTTGCAGGATGAATCTCGAGGGGATCAGGCTTTAGAAGAGGGCCCTGTGGTGTGTAGTAATAGATTTGAAGTTTTATCTGAAGGTGATGAAGGTGTAGAAGTGGATGCTACAAAAGATTATGATTCCAATCCAGGCTTGAGTAATGCTGTACCGGATTCACAAGTGGATGAAGTTGTGCGTCGATCTCGAAGGGTGAAAACCCAAGCCAAGAAATTGAATTTATAATGGAAAACATGTTGGTATGGAATGTCCGTGGTTTGGTCACTTCCAAAAGAAAAGTTAAATTGTTGGCGAGAAAGTTTGATGTCTCGATTTGGCCATCTCTAAACCTTTTCAGAATGTGTTTAAGCTTAATAGATGGGCGCGTAGTATTGATCTCCCTGTCGTTTGTGATAATTTTGATTGTGGGGGGAAATTATGGATTTGTTGGAAAGAAGGAGCAAATGTGGAGGTTGTTGACATTAACAACCAAAGCATTTCCGTTCTCTTGTCTGAATTACTTGGGGTAAGATTTGTTACGTTCGTGTATGCTAAATGTTCTCAAGGGGAACGAAGGGAACTCTGGGAGTACCTTTGTAAGTTTTCTTGTGTTGGTATTCCTTGGATTTTCTTGGGTGATTTTAATACCATTCGTTTTAATGCGGAAAGAGTTGGTGGGATCCCAAGGTTAAGATCATCAATGGAGGAGTTCGATAATTGTATCAGATCTTGCGGATTGGTAGACTGGAAGATGGATGGGAAGCAACTGTCCTGGTGTAATGGTCAGATGGGATTGGCTAGAAGCTGGGCAAAGCTGGACCGGATTCTGGTTAATAATGAGTTAGTAGCTTGGCTTGGTAATGCGGCTGCTAAGTATTTGAAGAGGAATTCATCAGATCATTCCCCGATGATATTGCAGTTATCTCCAGTGTCTACATGCTATGGGTCATTTCCTTTCAGATTCCAAAATATATGGACAGACCATGATGGGTTTTTTAGCTTTATTGACAGAATCTGGAATGATACCCAAGTGGTAGAAGGTGGGTTATATAATTTGGTTGCTAAGCTGAAACGCGTTAAGGTTGCTCTTCAGGCTTGGAACAAGGAGGTTTTTGGTAGAGTTGAGACCAATATGAGAGTACTTGAGGAAGAGATTGAGAATTTAGATGAATCTTTATTTGCTTTTTATTCTGAAGAGGCAAGTGAAGAGCTGGCTGTAAAGCAGCGCAAATTACAGGGGTGGTCTAAAAGAGTTGTGAGGGTGATCATAATAGAAGATATTTTCATTATCTTGTGGCTCAGCGCAGAAGGAAATCTTGTGTGAAGTTGATGAAGCTTGCAGATGGTACTGTGTTGGATACCCTAGAATTGGTACATGATGGGGCTGTTAAACATTTTGAATCATTTTTGTCTCAGGTGGTGGCTCGTGAAAGGCCAGTGCCAGAGGATTTAATTCTGTACTCTTGTGTCTGCAGATTTGATTTTGGCGTTAAGTTCTCTTTCAGATGAAGCTGAGATATTTCAAGTCTTTAAGTCGATTGATATAAATAGTAGTCCTGGTCTGGACGGGTTCGGACCGGTGTTCTTTATATCTTGCTGGAAAATTGTGAAGGCTGATGTTTGTAAAGTTGTACAAGAATTTTTCCAAGGAGGAGATTTGCCAAGGTTCTTTTCAGCTTCTTTTATAGTTCTTATTCTGAAAGTTAATGAGCCTTCTTCTTTTGATAAGTTTCGGCCCATTAGCTTGTGTTCTGTTTTTTTATAAAGTTCTGGCGAAGCTTTTGGTGAGCAGATTGTCCAAGATTCTTGAGAAAATAGTGTCGCAGGAACAAGGGGCCTTTATAAGAGGTAGAAGTATATTGCAGAATATTTCTTTGACTCAAGAAATGGTAAAACAACTCAATAAAAAGTCCAGAGGAGGGAATATGGTCTTCAAAATAGATATAAATAAGGCGTACGATCGGGTTGATTGGAATTTTTTGATGGAGGTTTTGAAGGCATTCAGTTTTCCAGATGATTTTTGCACTTTGATTTATAAATGCATTGCTTCTCCCTAGTATTCGGTGATGATGAATGGGACGTTCAAGGAGTTTTTTAAATCAGGCAGGGGCCTTCGCCAAGGGGATTCCATGTCGCCTTATTTATTTATTATTATGGAAGAGGTGTTGTCTCGACTTATTAAAGCAAAAATGGCTGAAGGTAAGGTTGGTTTGTTCTCTCATCCAGTGGGTGCTCCAGTGATATCTCACTTACTGTATGCGGATGATGTCATGATTTTTTCAAATGCATCAAAAGGTTTTGTTAGGGAATTGATGGGGATACTTAGATTTTATAAGAGGTGGTCAGGTCAGTGTATTAATTTGGAAAAGTCTGCAATTTATGTTTCAAAGTTACTGACTCCTAGACGAGTTAGTACTATCCTTTCTGAGACTGGGTTTTCACAAGGAGTATTCCCATTTACATACGTTGGTGTGCCTATTGTTGAGAGATGGCTTAAAGTTTCCTATTTTGATCCTCTGGTGAAGAAGATTGGTAAGAAGTTAGCTAGGTGGAAACAAAAGTTATTATCACAAGGTGGAAGGTTAGTCCTGTTGCGGCATGTGCTTTCAAGTATGCTGATTCATCTGCTCTCTGTGGTCCACATACCGAAAGCTGTTATCAGGAAATTGAATAGTTTGTTCACTTCATTTTTTTGGGGTGAAGCTAATGGGGTGAGTAAATGAAAATGGAGATCGTGGAGGAAGCTTTGTGCTTCTGTAGAAGAGGGGGAGGGGTGGGTGTTTGGGATTTTGAAGAGGTTCAAAAGTCTATTTTTTTGAAGTTTGTCTGGCAATTGACTTTTGAAAATACTTTATGGGCTAAGTTCTTTATAGCTAAATATGTTAAAAAAGGGAGTTTATTTAGACATGATGATTCTTCAATTAGTTCATATTTCTGGAGGAAATTGGTTGCTCAAATTCCAGTTTTTATGTAGCATTTCAAATGGAGGATTATGGAGGGTAATTTGTCTCTTTGGTTTGATAAAGTGCACGACCCGAGTATTAAAGTCAAAGATCTTATGCAAGATGGGTTTTGGGATGTGGATAGAATAAAGTCCTTGATTGGAGATGAGCTTATGTTGGAATTCTTAAATGTTGCAAGTTCGGTGAATCATAGGCCAGATACTCAAATTTGGATGCCATCAAATGGTGAGTTCTCTTCAAAATCAACATGGGAGATTCTTAGAAGGAAGTTCCAGATGTTTGGTTGGGGCAGATGTATTTGGAATGCTTGGATTCCAAAGAAAATGTCATTGTGTATTTGGAAAGATTTTTTTGGCTGTCTTCTGACAGATGATCAAATTAAAAAGTGTGGGATTCAGATTGTGTCTTGCTGCATTTGCTGTGTTGAAAGATGTGAGGAAAGTATTGATCGTGTCTTATGTAATGGTGAGGTAGCTGCTGACGTTTGGAAATGTGTTTATGCGCTGCTAAACCTCCCTTTTTCTCCTTCTTTATGTTGGAAGTCAAGAGTCTAGGCATTTCTAAACCGGGCCTCTAGATCTTCCAAGATTGGTTTTTATCATGAGTGTGGTTCCAGTGGTCGTCGTTTGGTGTCTTTGGCGTCGACGATGTGATGCCAGGATGGAAGGGACATGCGAAGGAGTTAACCAGGTTATGTATTACATTCTTTATTGGCTTAGATTTGTTTCTGGGAATGTGAATAAAGTTTCTAAACTATCTATGCTAGATAAATGCATTCTAGATAAGTTGGAGATTCTGGTTGTGGATCCTAGAATGAAAAGCTTGCAGATTGTTAAGTGGATGCGACCTTCTCCAGGTCGTTTTAAGCTTTTAACGTGGATGGCTCTTGTCTTGGTAATCTGGGTCCTACTAGAGGTGGAGGGATTCTTAGGGATGAAAATGGAAAATTTCTATTTGAGTTCTCAAGCTTTTTTGGTACGTGTTCTAACAATGAAGCTGAGTTGAGAGCGATTTTGGAGGGAATAAGGTGTTGTAAGCATATGGGTTTTAATGGAATAGATATTAAAGGTGATTCCATGGTGGTGGTAAACTAGTTTCGTTCTAAAACCTGTACAGCTTGGTATCTATGAGACTTTTGGGATGATCTAAGCTATTTGTTAGCTGATTTTGACCACTCAATTATGCATTGTTTCCGTGAAGCTAACTCTGTGGTGGACTGGGTTGCCAAGAATGGTGCGTTGGTTGTTAATAAGTTAATAAGGGATGTAAAATCTTTGGATAGAGAGGTGAGGGGTTTGTATAAATTGGATTGGGTGGTATTGCCATCTTTACGTGCCTCTTGATTTTTATATGGTTGGGTTTGGTTTTTTCTTTTGAGTTTTTTTTTTTTTTGCTGTTATCACGGTTTTCCTCCACCATAAGTGAGGTTTTTTAATAATATTGGGACAGGGCCTCTTTGAGTGGGGTTACTGGCTCTTAAAAAAAAAAATCATTTGTCTCCACACACCTTGTTAGATTTGAGGTATAACTGTCTGGTAATTTTATTTTCATTGACCACTCACAAAATCAGACCCTTTTGATCTTAAACAATGTATACTAACCAATCGGTATGTAGACAGACGAACCATATTCTTGGAAGTACATTTCTTATATAATTCCTAACCATTTCAGATTGTTTCTTGAGTTTAATACATCCTTTGTCTTTCCTTCAATTGACATCAACGTTCCTAAATAATTTTTTTCAATATGCATAACATCGAGACTATGCCTCAATTTTAATGTCGACCAATACTGGAGTTTAAAGAATATGCTTTTATTTGTACAATTCAAGTCATTCTCAGTTTGCTTTTGCTTTTCTTGTTCTTTACCAAACTCGTTTCTAGCCACATCTACCAATTGCATAAGTACATCTTGTCCAGATATATATGGTGGAGGGTGCTCTCATTCAACAGTCCCATCAAACATTCTAGAGTTTCTATGCCATCTATGATTAATACGTAATGTTGAACCCAAGGTTTCAAGTTTCATGTAAATCTACAAATGGATTTTGATGATAACAAATGAATCCAAAGAATAAAGGAGTCTCAAGCTCAAGTTGTCCACACAATATAATCAAGCACATCAAGGAAGCAAGCATGAGCAAGAAGGGAACAAGTTCACATTAAAATCATAGAGTAATGTTGTAAATCTCTTAAAAATTCAAAATTAGGATTAAGGCTCAAAATTAATATTTTATCATAAAGCATTAAAATACATTTTCCATATATGCATGAATATTTTGAAAATTAAATTTGAAAATTTTGAAAGATGATTGATTGTCATCTTTCACATGTGCATGACATGATTAAATGTTTGAATTTTGAAAATATTAAGATGATTGATTATCATCTTTCACATGTGCATGTTTTATTTGAATATTTTCAAAAGTGGTGGATGATTTTCTTGACTTATGCAAAAGGTAGATGTCTTTATTTGAAAATTTTGAAAAGTAAAGTGTGCTCCTTTTGTCATATGCAAAAAGTAAAAGATTATGTTTGAAATTTTTGAAAAGTAAAGTGTGCTCCTTTTGTCACATGCAAAAAGTAAAAATATTAGATTTGAAATTTTTGAAAAGTGAATGATGATTTTTTTGACATGAGAATCTTTTCAAATTTGAAATTGAAAACTCATTTGCCTATAAATAGTTCACTTGAGTTTTGCAAAATTCACAACAAGAGCTTACACATCTATTGCTAAGTTTTGCATCATTTCTTCAAAGCTCTCATTTTCTCTTTTCTAAAGTTTTGAGCCTTAATTCTTGTTCTTGTTGAGAGAGATATAGGTTGCGCTGTATTGTTTCTATCTCACTCATTGAGGAGTGTACTTTGATAGTCTACCTACTATCAACTCTTGTATTTGTAAAAGGGTGTGTATAACCCTTGTATGTGTAGAAGGTGTTCTACACAGAGAATAGTTAAATCACCAAGTGTGAGGTGATTGGAAGTGTAGAAGGTGTTCTACACGGGGAATAGTTAAATCACCAAGTGTAAGGTGATTGGAAGTGTAGAGGGTGTTCTACACGGATTCTTTGGAGCGGTGCTGCTCAAAGGTGTAATAGGTTTCTATCTCTACCTAAAGGAGATTGAATAGTGGATTTGGGAATCCTCAAGAGGTAGCTTGAGGCGAGGACGTAGGCAGTGGGGCCGAACCTTGTTAACATACTGAGTTTGCTTCTCTCTTACTCTTACTATTTATATTTATTGTTGTTTCATATTTTGTTTATATTTTATATTATATATTTGATTTATAATTGTTATTTTTTTAAATACAACTCAATTCACCCCCCCTCTTGTGTTAGTCATCTGGGCAACAATTGGTATCAGAGCTAGAGCTCTATTATAAGATTAACTATCTTTTGAGTTAAGATTTTATGGCTAACATTGCAGCTTCATTTGGTGAAGGTCAATCCAGCAGTCGGCCTCCACTCTTTTGCGGAGACAATTACTCATTCTGGAAAGTTAAAATGAGAATATTCCTTCAGGCTCAAGGTCGAAAAATCTGGAAATGCATTGTAAATGGACCTTATATTCCAACAAAAGTGGTTGATGGAGTAAAGGTCAAAAAGGAAGAAGAAGAGTTTAATCGTGAAGACGATAGACTTTATACTTTGAATTTAACTGCTATGAATTTATTATATAATGCTCTCAATGGTAATGAATTTAATAGAGTAATGACTTGTGCTACAGCAAAGGAAATTTGGGATAACTTGGAAGTTACTTATGAAGGAACTTCTCAAGTCAAGGAATCAAAAATTTATATTCTTACTCATGAATATGAAATGTTTAAGATAAATGATGATGAATCTATTTCTAGTATGTACACTCGTTTTACTAACATCATAAATAGTTTGACAGCTCTTGGCAAAATTTATTCCAAAGTGGAGATAGTAAGAAAAATTCTCAACTCTCTACCAAAACGTTGGGAATCAAAAGTGACAGCGATTCTTGAAGCTAGAGACCTCAAGAAGCTCGAAGTGAATGAACTCATCGGATCACTTATCACCCATGAGTACACATTGAAAAGAGGAGAAGAAGAAGGAAAGTCAAAGAAAAGCTTGGCACTTAAAGCTGTTCCACATGAAAGTGAAAGTAATGAAGATGAGGAAAATGACGACAAAGATAAAGAAATTGCGATGATAGTAAGAAGAATTCAGAGGTTCTTAAAGAAAAATAAAACTCCTCTAAGGAAATCCTTCAATAAGTTTTCCAAGAAAGATTCAGGTAAAAATGACACTTTAATTTGTTATAAATGCAATAAACCTGGTCATATCAAGCCAGATTGTCCTCTGCTAAAGAAAGATCGAAACAAAGGCAAAAAAGCAATGAAAGCTACGTGGGATGATGATTCAAGTAGCTCAAATAGTGAAGCAAGCAATGGAGAATCATCAAATCTTTGTCTTATGGCTAAAGATGACATTGAGGTAACAAATCTTGATAATATTGAAGATATTTCATATGAAGAATTGCAAAATGTTTTAGAAGAGGTATATGAGGAATTTGAAAAATTGGGTATCAAGTATACTGTTTTGAAAAAGAAAAATTCTTCTTTAACAAACGAAATTGATATTTTAAGAAAAGAAAGTATTGTTTTGAAAGATGAAAATCTTGAGTTGAAGAAAAAGAAAACTGATTTAGAAAATATTATTGAAAACTTTACGAATGGAAAAAGAAATTTTGAAAAACTTCTTATTAGTCAAAAATGTGTTTTTGATAAGGCAGGCTTGGGATATAAGCCAAAACAAAAATACAAATCTTATAAAAACTTCTTTGATAATCCTTCTACATCAAAATCCAATATTCAAAATTCTTTTCATAAAAATAATTTTGTTAAAAAAAGATACTATTATAATCACTCAAGTTCTTCGTATATGTCACATGCTATTTGCAATTTTTGTAATAGAAATGGTCATAATTATTTTGCTTGTCCTATTAGAAGAAAACATACAATGACTATTAGGGCCATATGGGTACCTAAAAATCTTATTTCTTCTAATATTAATAAATAAAGGACCCAAAGAACTTGGGTACCAGGAATTGTTTTTAATTGCTTTTGTAGGTATGTATGAAGTATTCTACAGGTAAAAATAAATGATTTTTAGATAACGGATGCTCAAGATACGTGATAGAAGACAAAACTAAATTCATTGACTTCACTTCTAAAGAAAAAGGATGTGTGATATTTGGAGACAATTCAAAAGGAAAGATCATGGAAATAGAAGGAAAGATCATCAAGACTTAGTACAAGATGCAACCAAATAGTGGAAACATATGAAAGATCATCCAGCGGAATAAATTCTAGGAGAACCTTCACGAAATGTAAGTACTCGATCATCTCTTAGAAATATTTGCAATCATACTGCTTTTCTATCTCAGATTGAACCTAAAAATATTGATAAAGCACTTCTTGATGAATCTTAGATTCTAGCTATGTAAGAAGAGCTTAATCAATTTGAAAGAAATGATGTTTGAACACTTGTTCCCAAACCCAAAAATCATACTATTATTAGAACAAAATGGGTTTTTAGAAACAAGAAACATGAGTTCGGAGTCATTACTAGAAATAAGGCTCGACTAGTGGTCCAAGGTTTCAATCATGAAGAATGAATCAATTATGATGAGACATATGCACCAGTCGCAAGATTAGAAGCTATTCGAATGCTACTTACATATGCTTGTTATAAAGATTTCAAACTTTTTCAAATGGATGTTAAAAGTGCTTTCTTAAACGGTTTTATAAATGAAGAAGTATATGCTGAGCAACCTCCAGGTTTTGAAAATCATATTTCTCTAAATCATGTTTTCAAACTCACAAAAGTACTATTTGGACTCAAACAAGCTCCTAGAGCGCGGTACGAGAGATTCAGTAGTTTCTTGATTGAAAAAGGCTTTTTAAAAGGAAAAATTGATACAACTCTTTTCATTATATACGAAAATGATGATATTCTTTTAATTCAAATTTATGTTGATGATATAATATTCGGTGCTACTAATGAAAATATGTGCCAAGTTTTTGCTAAGACTATGCAGGAAGAATTTGAAATGAGCATGATGGGAGAGCTTATATTCTTTCTCGGATTGCAAATTAAGCAAGCAAAAAGTGGGATATTCATCAATCAATCAAAATATATTAAAAAATTGCTGAAGAAGTTTGGGATGGAAGGTGCTAAGGAAACTGGAACACCAATGAGCCCATCCACTAAACTTGATAAAGATGAATCCGGTAAACTAGTTGATTCGAAGGTATATCGAGGTATGATTGGTAGCTTATTATATTTGACAGCCGGTAGACCAGATATTATGTTTAGTGTATGTTTATGTGCACGTTTTCAATCATTTCCAAAATAATCTCATTTGATTGCAGTCAAGCGGATTTTTAGATATTTTGCCAATACCATTGACTTAGAGTTATGGTATCCTAAATACACTTCTTTCGATCTTATTAGTTATTCAGGTACCGATTATACTGGTTGCAAAGATGATTGAAAAAGTTTTAGTAAAACATGTCATTTCTTAGGTCATGCACTAGTTCCCTGGTTTAGTAAAAAAAGAAACAAAATTCTGTTGCACTATCTACTGCTGAGGCAGAATATGTTTCTGCGGGTAGTTGTTGTGCTCAAGTTCTTTACATGAAGCAACAACTTGAGGATTTTAAACTTATGTATAATCACATTCTAATCAAATGTGATAATACAAGTGCTATAAATCTTAAAAAAAAAAAAAACCCAATACAACATTCTAGAATTAAGCATATTGAAATAAGATATCATTTTTTTTGAGATCATGTGCAGAAAGGCGATATAGTACTGGAGTTCACAAACACACACGATCAGTTAGCAAATATATTCACAAAACCCTTACCAGAAGATAGATTATTTATGATTAGAAGAGAAATAGGTATGATGCATGTTATGAATATCTCTTGAAAGATAGATCAGAGTTCATAAAAACAGAGAGATATTTTTTTAAATACTTTTACATAAACTTGAGGTTCTTAGCCTCATGTTTGAGACGCTCATTCTCTTCATACAATATCATGCCATCCCTATCCATGGGAACTGGCAAGCGGAATGAAGAATCCAATAGAGATTTCAACTTTTTATTCTTCTGCCGAAGGATTCCTTCCCTTGTGTGAGACTCTTGAACAATTCGTTGAAGTACAACAATTTGTTCTTTAAGCTTTTCAACCTCATGATTTTTGACTTGTAGCCGCTGGGAAAAAGCGACAATAGAGGATGAGTAGCGAGTCCCGAGACTCACCAAGTCGTAGATAGCATCGGAGTCTGGTTTATTAGCCAAACTGTTGTTCTCTTGCTGCAACAAGGCGCCAATGGTAGCTGCAGAAAGGACATGAGATTGAGATGTAGAATACCTCATGAATGCATCTAGAGGAATGTTAGAAGAATGAGCCATTGAGAAAGAATTGAAAACTTAAAGCGAGAATATTGAAGGAATGCAGATGAGTTATAGAGATGAGAATAAGATTTGATGCAAATCGGATGAACTTTAAAACTGATTTTATAGAGATAGCATAAAGAACAAGACAAACTATTGTCTCTTCAAATCTTATTAGTCAAAAGAAATATAAGATATGTTGGACACACATTGTCAAAAGTTTTCTTACTAGAAAAACGGTTCTCTGCTCCTATCATGGCATTGACGGCCTTGGGAGAGAAGATTGATAGTTGATGCGTCAATGGTTCCTGATTCAAGTCTGGAACATTAGTGGAAGAGAATTGTTCGGTCATTCTATCGTTATGGAGAAACAGAACTTATGTCAAGAAGCAATGTTTTTTTTTTGTATCCGATTGGTGAAAATGATTTTTTTTTTTTTATAGAAACTCAGAGCCTTCAAACCCGTTTGTGAACAACATCAGGCGATTGATCTGCTTTCGCACCGACTGCTAGAGCTAAGCCTCCAACCTTTACAGGTTTTGTCAGATACGCATGGCTCCGCACCGAATTGCCAGAGTTAGACTTCCAACATTTGCAGGTTTTTGTCGGACATGCATGGCTCCGCACCGCATTGCCAAAGCTAGGCCTGCAGCTTTTGCTGTCTTTGTCGGACACGAATAATTTTAATTATTCATCTTCAAATCTCTGAAACATCTAATTCGTCAATAACATCAAGCGGATTTAAATCTTCTTCCGCACCGAGATGATAAAATTCGGCTTCAACGTTTGCAAGTTTTGTTGGACACGGGTGGTTCTAATTTCTACAGTCTCTACTAACGCAGCATTTTATTTATCTATTGGTTATTGTAGGAATATATCTTATTGAGTTGATTATGATTCCTTTTTAATGATGCCAAAAGGGGGAGAAGTTTTAGACTAGAACTTTAATATTGTTTAAATTGCTAAACTTGTTATATATACTTGGAATTATATTTATATTTTTGCTTGAAAAACTAACGCACATTCTCAGGGGGAGCTTAAGTATTAATACAAGTTTCAGGTTCTACCAAGTATTTGTCATCATCAAAAAGGGGGAGATTGTTGAACCCAAGGTTTCAAGTTTCATGTAAATCTACAAATGGATTTTGATGATAATAAATGAATCCAAAGAATAAAGGAGTCTCAAGCTCAAGTTGTCCACACAATATAATCAAGCACATCAAGGAAGCAAGCATGAGCAAGAAGGGAACAAGTTCACATTAAAATCATAGAGTAATGTTGTAAATCTCTTAAAAATTCAAAATTAGGATTAAGGCTCAAAATTAATATTTTATCATAAAGCATTAAAATACATTTTCCACATATGCATGAATATTTTGAAAATTAAATTTGAAAATTTTGAAAGATGATTGATTGTCATCTTTCACATGTGCATGACATGATTAAAGGTTTGAATTTTGAAAATATTAAAATGATTGATTGTCATCTTTCACATGTGCATGTTTTATTTGAATATTTTCAAAAGTGGTGGATGATTTTCTTGACTTATGCAAAAGGTAGATGTCTTTATTTAAAAATTTTGAAAAGTAAAGTGTGCTCCTTTTGTCATATGCAAAAAGTAAAAGATTATGTTTGAAATTTTTGAAAAGTAAAGTGTGCTCCTTTTGTCACATGCAAAAAGTAAAAATATTAGATTTGAAATTTTTGAAAAGTGAATGATGATTTTTTTGACATGGGAATCTTTTCAAATTTGAAATTGAAAACTCATTTGCCTATAAATACCTCACTTGAGTTTTGCAAAATTCACAACAAGAGCTTACACATCTATTGCTAAGTTTTGCATCATTTCTTCAAAACTCTCATTCTCTCTTTTCTAAAGTTTTGAGCCTTAATTCTTGTTCTTGTTGAGAGAGATATAGGTTGCGCTGTATTGTTTCTATCTCACTCATTGAGGAGTGTACTTTGATAGTTTACCTACTATCAACTCTTGTATTTGTAAAAGGGTGTGTATAACCCTTGTATGTGTAGAAGGTGTTCTACACGGAAAATAGTTAAATCACCAAGTGTGAGGTGATTGGAAGTGTAGAAGATGTTCTACACGGGGAATAGTTAAATCACCAAGTGTAAGGTGATTGGAAGTGTAGAGGGTGTTCTACACGGATTCTTTGGAGCGGTGCTGCTCAAAGGTGTAATAGGTTTCTATCTCCACCTAAAGGAGATTGAATAGTGGATTTGGGAATCCTCAAGAGGTAGCTTGAGGCGAGGACGTAGGCAGTGGGGCCGAACCTCGTTAACATACTGAGTTTGCTTCTCTCTTACTCTTACTATTTATATTTATTGTTGTTTCATATTTTGTTTATATTTTATATTATATATTTGATTTATAATTGTTATTTTTTTAAATACAACTCAATTCACCCCCCCTCTTGTGTTAGTCATTTGGGCAACACGTAAAGAGCAATGATGACCCATAAAACAGAGTTTCCTCTCATAAGTAAGCTACTTAGATTGTGTGTATTTGTTACATGTTGGACATTCTATTTTTTCCTTGGTGCTTGAATCTAACAAGTTTCTATATGCTGAAAAATCATTTATTGTCCATAAGGTTGCAACATACATATTGAAATAAGTACTTGTTGATGTATCAAATGTATCGACCTCATTCTCCAATAAATCTTTCAACTCAGCAATCAATAGTTGTAAATGTACATCTAAACCATTTTTGGGTGATCTCAGACGAGGAATGAGAAAACTCATCACAAAATATGGATCTTTCATATATTTTCATGGTGGTAAGTTATACGACATAAGTACAATCGATTAAGTACTGTGTGAAGTACTCATATTTCTAGATGGATTAAATCCATCTATTGCCAGCCCAAGATGCAGATTATAAGGTTCTGCAGGAAATATGGCGCTTGCGTCCTCCACGTGTGAACAGGTAGAAAACGACACACTCGGATGATGATTACACGAGTCACACCCTATCGATAAGTGTTCCAAGGTGTATGCATCAAGCATAAGGTGTATAAATAATATTTGCAATGGAAAGAAAAAAGCATAAATTCTAGTACCATAAATTTAAAATGTATAATTCAATCAAAAATTCGTTACAAAATTATTACAATTACCCAAATGACTAATAAGGTAAAGACAAATTCTCACCTCACAATTATAACACTCCAAAACTTCACTTCTCGGGTGGAGCCAGTCTAATGCTCAAACTCGACTTCTACAACAAATCTACGATTCCATAAAACAGATTTTATAATGAAGAGATGTGAATCTTAGCAAGTAAGCAACTAAACACAACCAAGAGTTTACAATACATTCATGCAACCAACACGTTCCACAAATACACAATATTACATGCAAGAATAAATCTGTCAATTTTCTCAAAAATGACACATTAACACATACATGCCAAAAATCCTATTTTTAGTCCATAACACAAACCACACATAAATAAGTAAAATAGATCTGTCATTTCTTAGAAAGGAACGCATCTATTCGTAAAGGTCAAAAACCTAGTTTCTGTGACGCCCCCAACTCTCACGTACACAAACACGGGAATTGAGGCATTGGGATGATAACAACACGGGTCACACACCCTAAAAAAAGTGCTAAGTGTATGTGTACAAGTGACATGCATAAAATTAACGCAGTGGATAACTGAAGTCAATATTTAAGTACCAGAATTTTTAGAAATATTTTACAAAATAATTTAATACAAATTGTCTAATAGAAAATTTAATACAGTCATCCCAAAGTTAAAATATTGAAATACATAATTATCAAAACTGGGAATAACATTTTCCAAGATAATAGATTACAGTAAATCAATCCGATGGCAGAGTCGCCTCCTTAGGCTCAGCCTCATTGTCATCTGTATCCAAAATCTATGACGTCAAAAAATGGCATCGTAGGTAAGTACAATCCAACCAAACTACAAGATATAAAATATATTCATGCAACGATACAACATTTGAATGTGACACCATATGCATAAAGTTCACAAATCATCATTCTTAAAATAAACAAATAAACCACTCACGCCAAAATCTCATTTGGACCAAAATAAATCCATTTAAAAACAACTACCATTTTCCCAAAAAATGGTACTCAAAACAATTTATCAAAACCCGTTATTTTCCCAGAAAATGGCTCATAAATCCAATTAATACAGAAGGTGAAAATCGCCGGCGGGACTCTACTACCATCCCTGTTTACCCCCATCACCAATGACATAGACACTCCAATCATAGCATGCGTTATGTATCACTGTCCCCGATATGACATACACACATTACCAATCATAACGGGCGTTACGTATCGCTGTCCCCGTTATGACTTACACACACTCCTTTCAATGCGGGCGTTACGTATCGTCGTCCCTGATATGAAATACAACCACGGACCATAACAGGTGTTACGTATTGCCGTCCCCGTTATGACTCCGTCAAAACTGTTAAAATCCATAAACCCAGTAATACTGTAGGTGGGAATTATAGGCGGGATTAAACCATCAAACCTGCTTATCATCATCCCTACAGTACATCTCACATAGAAACCTCAAAACATTAATTACACACATAAACCAGTGTGCAATTACACAATACGTACCACCATAAACAATTATCCAACAATCAACAAGTTCAATTATCAACCAAACACACAATTGTTAATGCAAAATATATTTAATTCTTAAATTTTATATGAAAAATACTTACAATACACTTGTTAATAAATCCCTGAAGTTATTGAAAATTTCGAATAACGATTCTGCGCTTCCAACGATGTACCCGCTGCTATAGCCACGTGCCAATGTGTATAAATCATTACAAATAATTAATTATTAATATTGGAAACAACTAAAGTAATTAAAAATAGATTTAAACAAAAACCAATAAAATAAGACAACATCAATAACAATAAATAATATTAACAAATTAATTAAACAGTTAACGTAAATAGAACGATATTTACTCATATATAACCAAATTAGATAATAATTCCAATTATTATAAATTAGATAAATTAATCGTCTTAATGAAAATAAATAAAATGCAATTATTATTTGACTAAACTGAACACTTGATCATAAATAAAATCATACTACAAAAATACATTAAGATTAGCACATAAATCAATTAATCATTTAAATTAGAAAAAAATGTTTACTGAGAGTATCGTAAGCGATGTAAAACGGTGATTTTAACGCGAAAAAATACCCAATGAAAACCCCACTATAATTTTTGAATTTAGATGGGGTTTGAAGAGGAGACATTCTAGTTTGAGTTGAGAAGAAGAAATGAACAAAAAAAGGTAGTTAAACACACGATTTTAGACCCAAAACAAAGCAAGGTAATAAGAGTTGATTTTCAGAGTGGTTTTCCGCATAGTTCGATGACGATATATAGGTTGGAAAAAGCTGGTTTTTAGGTGGGAAAAATCACGTGAAAGTTTACTAACATCAAGCCAAGACAACCAATGCTGAAAAGAAGAAGAATATTTTAGCTTTTCGGATGAAAACTGGTGGCAAAACATGGCTGGAAGCTCACGGTTTCAGACCATATTTTGGGCATGTACAGCACGGATCGGATAGAGAATCAGAGAGGAAATATTCATCTACACGCAAGGAAAATGATGGAGTCATGCGTGTGAATTAAACTGATGAAAGCTGCAATGAATCGACCTAAGATTTACGGGTATACATGGACGAAAACAGGAGAGATGAGAAGAAGAAAGAGAAGAAAAGAATAGAAGATTGGCTAGAACGTGCGATAGAAGGCCAATGTATTATTTAAACAAAGGCCAAAACGGTGCCCTTTTTGTAAAGGAGAGGAGCTGACTTCAAAGGGTGATGGGCCAGGTTGATCATGGGCTGGGCTGTGCTATCAAAATAAGCCAAACTTAAATTAAAAGCCAACTTTATACAACAATATATATATATATATTTATGCGAAACCGAAAATCATTTAAATAAAATAAAATAAATTACATTTCTTTAATTTAAATACCAACATAATAAAATAGTGGGATTAAATTCCAAGAGTTTAATTAAATGCGTCACAAGTACAGTAAAATAAATAAAAGCCAAATGAAAACACTACAATTCAATATTAATAAAATAAAATATTTAAAACCCAACAATGAACTAATTTAAATTAAAGAGAAATTTAAATATAAAACATTAATTAATATTAAGAAAGCACATCAAATTAAATTCTACAACTTAAAATAAAACATAAACAAAACAATGAAAAACACATTTAATTTAAAACAATAGAACCATTAATCATAATAATTTAAATAGTCCTCCAATAAAAATACACGTAAATACAGGGAATCACAATTTCGGCCCACAACACAACCAAACTTAAGTAAAACTGATCCATCCTTTCCCAAAAAGGAACACATCTGCCCATATACGCCAGCCGACCTTTCCCAAAAAGGAACACATCTATTAGCACACGCCAAAAACTCAGTTTCTGGCCTACACACAATTTTGTGTTATTTTATTAAGCATATACCATGGTTTCTCCTAGGGATCATCCATACATTTTGGCTTATTTCGTCACACATGGATAACAATCGTGCATGTGACTTCGTAATAGGCGATGTCCAGCTTTGCACCTAGTGCGTACCATAACCAAGCATCTCCTAATCCCTGTTAGTAGAGGGGCCACAAAGTCGGCACGAGAACGTTATCATCTTGTCCGATCCCGTTGTCGCCCAAGGACAACCCAGGGACGTTACTCAATTTTTATTCGCTTCTGAGTGATCAGAGAAGCTCCACCAGGATATTTTCGCATCTTGGCCTGGAGTCGTGATACACACATGCACCCACATGATGTTCCAACAATCAACATGGTAGCATAGCACAAATAAATGCTCACAAGAATTTAATAAGGATGCATATGCATGATAAACAATTATAGGACCATGGCATGGCAACAACACCGAAAAGCAACCATATTACAATTATATTAAATATTTAATCCACAACCAACCAAACTATGAGGCGATCCCATCCTCCATTTAACATCCTCGGACCCAACCAACCTATTCCCATTTTATTGTTAATATTATTATCAGTTACCAACACTTCAAAGCTGAAATAAAAGGGTTAGCGTATGAATATTATTTTAAATCCTTAATTTGAGTTTGGAAGATTACTTATAGCACCCATAAGCAATCTAGGTCATTAAGCGTCAGTTCACGATCCTACGATTAAACGAGCTCGTACAATATGACTTAAATAAATACACTTACACAATACAAGAGAGAAAGTGTTATACCATAATAGGGTAAACTTGTACGTTGACCGCCTCCTGGCACGGCTAGTGGCGTCGGAAGCCACTAACTTGAGTGTTAACTGTTTCGTTGAGATCAGTGCGACAACCTTGGGACAAGAATATCTCGAGTTTCAGATCTAGGGTTTTGGTCATTAGATCTGGGTCATATAATGGTGGCGAACATAATGAGGAGTTTGTCAACAGTGGTTGAAGGGTTGTACATTGCAGGTAACGCCACGTACAGTGATGCCAACTATGTAAAGTGGTGGTTTGGGCTAGGGTGCTCGATCTGACATCGGAAGTTAAGGGAATACTCATCGGAGGAAGGGGAATCTCATGACGGTAGTGATGAGATGGTGCAACCATTGGAGTGTGGTGGATCAAGCTTGGAAAGTGTGGAAACCCATTCTCAAGTTTGTATTTGCTTGAGGGAGGTGGAGACTGGGTTGGAGGAGTGGAGTTAGGGGGAGGCTGCCTGAGGAAGGGGAGCATTTTGGTGGTGGTTGTGATGCCATCGGGTAGCAGACGACAATGCTGGGTTGCTTAACCCATGGGTTACAACAACCATTCGGGTGGAGAAGAAATGGGAGGAGAGGGGGTTACTGGTGGTGGGTTTTGCTTGTCGGAGGATGGGGAAGTTAGTGGGGATGGCGGTGAGGCCGTGGGGTGGCTCATGGCAAAGCTACGGGGCTTAAAGGTTCTGAAACCCATTTTGGATTTAAGGCCATGCGTGGAAGGTGGGGCTGCTGCGGGTGACACCATTGGTATGGGTGTGCTCGCTGGTAGTCTAGGGGTGACCGACGGTGAAAAATAGCAGCCGACGGTGGCGCTAGATTAGGGTAGAAGCCAAACGACCAAAGTGACGGCCTGTCATGCGAGAGAGAGAGAGAGAGAGAGAGAGAGAGAGAGAGAGAGAGAGAGAGAGAGAGAGAGAGAGAGAGAGAGAGAGGAGAGAGGGAAAAATTGGGGTTTGGTTTCCTATTCGAGCTATTTATAGGCTCTACGCATTAGGGTCTTCAAACGGATAAATGATATACTTAAAACACTCATTTGAAAACACATAAAATTAATTTAACTTAAAAACACTTAGAGGAAATTAAAATAGAATATTATTTCAACGTACCGTTCATTCTAAAATAATCTTCCTCATCATTAATTAAAATGATGAATTTTACTAATATTTAAAAGAATAAGACCACATATTTAAATCGAAAATTTAAAGCATAATTAAAAGATCATAATATTTTAATTAACTAAAATCGGGCTTATAAAATGATTTAGTACAATTATAATATTTTGAAACTCTTCAAAATGCCACCAAACATAATAGAATAAAAAAAATAAGACATAATAATTTAATAAGTTAAAATCAATGAACCAATTCGAAAGGGTCCAATAAAATAAAATGCTCAGTGAAACAAAATAAAACACAACAACTTAAACTATAATGAAACTAAAAATATTAAACCAAAATAATAATGATAACTATTCAAATGAAAGAATCAATAATACTAATTAATAAAATTACTAAAAATACTAAAATTAGAGATCTCACAAATCACCAGTAACCATAATAAATAAAACAACAATGATAGTAGTCAAATAAAAAGATATAACTAAACCACAAATAATAAATAAGATAAACCTCAAATAAATATTTTAAAATCAATTTAAATAACCAACAATAAGAATAAAAGCAAGAAGTAAAAATGTATAAAGCTTTGGGTTTAATAGGAAACCATGGGTGTTCAAAATCAAGAAGACGAATATAAATGAATGGGCTCAGACCTAGCTTTCGAACAAACACTCAAAGCTCTCGAAATATTATTTTCGCCGCACCTCTCCACAAAACATCACACACTGTTGTTTTCTTCCCCATCCACCATTGCTCTCCTATTCCCAACAGGTAGGTTTCTCTCTAATGTCCATCTCCGTCCATTGAGTCTTATTTTTTGTGACTACCCCAACTCCCACTTAAGAAAATACGAGAATTGATGCGTCGAGATGCTGACAATTCGGGTCACACACCCCAACGACAAGTGCTAAGTATGCGTACAAAAAGATAATGTAAAATTAAAATGCACAGCAGACAAATTAAGTCAATTACTAAGTACTAGAATTTTCAAATATTACAAACCAGTTTAACACAAATTCTCCAACAGGAGATTTAATACAATCATTCCAAAGTTAAAACATTGAAATACATAATTATCAAAAATAGAAATAACATTTCTCAAAATAATAAATTACAATAAATCAATCTGAACGCGGAGCCGCCTCCTCAGGCTCAGCCTCATTGTCATCTGCATCCAAAATCTACGACGTCAAAAATGGCATCGTAGGTAAGTACAACCCAAATAAATCACAAAATATAAAATACATTCATACAACAACACAACACATGAACGTGACACCAGATGCATGAAACCCAAAAACCATCATCATTCTCAAAATGCATAATTTCCACACACGCCAAAATCTCATTTTGGCCCAAGATAAAACTCCAATAAAAATTTCCATCATTTTTCCAAAAAATGATACACGTAAATCGATTAAAACCACAACCATTATTTTCAGAAAATGGTTCATGTAAAATCAATAATCAAAACCCATCATTTTCTTAGAAAAATGGCTCACATATCCATTTTATTAATCGTATGCACCATGGCCTCCCCTAGGGACCATCCGCACATCTTGGCTCTCATCATCACACCGTAAGTAACGACTGCGCATGTGATTTCAGAATAGGCGATGCCTAGCTAACCGCACCCAGTACGTACCATAACTAGGCATCCCCTAACCCTCGCCAGTAGAGGAGCTACGGAGTGGGTACGAGAGCGTTACCATTCCGTCCGATCCCGTCGTTACCCGGCGACAACCCATGGGACATCACTCAGTATATTCCGCTTCCAAGTGACCAGAGAAGCTCCACTGGAATAATGCCCCATCCTAACTTGGGGTCGTGATACACACGCACCCAAAAACCATTTACACATGAAAACCCAATTTTCATTTCGAACACATGAACATGCATGCAATTATGCGAAAACCTAATTTTCCTTTACAAACATGAACATGCTTGTGCTATGCAATGCATATGACAATACACAAAATATCCGACAACCAACCAATATCCAATATTTTTTATTGCAAAATATATTTCAATCTTAAAGTTTATTTGAAAAATATTTACAGTGCTATAATATAATTTTCAAAGTATCACCGATGTGCAAGCGACGGTGGCAAAGCAACGTAACAGTGCAAAACGGACAACGACCGTAGGTCTCAAAAATCCAACTTTTGAACAGGGACAAATGAAGACTTGGGATGGCTAGGAAATGGCTTAGAGGTGCTAGTGAAGTGAATGGTGGTGGTGGTGGTTGGCCGTAGGTGGCGGCATGGGCGGCGGTAGGAGGCTGAATAGTATAAAATAGAGATGTAGCTCAAGGGACCTCAAGGGTGGCGGATCGGGGTTGAGGAAGGGTGAGTTAGGTAGCTGAGAGGCCGGTGGCGAAGAATAGATGGTGGCCGGTGGTGGAGCGACGACGGCGCTAGAGCACTTAAAGACCGCGGCTTGGAGGTGGGCGTGGGGGCAAACGGTGGCACGAGCAGGGCTGAAATTGAAGGGGAGTGGTCGCCGGCTAGTGGGGAAGAGAATGGGAGGGGCGGTGACGGCCACGGCCACGCGCGGTGGCGCTAGGTGGAGAGAGGAAGAACGGGCAAGAGGAGAGGGGAAGAGGGTCGCGCGGGCTAGGGGGGGAAGCAGGGGGAAAAGGGAAAAAGAAGAGAAAAAAAAAGGAAAAGGAAAAGAAGAAAAGAAAAAGAAAAAAGAGAAGGAAGGAATAAATGAAGACTAACTAAAAATAAAACACAATAAAATAAATAAAAGCAAATTGAAAATGCTATAATTCAATATCAATAAAATAAAATAATTAAAACCTAATAATAAAATAAATTAAACTAAAACACAATTTAACTACAAAACAATAATTAATATAAAGAAAGCACATAAAATAAAATTATATAATAAAATAAAAGAATTCAATTCCAATCATTAAAATAATTATTTCATATTAAAATTAATAAGAAAAATAACATATCTCAATATTTAAACATAAAAATAACGTAAAACTAATATTAAATAATTAATAATTCAAATAATAATTTTAAACAAATAAAACACAAACAATAATATTATTAAAATAAATTAAAACAACCAACAATAAAAATAAAGATAACACGTAAAAATATACGAAACCTGAGACCTCACATTTTTGGTTTAAAATGGGTTGAAATTTCCATTTTCAACCCCTTGATCTGCCTGGAAATGGCTGCCTAGATGTCCCTATGGTTATCCCGACCTCCATTTGTTTGTTTTGTGACTCAAATGATATGTTGTTATAAACAAGATGTTGGCTGCGAATGGATTCCGCAATGGATGAGTTGACTCAATCATTGCAGATTGGCTTTCGAACATGTTTGTTACGTTACGCCACACGGGTCATGCATGTATCTAATGTATAAAATTCGTTTGAAAGATTTTATTTGCATCTATGAGTTAATGCTTATAATTAATTATTGATTAGTTCATAATAAATTTCTACAATGTATTACGTCATAATATAATATATTAACGAATTTAATATATTATAATACAATATATAACTATAATAAATTTATATAGATGTTTTACATTATAATATAGCTTACTTAATGAATTTGTAGTATAATATAATACTCATAAGAAATATTATAATATATTAATTCATAGTATATTATAATAGTTATATTATATTAATTAATATATAATATATATTAATTTATAGTATAATATATTATAATATAATATATATTCATTCATAGTATAATATAATAATTATAATATATTATACTTATGCTTGTATTAGTATATTATATTATACTTATAATAAATTTAACTTATAGATGCAATAATAAATTTGATTTGTTTTGCATGGTTTCATGAACCATTTATTCAGAATTTGATTTCTTATTCTCTACTTTTTGCAGTATCATTCATATGGCTTCTAGGGGAAAGAAGTGGGTCTGGTCAAGGCAATCTTCTAGTGAAAAAATTAGAGAGAGGACCGTTTTATTAGAATGCCAAATGAAAATTGATGACTTAAAGGATCTTTAGTGTGAGAGACATTCTCTAGCAGATGTCTTTCTAGATCATGGTTGGGCACCAATCCTTGACCATAAGGACGAAGGGATCACTGAGCTTGTTTTCTACATCATTATTGCAGATGAGTTCTATAAAGAACTTGGTGGTATCCGCAAGGATGATGACGCATACGCTTTGTTCGTCTGGGGTGTTTTGGTACCATTTTCAATTGATGCAGTCATCGATTTTCTTTGCATCCCTCTATTGCCCACTGCATATCCCAACGTGGTGTGTAGGGAGTTTACACCTCTAGGCGATGGAAAGACTGCTAAAAAGGAGGATATTATTGTAGCGGATGAGATTGATGATCTCGTTGATCATGAGGTTTGTCAGTTAGTTGTTGGTCCAGCTACTAATACCTATGATGGAAGCAAGAGCATCAAATAGATAGACTTGTCCAATTTTTTAAGATCATGAACATTATAATCGAGCAAAACATCAACCCGGCTTTACAAGACTGAGTTTAGCATGGACCGGGTGGGATTTATGTTACAGGTGGCTCATGGGGTGCTGATTGACACAGTGAAATATAACTTTGCTAGGATTTGATAGAGGCCATGTATATCATGATAGATATATTGCCGTTCGGGATCCTGCTCATGCGATTTCTTTTATTGGAGGGAGTCTAGAAAAATTCATTTGAGCATAAGCGAGAACCAATTGAATCGTTCAACTGCAAGACCTTGTCTCGTAGTATAGGACACTCTGAACTTTGTATTCGGGCACCCACTACATTGGTGGTCGAGACTCAAGGAGGTGTGCAAAGTGTATTGGGCGAGACATCTACACAAGCCGATGCATCAGGCATTGTTACTTGTGAGTAGATTCCAGAGATCAAGCGTGCAGAGTTGCACACACAGACAGTAGGATCATTTTTGTAGTACGAGCCGCCATAGCCAACACCGGAAAGAAACTCAAGAACGACTAACGGATGTTGAGAAATGTCTTGGTGAAGCCGAGATGCTATTATGAGATATGGCCCATCTGGGCCTGTAGTGTGTGCCTTTTATTTGTATATTTATGTTTTTTTGGTATTGACACTACTCATGACTAGTTGTATTTTATATAATTAATTTAAAATTTCAACATCTTTTTATTTTTCAAATTAGTTGTATATAATAGAGTTACTTTTTAAGTTACATATGAGTTTTCATTATTTAAATTATTTAAATGCTATATTTATTCTATAAACTAACTAAATATAAGCCTAAATTAATAATTATAATTTTTGAAAATTAAAAATGAAAAAAATTAATTAACCGTTTGAATAAATATATATAAGCTTTCGAACGTGATTTCTACTCCTGCCAAACTTTTATTCTTCTAACTTGCCAAAATAAACATTCGAACACTTTCATGACGTTCGAATAGTACCTTAAAATGCCAAAAGTTACTGTTCAAACGGTTACTCAAATTCCCGCCATAAGTTTGTCGCTTAACCTGCACATTTAGCATTTGATTGTTTCAAATCCTCGTTTGAATGGCACTTTTTCTTGTGTTCGAACTGTTAACATTGCGTTTAAACAATTTTCAGTATTGGAGACAATTTTTTTCATTGCAATATCTTCCGTTTGAACTCTACATTATATGTTCAAACGGATAACGACATTCATGAACTTTTAGGGATGAAATCTAATTTTTGTTTTTAAAATCTATATTGTGGGATGATTTTAATTTTTTTAAAAAATAATCTCGTCCCAACAGAAAGAATTTCTTATAGTGGTAATATAGATCCAATATTAATTTTAGTAGTAATATTATCCGCTAATTACAACTCTTCCAACTCAGTCTTTCTGGGTTTGCACAAATATAAAGTCACAAAAAAATTGAACAATCACAATTCAATTCTAGCTGTTTCTATTTATGTTTGTAGGCGGTGAAGACCTAGTTAACTGGATCATATATTAATTGCAGGCGTTAATTCTAATTTATGCGATATCGGGTCGTATCAATTTATATTTAAATGATTTAGAATGTGATCGTGGTTAAGTCCTTCTTTCTCTAGAAAGTAAGGCAACGAGCTTTGCTTAGGCGAAGGAGAAGTCTCTCGAAAGCTGAGAGCTGAGAGTTTTCATGCGAAAGCAATGATGGTGAACGACGAGGAACTCACGACTCTCTGGGAAAGATTGAACACTATGGATGAAGAATGTTTGATTTTCCAAGCTTCAGATCAACAAGCAAAAGGTAATTGTGGAAAGCACTGTGTTGTGAGCAGAATTTTGACTGAAAAAAGTATTAATAGTTAAACTTTTCGAAGGACCATGTTCCAAATTTGGCAATTGAAGGGATGGGTTAGGTTTAAGGATTTGGGCGATTATAAATATCTGGTAGAATTTCAACATATCGCAGACAAAGAGAACGTGCTGAGTGGGTGACCATGGTTCTTCGATATGAAACTCGAAACTCTACAAGAAATGGATGAAATGGAGACTATAATCTCAATAATGTTTAAATTTGAACCGTTTGGGTTCAATTTCATTACATGCCTCTTGCGGCAACAAATGAAGAAATTGGAGCACAACTCGGAGAAGCAATCGGCCCTGTATTAAAGGTTGATGCAGAAGATGATGGTTCAGCTTAGGGAAGGGCTCTTGAGTTAGGGTAGCTGTTAATCTCCATAAACCTTTGCTGTGAGGGAGAAGGCTGGAATTTGAAGGTAAACAGTATTGGATTTCTTTTAAATACGAAAGATTACAATGTTTTTGTTTTAATTGTGGAATACTATACCATCAAGGTAAGGTATGTAGTAGACAAATAAATGAAAAAGGGATAGGTGAAGTTAGTCAAAAACAGTATGGTCCTTGGTTGAGCTCTCAACCAAGGAATTTCCATATTTTTGAGGTGTGAAAATATGGTGGAATACAGGTAGAACAAGGTAACAACAAAATGAATAAGAATGAACAAATGGTTGATGTAAGGGAAAAGGTCAAACACGTTTTGTCTCAAAATTCCCCAATTAAAATATTCTCTAGTGGAGATAGTTTGAAACCATCAACAAGGCATGGAGTAAATAAAAATGATAGCAAGAAAGAAATGCCAGATAGTGTGAATGATCAATTACACTCAGTAGGAAGTCTAATACATGCAATGCAAATGAACTGTTTGATGGTATTCCTAAGATAGATGAGGAGATACAGGTTCAAAAATTCTAGGGATTTACTTGGAAAAGGAGGGCGAGAGCAGTCATGCATCAGTTCCCTATCGAATCATTAGGTGAAAACATAATATTAAGAAAATAATTCAAAATTCTAACACATGTGAACATCCATACCAGAGAAGAAATTCAAGTCTGAACCTGGTATGGATGAACACATATTGTGAGTTGGTGAAGTCTGCTTGGCAACTCCACCAACATCCATGATAGGTGTTAGTTGGAATGTTCGAGGGCTTGAGAACCCTCGAACATTCCAAAAACTTCACCTATGGGTGAGAGAAAAGTGTCCCAAATTGGTTTCCTTATGGAAACCAAAAGTAATAGAAGGAAAGTAGAAGAAATAAGGAATATGGTGGGATATGATAGAAGCTTTTTGGTGGAAAGTATAGGTCTTAGTGGAGGTTTAGCATGTTTTTGGCATAGCTGTGGTGACTTTTATCTACACAATTACTCTCAGCATCATAGTACAATGATATTCAAAGATGGGAATCTCAATCAAGAAATAATGTTAACAAGCTTTTATGGGCATCTGATTACAAACCAGAGAGATTACACTTGGAACTTACTTAAACAGTTGAAACCCAATACATATCTCCCATGGCTTTGTTTTGAGGATTTTAATGAAATACTATACTATCATGAGAAACAAGGTGTTGCATTGAGACCTTTCCAACAAATGGAAAAATATAGAGAAGTCATTGAATTCTGTGAACTATCTGATTTAGCATATACAGGGCTCAAATATACATGGGACAATGGGAGAGAGGGTAAACATTTTGTTAAAGAAAAACTGGAAAGCATTTTTGGGAACTCTGAATGGAAATCTCTTTTTCTAGAAACCATAGTCAATGTAATTGCAACCCAAGCTTCTGATCACAACATTCTAACATTTAAAATGATAAAAGGGAAGAACAATCAAAGCACAACAAAGTAAGGAAGATGTCAGATTTTCAGATATGAGGCTGGTTGAGACTTAAGGGAGGACTATTGCTAGATAATTCATTATAGCTGGACCCATAACCCATTGAGACAAGATAATCCTATGAGGGAATTGCCTAAAAGCATGAACAAATGCGAAGAAGCATTACAAGCTTGGAAGAGAACACCAATTGACAAAAACAGAAAAGATATTCAGAATAAAATTAGCAAACTCTCCGGCTTGAAGAATGATAATAATGGTGAGCTAACTCAGGACGTCACACACCTAATAGGAGAGATCCAGATCATGTTAGAAGAAGAAAACCTTCGTTGGAAACAAATGGCAAAAGTGAATTGGCTTAAGTATGAAGATAGAAATACCAACTACTTCCATCGAGTAGCTAACCAAAGAAGGAAAACAAACCAGATTCTTCAACTTAAACGACTGGATGGAAGAATAGCTAACAGTCAGAAGGAGATTTTAGAGATTGTTAATGGTTATTTTAAGGAAATTTTTACTATATCTCAACTAGATAAAATAGCAGAATGTCTGCATAGTTTGGAACAGAAGGTGGATGCCAGTATGAGTTAGACTCTAAATAAACAATTTATTGCTTTAGAAGTTAAAACAACATTGTATCAAATGAATGCATTGGGAGCACCAGGTCTTGATGAATTTTCTACCATATTCTTCCAGAAACATTGGAGTACAGTGGGCCAAGATGTCACTAAAGCAGTATTGGATATCCTCAATGGCAAAGGTGACGTGTCTTTCATCAATCAAACTTATTTAGTGCTTATACCAAAAGTCAAAAAGCCTAAACTAGTTAATGTTTTTAGACCAATTTCTTTGTGTAAGGCCATCTATAAATTGGTCTTAAAAGTGATAGCTAATAGACTTAAGCTAATACTTCCACAAATTATTTCACAATCCCAAAGTGCCTTTGTTCCCGTTAGGCTAATTGTTGACAATATTATAATTGCATTTGAAGTCTTGCATTCTATGAGTTCAAGACTAAAGAGCAGACAAGGTTTCATGTCTCTTAATTTTGACATGAGTAAAGTCTACGATAGAGTAGAATAGAGTTTCTTGGAGGCATCAATGAAGAAAATGGCATTCAGTTCAGACTGGATTAACTAGATTATAAAGTGTATTTCATCGGTTTCAGATGCTACTATCAATAATTGGGAACCTAAACATGGTTTCAACCTACAAGAGGATTGAGATAGAAAGATTTTTTTATCTCCTTATCTTTTCCTTCTAGTAGTTGAGGTGTTGAGTTCAATTTTAAATAAAGTTGAGGCAACTAAACAGATTTAGGCTTTCAGATTTGGTAGGAGTAAGATAAGTATCAATCATTTATTCTTTGCAGATGATAATTTGCTATTTTGTAGAGAAAATGTACTAGAATGGACCAAAATTCTTGAATTACTTGCATTATATGAGAGAGGCTCGGGTCAAAAGCTTAATAGAGAAAAAACTTATATTTTTTTTAGTGCTAACACAAGACATGAGACTAGGAATTATATACTTGGGATGGCACAATTAAGACAAATTGATAGTTATGAAAAGTACCAGGATTTGCCATCTTTCATTGGTAGATCAATGAGTAGAGCATTTAAAAGCATATGGGATCATGTGAGAAGTAGAATGCACAATTTGAAAAACAGATTTTTATCACAAGCTGGCAAGGAAATCTTGTTGAAAGCTATCGTTCAAGCCTTACCAACTTGCTGCATGGGAGTGTTCAGATTACCCGAAACTCTAATTCAAGAACTCAATAGGCTTATGAGAAATTTTTGGTGGAACCAACAAGAACAAGAGGCTAAAGCTCGTTGGATCTCTTGGAGTCAAATGGGTAAATGTAAAACTCAAGGAGGACTAGGTTTCATGGAGTTTGATGTTTTAAAAAAGCATTATTAGCTAAACAAGCATGGAGATAATTAAAGCAACCCAATTCCTTGATGAAACAGGTTTTGAAAGCTAAATATTATCCTAACATAGAACTTTCAGAAGCCAAAGTTGGATTTAGGCCCTCTTATGTATGGAAAAGTATTCTGTCAGCAAAAGAATTGGTTAATCAAGGATCAATTTGGAGGTTTGGCAATGGGAGGACAGCCTCCATTTGGTAGGATAAATGGATTCCAAGTCTAACAACATATAAAGTACAATCTCTAGTAAAGATGTTACCACTTGAAGCTAAGGTAGTTGCCCTTATACATGAGAATGAGCACCAGTGGAATGAATGTTTGGTTAAAGAGATTTTTGATGAAAATGAAGCTGAAATCATTTTAAAATTACCCATTTCTCGAAGTGGGATAGAGGATAAACTAATATGGTAGGGCACTAAGAATGGTTCCTTTACAGTTCAGAGTGCATATTATTTTCAAAGAGAATTGTTATCATGAAATAATGGGCAGACATCTTCAAATGTAAACACATAATATGGCTTGAGTGCTGGAAAATGAATGTTCCCTCGGTTGTAAAGACTTTCATATGGAGAGCTTGTCTGACTCATTACCTACCAGAATTGACCTAGTAAAAAGGAAGATTTGTGATACTCCTACATGTTCTATCTGTTGCCAAGATGATGTATCGATGATACATATTTTATGGGACTATCTATCTGCTATGGATGTATGGAACTAGTGCCTAATGCATAAACAAAAATGCTCTCTCAGACCAACTTCATTTAAAGAACTAATAGAAAGCTTGATATCAACCTGTGATCAAGAGACTTTGGAGATGTTTGCGATTATAGCTAGAGGTATTTGGCATAGAAGAAACAAAGTACTATTTGAAAATATCTTTATATCTCCTAACTCTGTGGTCACAACAGCTAGAAGAATTTTCCAAGATTTCAAAGCTGCATCACAAAATTATATATTGAGCTTCAGAATTAGAACCAACAACCATGCTAAGTCAATGGACAGCTCCACCAACAGGATTTATCAAAATTAACTGGGGCATAGGATTGAATCAGGCTATTGGTAAAACATGTATAGGATTGTTGCTAGAGACTCCAATAAAAAGGTGCTGGCTACCAAAATAATTTCTAAACACAGCTTATGTTATCCTCTTCTTGAAGTGGCTCAAGGAGCATTGCATGCGGTAGATATGACTTTTGAGTTGGGATACAAAAATTTGATTTTAGAAGGCGATTTTCAATACATAACAAAAAGCTTGGATTCACAGATGGATAGATCGGACCGACTAGGTATGGTTTTAATAGATACAAAACATTGCCTATCTACTTCATATTGTTGGAAAGTGTGTTTTGTAAGGAGGCAAGGAAATACTTTTGCTCATGTGCTAGCTAAATCTGTATTATCCTTAACCTTTAATGATGTCCATTGGTGGTTTATCCAGATAATATGTAATTGTTAACCAAGTTCGAAAGTTTTCAATGGATGAGAATTGATTTCAACCAAAAAAAAAAAAAAAAAAATTGCGTCAAATCAATCATTTTTTAAAATGATAAAAAAAACTAATCAATCATTCTTAACCGGTGGTTCTTTAGTTAAGTCAAGATTCTTATCATGACAACTTGCAGTATATCAGCGGCAAATCTGATCAATACTTGTCATATATAGATCGGTTTGGATTTAGATTTATATCATTTTAATTTATCTTATTTTAATTTTATTATTATTTTTTTAAATTTAATTTAATTTTTTTCAGTTTCAATATAATTTTTTTAAATTTTAATATAAAATTTTCAAATCTTAATTTAATTTTTTTAAATTTTTAAATAATAATAATATTAAAAAATAATATTTTATTTAACTTTCAAAAATTATTTCAAACACGTTTATCTCATTTCTTAATCCACGAGAGATCACCACAATTTCCTCAATGCATGCATGGTACGTATACTGTACGTAGTCAATATATATTTATATATATATAAAATCTTCCGACCTCTTATATTTTAAAGAAAAATGATGAACTTATTATTTCATTATTACATATTTATTATTTCTTTTATTTTTTTAAAATTTTTTTTAATTTAATAATTAAAAAAGTGATTATTAGTGAAGTTGTATATTTTTAAAATTTTTTTAATAATTAAAAATATTAAAAAATATTAAAAATAATATTTTAATAATATTTTATTCAACTTTCAAAAATTATTTCAAACTCATTAAATCTCATTTCTTAATCCATGGGAGACCACAATTTCCTCAATGCATGGTATGTACTGCACGTAGTCAATATATATATATATAATCTTCCGACCTCCTATATTTTAAAGGAAAATAATAGATTTACTACTTCACTATTACTCATTTACTGATTTTTTAAAAAATTTTTAAAAAAATTTTCTTTTATTTAATAATTAAGGAAGTAATTATTAGTAAAGTTGTATATTTTAATTTTTTTAATAATTAAAGATGTTAAAAAATTACTTAAAAAAATAATAAAAAAAATAAATAAATTAAGAGTAATAAATAAGTGGTAATTAAATATTAAGTATATCACTATCCTATTTTAAAAGGTATTTAAGTTTCCACGCGACCAACGAGGTTTATATAATATTTTCAAATTTGATAGGCCAGATAGGACAATAGAATTCTAAAAATATGTATATATCTCATAAGCCATTATTCCTTCCGTTTAAAACTGTAGAAAAGTTGTCCCCACGACTAACGAGGTCAATTTTATATTCGATAGGCCAGAGCTAGACATTATCCTAAAATTAAATTAAGTTGAATTCGTCATGCATACAACAGAACAACAGTCATGCATGGCAGACACATGCCAAGAACAGTCAATATTACGCATGAGTCGATCCAAGCATCGTGCGGTTTGTCCGACCTTTTCCTAGTTTAGTTATTTATATTCGTGATTTTCCATGTCTACAAGAAGCTAGCACATGGGCAACATCTTATCTGCATGTATTTCCTCCCCGATCTATTTCTATATACTTTTGCATATTCTTGGTTAAATTAATTAGAGAAATGATAAATTTACAATATTTTTTATAATATTTTACACAATAAATATTATAAAAAAACATATTTTTATAAAATGATATTAATTTTATAAGTTAGTTAATATAAATACTCGTAATTTATAATATATGTTGTATAAGAAGTATTATAAAATATATTATGTATATCACTTCTCAATTAATTAATTGCAGAAGTTGAAAGTTTGGCCGTAGTCTTTTCATCAATTATACATATATACATATATATATATATATATATATATATACACACATACATCATTTTTCACATTCTCTTAGTACTTAAACACGTTATATGTGAATGTTCGAATTTTTCTGACTTTATCCTATATTTTGTATTGTTGAGAAAGAACATACTAATTGAGTTATAATTTAGCCACTAAAATCTTATTTAACATGAGAGATAATTTGTATTAATTACACATTTTAAACTATATTTTTAATATTTCAAACTTTCAATCCATTCGCATGTTAAGTAAATTTAATTAGTATTTATAAATATATTTATACATTAATAGTGCTACATGTATATATAATTTTACATATAAGTTTACGGCTAATTAAAGTCCATTTTATTAAATTTCTTTTTAGATGTAAATCCTGTATTTTAAAATTCATGATTTTTAACATATCAATAACTAACATGGTAATATATAAATACTGTCATGTAAATATTTAAAAATTGTAAATACGGGTAACATTTTCCATCTAATTTGATATGCATCATATATATCATTCAATTTGCGTGATGATCTAATTAATGATAAATTAAAATGAATTAAGTACTTATGGGCTCAAACTTCAACCACATGCAAATTTCATTAATATTGATGAAAAGTGGGACTAAAGTGTTTGTCAAGTAATTTGATTATTATCTTCTACCTACTATTATTATTTTCAAACACTAACTCCTGTTCAGTGTTTGAACAAATGATCTATCCCTTGCAATTCAAAGACTGACCTAATTAACCAAATTCTCCAATGGTAATAACTCTCTAATGCCCCACACAGATAATTTCTCATTCTGTCGGAGTTAATTAAGAACCAATGAAAAAATACAAAAAAAAAAATGGGCAAATCAGAGTACAATATCTCAGAGGTTCGCCACTGCTGACTTTTCCATTGCTGAAGTGTATAAGTTTCTCCCTGGCCTGCAATATATTAAATGAAAATGGACAAGTAGTACTACTTGGACTAAATGGCAAAGAAAAAACATCATGAATCCGGGTATTCTTTTGAATTAATCCGATCATCTAGCTCCCAATTATTCCTTTTGATAGTAATTCACGTTTCCTTCACGTTTCCACCGAACCTAATTAGAAATTTAATTAATTTTACCAGCTTAATCATAATATGGATAGAAATAAGAAATACTTGTGGTGTTTGATAAAGCACGATCTTCATGCATATGTCCAATTGTCATGCTCATTGTAGTTGGATCGCGACGTACGGTCAGTAGAGACGATCTACTTCGGAAAAGTCCGGCCGATCGATAATGACACCGACCCTACTCTTTAGTCCACGCGCAAATACTTTTCATCCTCATGATCCATTGATACTGTTCAAACCTCGTGGATGATGATAAAATGACCCGCATGTGTGTTAATCACAATGATCGTTAGTATTTATTCATATCTTCTATTACATATATATACAAATACTTCCAAAATGTAATGAATGTGATCATCGGTAGGTAGTACGTACAATTATAAGCCTAAAAACTTATATATGAAGTACCCAAAAAACTTATGAATTAGTACCCAAAGTATGATCTATACTTTTGATTTTCTAGAGCATATGATGGGATATTTATTGATATTTGAATTTTTTTAAGTATTATTATATATACCTATATATAATGGATCACCATTTGAAAGGCTGGCATGCAAATGAATAAAATATATTATAACTGAATCAAAATATGAACGTTCTCATTTAAAATGATCAATAATTCCAAAGGCATGGGCATCAATAACTAAAATACGACCGCATGTCTCTGAAGTTAACTTATTACCTGCAAAAAAGAAAGAAAAAAAAAACAGGAAAAGAAGAAAAAAAGCCCAATTGGCTCTTACCACAGCAGCTCTATAAAAAGCCGAGTTAGTCATGACATTGACAATCACACCAATACCCAGCCCGTCATAGCCATGAAGGGGTACATACTCATCATCGGCCTTCTTGTTCTTGTTGGCTCTTTCGCGAACACCAGTAATGCTAATGGCCATATTACTGCCAGTTACGGTATTTCTTCACTCAACAGGACCAGCTTTCCTAAAGGTTTCACTTTTGGTGCAGCATCAGCTGCCTATCAGGTAAGCCCCAGAAGGGTTTTTTTTTACGTAAAATATATGTTCATATCGTTTATATTTTGAGTTTTGGTACGTTCAAGTTAATTCCCTGAGATCTCAAGAATAATTCATGCATATACGTGCCTGCCCCAATATGTATTTGAATTCCATGCAGTATGAAGGTGCAGCTTTTGAAGATGGCAAAGGACTAAGTATGTGGGATTATTGCAGCCACAAATACCCAGGTCTCTCTCTCTCAATCCATTACAAAGTCATATTATTTTTTTAGAGAACATAAAGTTTTTGAGATAATTGATTATTTAAAATGATATCAATTAAGGCCGGGTAAACATAAATGGTCCGGAGTTGCAACCTACACTAACATGATAAAGAAAATATCATTTGGAAGTAGAAAGAGATGAACATTTAAGTACCCTCAGATATTTATACATATATATACATACACAAGTGACACACACACTAACTGCAGACGTTTTTCTTTCAAGGTGTTGCTTTCACATGACGATATATTGCGCGTTCCTCATTAAAAATAAATAAATAAATAAAATTAATGTGATCTGTAATACATTGGAATTAGATGTATACCAGTATATCATGTCTTGCTCAACTTACAAAGTTTATTCAATACTGCAGAAAAGATAGCAGATGGAAGTAATGGAGATGTAGCTGATGATCAATATCATCGCTACAAGGTACGCATATCTCTCTCTCTCTCTTTTTTTTTTTTTTCTGGATAATTAGAGGAGTAAAATTAGGTACATGATGTCACATAAGAAAATATTAAATATTGATAGGGCAGCATTTTCAACTCATTTTCGTTCTATTATGACGAGAGAGCATGATCGATCAAGTCCTTAAAAATTAAAACTTAAATTATAAAACTCAAATTTCAAAAAACTTAAAAGAAAAAAAAATATATTTTAAAGGAATTTTATCTAAAAAATTGTAAACAAAAGCTTTTTCTTTTTTCCTAACATTTTTTAGCTCAAAAATTATTTCTCTTAATTAACTAGCGCTATTTTTTCCCTTTCGGAAATTTTAGGAGGACTTTGGGATTCTGAAGGATATGAATGCAGATGCATACAGATTCTCGATCGCATGGCCCAGACTGATACCAAGTAATTAATTACATGCTTTTCTGCGCCAATGATCTCTTGCAATCCTACATGCATTGTCTATTTTTTAAAGCTCTCTCTCTCTCTCTCTCTCTCTCTATATATATATATATATATGTATGTATGTATATATATATATTCATCAAGTCATAACCATTCATTTGTATTCTGTTTTCAGCCGGAAAGATTAGTGATGGTGTGAACCAGAAAGGAATCGACCACTACAACAATGTCATCAATGAACTCCTAGCCAAAGGTACTCATGATGGACGTCCACATTAACATATAATATACTATTAATAATTCACTGTTGATAATTTATTAACGGTACTTACAATTATTGAAATGAAGGTCTTACGCCCTATGTGACAATCTTCCACTGGGAAACTCCCATGGCCTTAGAACATGAGTATGGCGGTTTCTTAAGTCATCTCATTGTGTAAGTGATGACTAATTCACAGCCATATTATCAGCATTCCATATTTACAAATGGGACACACTCTAATATATAATCTGCGCATGCGTACGTATGTAATTTTCAGAGAAGACTTCAAGGAGTTCGCAGAGCTTTGCTTCAAGGAGTTTGGTGACAGGGTAAAGTATTGGATCACCTTAAACGAGCCTTGGACCTACAGCAATGGTGGATACGCACAAGGGGTGTTAGCGCCTTTTAGATGTTCAAGCTGGCAAAATCTGAATTGCACCGGTGGGGATTCCGGGACGGAGCCATATACCGTCGCCCATAACCTGCTTCTTGCTCATGCAGCTGCCGTTGACGTGTATAAGACCAAATATCAGGTTCTAATACTGTATATTTACCAAACGAGTAATGATATATATAATCCTAAAATATGTTGGCGCAAAATATTTTGAAAGAAAATGAGATATACTATTATTTATTTATTTAATTTTCATATAAATCTCATATTTATTTATTTTTTTAATAATAATTATACGACATTTACTTTACTTACGATCACAAATATTATATCTCTTACCAAAGTTCAAGTTTACACCAACACATGAATATGTCTAGCGACTCTAGCTTGCAGGTTAATCAAATCATGTTCACTACTTTCAGGCAAAGCAAAAAGGTGTTATAGGGATAACACTTGTGTTGCATTGGATGGTTCCATATAATCCTAAATCGCAGAAAGACCAAGCTGCCGCGTTACGTGCCATTGATTTTATGTTCGGATGGTATGTTTTTCTTTAATTAGTTTCTGATCTTCATGTTCAAACCTATTTTTGTTTTTCATTGACTATTTGCTGATGACTGCATCATAATTCATATCCTAGTAATTATGATCTCAATTTGTGGATGGTTTTATATTTTGTTGTATAAGGTTCATGGACCCCTTGACAAAGGGTCGCTATCCCCTCAGCATGCGTACTCACGTAGGAAACCGATTACCCATGTTTACAGCAATGCAATCGAAGCTGTTGAAGGGATCATACGACTTTATCGGATTAAACTACTATACTGCCAATTATGCTGCTGATGCACCTGAATATAATTCCCTGAACAAAAGCTACTTGACAGATGCTCTTGTTAGTCAATCAAGTACGTCGTACAAATTCAACACTCAAAAAGGATTGATGGATATATATATATTATATATATATTTATCTAATATTAACTATATCTTTTTTTTTTTGGCTGTGCATGGCAGCTTCTCGCAACGGAGTCCTCATTGGTCCAGAGGTATATTCCGGATTGATGATAATATTGGATCTTACCAAGTCTGCCATTTGTACCAAACTAATTAAATAAGTAGTTGCTTTAGTGGAAAATATATCGATGTAATACAAGTTTTTTATGATCCACGTCCTTCCCAACACATGATGTCAAACAAAAACAGTACCACTCTTAACTTGCAAATTCTTGTCATGTTGTGATCAATTAAATTTTTATATATCTCAGGCTGCTTCAAGTTGGCTCCATGTCTATCCTAGAGGAATTTACGATCTTCTTGTTTACACAAAAACCAAGTACGGTGATCCAGAGATTTACATCACCGAGAATGGTAATTTTCTCAAAACATTTTCAATTATTGTTGCATAAAGTCGTTGATGAATTCTGATAGAGTGATACTTTCCAGATGTCCCATTTTATCTAATTAAGTTCAAATATAATAATGTTTTATTAATTACTAGGAATCGATGAGTTCAATAATGCCTCGTTACCGCTTAAGGAAGCTCTTGTGGACACCCAAAGAATTGACTACTATTATAGACATCTTGCGCATGTTCATAAGGCTATCGGGTAAGTGCTAATTCATACAACTCTCTCTCTCTCTCTCTCAAAATCTATCTATCTTTGATCTTTATTTTATTTTTGTTTCCTTGGAACATTAGGGCGGGTGTGAAAGTTAACGCATACTTTGCTTGGTCATTCTTGGACAACTATGAATGGATGTCTGGTTATACCGTTCGATTTGGTATCTACTTTATCGACTATGACAACGGATTGAAAAGATACCCCAAGCTTTCGGCGCATTGGTTCCAGAACTTCCTCAAGAAACAGTAATGAATATTTTCGCATTACGAACTGCCTATCGAATTGGGTGGTCTTGATCGATAATAATTGATAATTTCTTGATAGTATCGTTCTTTTGGAATAATGTAATTTTCTTCCAATATTGGTGGAAACGTTTGCAAAATAATAAATTGCTTTGGGAACGGTCTCCGTCATTTATTATATAATATGGGGAAATTTTCACATTTTATGTATTCTGAAATTTTAATATCACTGAATGATCGAATAGTTTCAGCTTTTACATTGACTTCCGATATTCCCGACCATGCATAATGTGGAGTTTTAAACAAAAATTCTATGTGCAATTATTTTGTAACGCTCTCAAATTCTCCCTAAAATAAATACGAGAATCGAGGCGTCGGGATGCTAACAACACGGTTCACGCACCCCCAACGTCAAGTGCTAAGTGTGTGAACACGTGACATACATAAATAAAAGCAGCGGATATTTGAAGCCAATAACTAAGTACCATAATTTTTTAGAAATATTTTACAAACCATTTTAACATAAATTCTCCCACAGGAGATTTAATACAGTCATCCGAAATATAATTTAACGAATACATATTTTTAAAAAGGGGAAAATAATTTCCCAAGATAACAATTTTATAGTCAGAATACTTCAACAGCGGAGTCACCTCCTCAAGCTCAACCTCCACAAAACTCTGCATCCAAAAACTACGACGCCAGGAATGACATCGCATGTAAGTATAACCTAAACAAACAAAATACAGAAATACATTCATGCAACAACACTAAGCATGGACAGGACACCGTATGCATGAAGTTTAAAATCATCTTCATCAAAATAAACAAATAACCACACACGCCAAAATCTCATTTTGGCCTAAATTATAACTTCAATAAAATCATTCATAATTTTTCCAGAAAATGATGTCCGTAAATCCATTAAAACCACAATCATTTTTCTAGAAAATGGTCCACGTAAAACCGATAAATACAACCCGCCACTTTCCTAGAAAATGGTCTAAACATCCATTTTATTAACCGTATGCACCATGATCTCCCCTAGGAACCATCTGCACACCCTGACTTTCATCATCACACCGAAGGTAACGACCACACATGTGACTTCAGAACGGGTAATTTCTAGCTAACCGCGTCCAGCACGTACCATGACCAAGCATCCCCTAACTCCCGCAAGCAGAGGAGCCACGGAGTCGACATGAGTTACCATCTCGTCCGATCCCGTCGTTGCTCGGCGACGACCCACGGGACGTCACTCAGTATATTCTGCTCCCGAGTAACCAGAAGAGCTCCACCGAGATAATACTCCATCTCGGCTTGGGGTCGTGATACTGATGAGTGCACAAAAATGTACTCTAAATACTCTATTTAAATACTACAAGAAATGAGAAAATAATAGATATAACTCATGTTATTAAAATTATTGGTCATTTATCTTGAAATAGATATAAGCATGATTTAATATATTGATGAAAATATAAAATGCCATATTTTCCTCTCTTAATGTTTAATACTTTATTCTTATTTGATGCCTAAATATACTCATTATTCTTATATTTTGATTTAGGACACAAATGGAGACATTAGGAGCAAATGAAGATAATTGCGAAATTTTAGACAGTTCTGACATCTTTTCGTAATATGGGCATAACTCTCTCATCCAATCTCCGATTGAGTTGATTAAAGATGATATAGAACCGCAAGAGAAATATCTATAACTTTTGTGTTTTATATTTGAAGATATATCCACTCAATTTAAGACAAAATCGACCATCAAGTGGACGCACCTGCACTTGACGTTCCTGGATATTTTTCAGCCACTTGCATCAAATCCAAATGTTATCATAATATTTTCCAGCAAGCACTCCTACACCAACTTGGAAATTCAATGATCAATTCATATGCAAGATGAAGTGCACTCAAGTTTCTTGTAGACAAATTATTTGACCACAAGATATTAAGTCATACAAGACAACTAATGGATAGAGAAGCAAAATTGAAACACTCAACCTACAAGTAAAATCCAGCTCATGCATGGTGGGAAAACAAATGATCAAAATGACAACTCACAAATCACTTGGATTCAAGAATGGCACATGGCAAAACAAGTTGAAATTGTGATGATTTTGTCATGACAACTTGCATGAAGGATGCTTATAAATAGAAGGGAGGGGTGTGTGTTCTAAGAATGCTTAGTGTGGGAGGATGCTTTGGAAGAGCCATTATTTTGAGAGCTTGAGAAAAGAAAAGAAAAACCAAAGAAGAGAAAAGAAAATAATGGTTGGCTCTTCTATATTATCCCTTAGAGAATTTTTGTTGCATATTTTCAATATGTGTAACTAAATTCTCAAAGAGGGCTAGGGATGAACTTGTGTGTGTGATGGTATTTGTAATTTATTTTTGATTCATGTATTTGGTCTTTAAATATTAAAACTCTTTTGTTCTATTATTCTCAATTTATTTGTGATTTTTTTTCATCTTCAAATAATTATAGAATCTATTTCGTTTATGGATTCAGTCATGCTTTTTCTATTGAGTGAATTAGTTCTATAATTATGTGTGGAGCAATTGATTATCTATATTGATTTAATTCTCTCCTGCAATATCGCCTTTTGGGTATATTGTCGTCGTTGGATTTTCTCAATATCGATAACAATTTATGAGAGTTAAGCGCGAAGAATGATTTTTCAAAGAGTTACATGTGATTTAAATTTTGGTTATTAATGTTATATCTTCCGATTAAGAATTTGGACATAGAATTCTTAATTGAATTATCAATGAATTAAGAATAAATTTGAATACCACAAATACACAAGGAATTCCCTACGCTCTACTTTTCGTCTCATTTTTATATTTTTCAAATTACTCATTTAGTTTTTGTTAATTTCGTTACTGTTCTTCAATTTCTCAATCCATCTCCCTGTGGAATCGACACCCCAAAACTATACTACAAATGACCGCGTTATTCTTTGGGCGTAATCAGATACACACGCACTCGAAAACCATAAACACAATAAAAACTCAGTTTTCATTTTCAACACATGAATATGCGCGTAAATATACAATGCAGACGACCATGAACCAAATAGCTAACAATTAATAAATTCCAACAATGACCAAACACAATATTTGTTGATGCCAAAAATATATTTAAATCTTACAGTTTGTTTGGAAAGTACTTACAGCGGGTAAAAGCGTAAATCCTTGAGTAAACGCCAATATGCAGCGTTTGTAGCGGTCACTAGTACGTTAAGCTACAGTACTCGGTTTGACACCAAAATTTAGGAAAATACTCTTTAGAAGGTGGGGAATCTCATGAAGGTAGTGATGTGACGGCACAACCATCGGAAGGTGGCGGATCATGCTCCAAAAGGGTGGAAACTCATTTTTGAGTTTGGGGTTGTATCGGAAAGGTGGGGCCGTGTATAGGGAAATTGAGTTAGGGGGATGACCGGCTGGGGTAGGAGAGTGGTTTGGTGGCTGAGGTGAGATACACGGTGGCGTGGCGAGGATAAACTCATTTAAGGACCCATTTTGGGTAGAGGAGCAACCGGCGGAGCTGGGTGGCTTTGGGTGGTGGGTTATACTCGCCGGATTGAGGGGAGGTTGTTGGTAGGTCGCTGGTGTCAAGGGGTGGCCAGTAGTAGCCAAAAAATACAAGAGAAGCTAAAATACCCATTTCGAGTTTAAGACTCATGTGCCGGTTAGGGGCCGTCGTGAGGTGCACCAACTGTGCAAGAGAGGTCGTCGGAGGGTGGGAGGTTCAGGGGAAGGGCGGTGTCGCCAGCTGATGGTGCACGGCAGCGCTGGGTGGTGGGAAGGAGAACGACAGTGAAGAGAAGGGGAGGGGGTCGCGCGGGGTTTGGGGCCGAATGCAGGGGAAGAAGGAAGAAAAAAAGAAAAGAAATAGAAAGGAAAAAGAGAAAAAGAAAAAAAGAAAGAAAATGAAGTCCAACTAGAAAAACACAATAAATTAAATAAAAGCCGACTGATAATACTACAATTTAATATAAATAAAATAAAATATTTAAAACTCAGCAATAAATTAAACCCAAGTGCAATTTGATTATAAAACGATAATTAATATAACAAAAGCATATCAAATAAACTTATATAATAAAATAAAAGAATTTAATTCCAATTATTAAAATAATTATCTCATATTAAAAATAATAAGAAAAGTAACGTAACTCAATATTTAATTATAAAAACAACATAAAACTGATATTAATTAACTAATAAATCAAATAAATATCTTAAACAAATAAAACACGACTAATAATATTATTAAAATAAATTAAAATAATCAACACCGATAATTAAATAATGTATAAAAATATACGTAAATCTAGGATCTCACATGTTTTGTGTTAAAATCTGATTACGCCCAAAGAATAACGCGGTCGTTTGCAGTATAGCTTTGGGGTGTCGATTCTACAGGGAGATGGATTGAGAAATTGAAGAACAGTAATGAAATTAACAAAAAGATTAAATGAGTGTGATAAGTAAATTTTAGAGTGTGATGTAAATTAAAACTAAATGAGTAATTTGAAAAATATAAAAATGAGACGAAAAGTAGAGCGTAGGGAATTCCTTGTGTATTTGTGGTATTCAAATTTATTCTTAATTCATTGATAACTCAATTAAGAATTCTATGTCCAAATTCTTAATCGGAAGATATAAGATTAATAACCAAAATTTAAATCACATGTAACTCTTTGAAAAATCATGCTTCGCGCTTAACTCTCATAAATTGTTATCGATATTGAGAAAATTTAATGAAGACAATATACCCAAGAGGCGATATTGCAGCAGAGAATTAAATCAATATAGATAATCAATTGCTCCAAATATAATTATAGAACTAATTCACTCAATAGAAAAAGCATGACTGAATCCATAAACGAAATAGATTCTATAATTATTTGAAGACAAAAAACATCACAAATAAATTGAGAATAATAGAACAAAAGAGTTTTAATATTTAAAGACCAAATACATGAATCAAAAATAAATTACAAATACCATCACACACACAAGTTCATCCCTAGCCCTCCTTGAGAATTTAGTTACACATATTGAAAATATGCAACAAAAATTCTCCAAGGGATAATATGGAAGAGCCAACCATTATTTTCTTCTCTCTTCTTTGGTTTTTCTTTTCTTTTCTCAAACTCTCAAAATAATGGCTCTTCCAAAACATCCTCCCACACTAATCATTGTCTTAGAACACACACCCCTTCCTTCTATTTATAAGCATCCTTCATGCAAGTTGTCATGACAAAATCATCACAATTTTAACTTGTTTTGCCATGTGCCATTCTTGAATCCAAGTGATTTGTGAGTTGTCATTTTGATCATTTGTTTTCCCACCATGCATGAGCTGGATTTTGCTTGTAGGTTGAGTGTTTCAATTTTGCTTCTCTATCCATTAGTTGTCTTGTATGACTTAATATCTTGTGGTCAAATAATTTGTCTACAAGAAACTTGAGTGCACTTCATCTTGCATATGAATTGATCATTGAATTTCCAAGTTGGTGTAGGAGTGCTTGCTGGAAAATATTATGATGACATTTGGATTTGATGCAAGTGGCTGAAAAATATCCAGGAACGTCAAGTGCAGGTGCGTCCACTTGATGGTCGATTTTGTCTTAGATTGAGTGGATATCTCTTGGTGAGAGAATTATGCACATATTACGAAAAGATGTCAGAACTGTCTAAAATTCTGCAATTATCTTCATTTGCTCCTAATGCCTCTATTTGTATCCTAAATCAAAATATAAGAATAATGAGTATATTTAGGCATCAAATAAGAATAAAGTATTAAATATTAAGAGAGGAAAATATATCATTTTATATTCTCATCAATATATTAAATCATGCTTATATCTATCTCAAGATAAATGACCATTAATTTTAATAACATGAGTTATATCCATTATTTTCTCATTTCTTTTAGTATTTAAATAGAGTATTTAGAGTGCATTTTTGTGCACTCATCAAAATCCTAACACATTGCTTATTGAATAGTTGGAATTTTGTGAATGCATTAGCATTTAACGGAAAGATGGAGGAAAATGCGGAAATGAGGAAACTGAAGGAAATAACTTCGTTCTCAAGGGCCTTCACGTGTTTGCATCACTTGGCTGGGCTTCATCTAGTCTGGGCTGGGCTGGGCTGGGCTTTGGCCCAGGTATTATTACACGAGGAACTAGTTATGATCACAATATCGAAAGGACAGAAGTAGATCGAAGGTTGTTATTAACATTGACTGCATAACTCTTTGAGAATTAGTTATAATCACATGGAGGAAATTTCGAAGAGAAATATTTTGTTAGAGAAGTTTTTAAGTCATTTGGTTCTTCAAGAAAATTAAAACATTAACAACTTGACAAAGTGGAAAAACGCCCATATCCTCAATCTTATGGTTGTGCCGTACGTATCTTCATGCCCATAACTACCACCAAAGTCTACATTTGCATCTTTTTTTTTTAGGGGAAGCAATTCATAGATAAACTAAGCGGTTACAAGATACAAGTTTTAATAGGGTGGAAGTCTTTAACAACCATCTTAAATCATACAAAGACATAAGAAACGCTGAAAAGAAAAAAATGATTTCAGAGACACAAGCTTAGCTCCCACCAATCTCACGGAGGGGATGTCACCTAAAGTAGTTATCAAATAACAAACTGTTTGCCTGCGACTAAAAGTCGCAATAAAGAGAGGTGCGCTGCATTCTATTGAAACTGTTTGGTTAAAAAAGATTCTCACATGCATTGGATCTTATCCTTGATTAAGGAAACAAAAAAGAAAAAAGCAACAGGAATGAGATTCATCGGTAGAAGGCCGCCTATTATGGTGGCGTGTGAGGAGCGCGCGTCACACTAAGGAGAAAACTGATAGCCGAGAACAAAGGAGTTGAGGCCACTGAATCCATTGGTGTCGCGCGTGATGATGAAGGACCTCTTAATAGAGACCTCGGTCTTGTCCCGATTAGCTAAGGATTTCTCCTTGTAATGTTTGTTCCCTCCAACGATTGAATTGGACTCCAATGCTTGGTAAAGATGAAATGGACGAGGGAAATGGTTAAGTGAGGCTAGGATTTAGTGGAGTTAGGGGTGATTGATCGGTTAAATGGTTAGGTTTGGTGCAATGAGGTGCACAGCTAGGGATGAATTGAGGTGCACGGCTAGGTTGGCTTGTGTTTGGGCTAGATAGTGTTTAGCTAAGATTTGTGATGGCCGAATATGGCTTAGGGCATCACTAGGGTTTCGGCCAAGGTGATTAGGGTTAGGTAGTAGGGTTTTGAGTAGTTTTGGATAAGTCCTAAAAAATAAAAGTATGGCTTATAACCAAGTGAGGTGGGCAGCAATGTGGCTAGGGTGATGGCCGAATATGTGGTGATGTGGATGGAGGTTTTGATTGGTTCAATTCTTGATTAATGGCCAATCAAATGAGGAAATGATGTGGCACTTCAATGATGTGGCAATAAGGTTTCGGCTAGGGCATAAGTGGTATGGCTGAATATGAGAGAAAATAGGAATTGGTTTGATTTGAATTTGGAAATGCTTTGAATTGATGGGAAAAGAGGTGGCCGGTCATGCAAGGGCTAGGGGGTTCTAAATTGGCTATTGAATGAATGAGGAATGATGTAGATTTAAGTGAGAAATTATAGGAGATAAGATGGGTGGCCGGCTAGGGTAGAGGGCAAGGTGGGAAAGTGTCTTGGCTAGGGTTTCATGGCCTATGGCCGAATTGTGTCTAGGGTTTTTGGGGGGTTAATGCTGTGGGTTGCTTGAGGCAATAGAAAAACTCAAATGATCAAATGAACAATCAATTAAAAATTGAACAAGAGACCAATGAGGAACACGCCAATACCCTTCAAGCACACCAAGGGTAAAGAGCAACACCCTTCAAGATAAGATGTTGGGTGATGATGAGTGCACAAAAATGCACTCTAAATACTCTATTTAAATACTAAAAGAAATGAGAAAACAATGGATATAACTCATGTTAATAAAATTAATGGTCATTTATCTTGAAATAGATATAAGCATGATTTAATATATTGATGAGAATATAAAATGCCATATTTTCCTCTCTTAATGTTTAATACTTTATTCTTATTTGATGCCTAACTATACTCATTATTCTTATATTTTGATTTAGGACACAAATGGAGACATTAGGAGCAAATGAAGATAATTGCGGAATTTTAGACAGTTCTGACATCTTTTTGTAATATGGGCATAACTCTCTCATCCAATCTCCGATTGAGCTGATTCAAGATGATCTAGAACCGCAAGAGAAATATCTAGAACTTTTGTGTTTTATGTTTGAAGAGAGATCCACTCAATCTAAGACAAAATCGACCATCAAGTGGACGCACCTGCACTTGACGTTCCTGGATATTTTTCAGCCACTTGCATCAAATCCAAATGTTATCATAATATTTTCCAGCAAGCACTCCTACACCAACTTGGAAATTCAATGATCAATTCATATGCAAGATGAAGTGCACTCAAGTTTCTTTTAGACAAATTATTTGACCACAAGATATTAAGTCATACAAGACAACTAATGGATAGAGAAGCAAAATTGAAACACTCAACCTACAAGCAAAATCCAGCTCATGCATGGTGGGAAAATAAATGATCAAAATGACAACTCACAAATCACTTGGATTCAAGAATGGCACATGGCAAAACAAGTTGAAATTGTGATGATTTTGTCATGACAACTTGCATGAAGGATGCTTATAAATAGAAGGAAGGGGTGTGTGTTCTAAGAAAATACTGAGTGTGGGAGGATGCTTTGGAAGAGCCATTATTTTGAGAGCTTGAGAAAAGAAAAGAAAAATCAAAGAAGAGAGAAGAAAATAATGGTTGGCTCTTCCATATTATCCCTTGGAGAATTTTGGTTGCATATTTTCAATATGTGTAACTAAATTCTCAAGGAGGGCTAGGGATGAACTTGTGTATGTGATGGGGTTTGTAATTTATTTTTGATTCATGTATTTGGTCTTTAAATATTAAAACTCTTTTGTTCTATTATTCTCAATTTATTTGTGATGTTTTTTTCGTCTTCAAATAATTATAGAATCTATTTCGTTTATAGATTCAGTCATGCTTTTTCTATTGAGTGAATTAGTTCTATAATTATGTTTGGAGCAATTGATTGTCTATATTGATTTAATTCTCTGCTGCAATATCGCCTCTTGGGTATATTGTCGTCGTTGGATTTTCTCAATATCGATAACAATTTATGAGAGTTAAGCGCGAATAATGATTTTTTAAAGAGTTACATGTGATTTAAATTTTGGTTATTAATGTTATATCTTCCGATTAAGAATTTGGATATAGAATTCTTAATTGAGTTATCAATGAATTAAGAATAAATTTGAATACCACAAATACACAAGGAATTCCCTACGCTCTACTTTTCGTCTCATTTTTATACTGTTCAAATTATTCATTTAGTTTTAATTTACGTCATACTCTAAAATTTACTTTTCGTACTCATCTAAATCTTTTTGTTAATTTCGTTACTATTTTTCAATTTCTCAATCCATCTCCCTGTGGAATCGACACCCCAAAGCTATACTGCAAACGACCGCATTATTCTTTGGATGTAATCAGGTGACCGGCTAGGGTAAAGGGCAAGGTGGGAAAGTGTCTTGGCTAGTCATGGCCTATGGCCGAATTGTGTCTAGGGTTTTTGGGGGGTTAATGCCGTGGGCTTTTTGAGGCAATAGAAACCAAATGATCAAATGAACAATCAATTAAGGATTGAACAAGAGACCAATGAGGAACACGCCAACACCCTTCAAGCACACCAAGGGTTCAGCACTTGCAATTCCTTCAACACCTTAACACTTCTTCAACATGCAACACTCTCACTCACTCACTCTTGAGCAATCCGAAACTCATAATAGTTGTGAGTTTTGAAATCTTCTAGGGAACACATACACAAGTTCTCAAATCCACAAGTGGTATGGATTTGGCCTCACCACATAACTCACTCAACAATAATTCAAGAACATAACACAAATATAAAATCAATCAACAAGAATACACACTCCACCGAAACACTGTTTATGAATAACCTCAAGAATTTTATAAATAAATTGAAAAAAAATAAAGGATAGATATGGATCACCGATTCATGAATTGCACGGATGATCATCTTCCAAAGGGATTCACGAATTGCACCTTTAGGAAGCTCGAGTGCTATGCACCGAATCCAAACCAAATTGATGTGGCTGGCCTAACCCTTTCTCAAGAGCAAAGTCTAATTCTCAAATATCCGAACATAATGAAAATGAAACTTAGAAATCCTAATTAAAGTGTCTTACAACTTGGAAACCCCCATTAGGTCCCTTATTAAAAAGAATTAATTACTAAAATAACCAATGCAATATAACAAGAAAATAACATAAAAATAAATGGATAGGTGGCGCCACATGCATGACTGGCCGTGGGGTGCATGTGCTCCATGGTGGGCTAGTTTGATGCTATCTCCACGGTCAAACTTGTCTCTTGCTGTCTGGTTGTATGGCATCTGGTGGTGCACGGGGCATGACTCTGTGCAGGGCTAACTGATGGTGATCATGGCAATGTGCTATGCATGGTCCTGATGGTAGGTATAGGGTCAAGCCACGTCGCTCTAATGCTGCTTAGTCAGGATGCTCGGGCGGTGGTCCTGCATGGCTCGGGCTGTGTGCTGGGGTGATGTGCATGCATGGCCCAAGCTGACGGTCTGGGCATGGGCTGCATGGCGCGGGTTGGTGCTGTGCGCTGGATGGCATGCATGGTATGTATGCCACTGACCTGCTCTGTAAGGTGCGGGTTGGTACCGTGCGTTGGATGGCATACATGGTGTGTATGCCACTAGCCTGCTTTGCAAGGCGCAGGCTAGTGCCGTGCACTGGATGGCGTGCCTGTGAAGACACGCCACTAACTTCGCTGAGTGGCGCTGTGGTGTGCAGTGATGCACGCATGGTGGGGCGCAGATGCACACGCACTGTGGGGCGCACCTATGCGCACGCTGGGCTGTGTGCATGCACTGTGCATGGCCAATAGCCTCGCTAGACATCTGCTGCGTGTCAAGGCCTAAGCCAAGGCATGCTTGCAGGCTAACCAGGGAAATGTCCTGGCCCTCCAAGGCCTGAGTCAAGGCTCAACCTGGGGCAACTCTCCTAGGGGTTCTAACATTCTCCCTCCCTTCGAGCACATCCTTGCCCTCAAGGATCAAATGAGGGTACCTTGTCACCATATCACCATAATCCTCCCAAAAGGACTCCTCACTTGGCAACCCTTGCGATGAATTAGTGCTTGCCATACTTTTCTCCTACGTTTCCCCTTTTTTACTAGCCGGCACTCAAGCACCTCTCTAGGCTGTAGAAGCATCCTTCCTTCTTCATCGAAGCTAGGAAGAACCTGGACTATCAAGCTTGGATCTCTGATCCTTTTTTTTCAACAGGGTCACGTGAAACACAGGGTGCAACTTTACTGATGGTGGAAGCTCTAATCTATAGGCCACATCTCCTAGCCTTTTCAATACCTTGAAAGGCCCATAGTATCTCTTAGAAAGCTTTAGACTCATCTTATTTCTTAATGTCTTTTGGCCAAATGGTTGCAGCTTCAAGTAGACATAGTCACCAACCTCAAACTCTACAACTCTTCTGCCCTGATCATAGTACTTCTTCATCCTCTCTTGAGGTCCTTCTTGACCTTAGCTAGGATCTCATCTTGGGTCATCAATTCCTACTCCACTTGATTGTTTCTAGCCGTCCCCTGCTCATAGGTCACTAGCATAAGTGGCAACCTCCCATAAACTATCTCAAATGGGCTTCTCTGCGTGGATGCATGGAGAGTAGTATTGTACCAATATTTGGTCCAGGCTAGGTACTCTCTCCATCTCATTTGTTCTTCATGGCAATAGCACCTCAGATACTGCTCCAGTATTTTATTGACCACCTCTGTCTGCCCATCTGTTTGTGGGTGGTAAGAAGAATTGGCCTTTAACTTGCTTCCCTGCAACTCGAATAATTCCTTCCAAAAGGTACTCATAAACACCCTATCTTTATCTGATACAATGGTCTTGGAGAATCCGTGTAGCTTCACAACGTTGTCCACAAAAGCCTTAGCTACACTCTTAGTTGAGTACGGATGTCTGAGTGGAATAAAATGGGCGTGCTTGCTCAAACAGTCAACCACTACAAAGATCACATCATGTCCTCCACTGATTGGTAATCCCTCTATGAAGTCCATTGACAAATCCTCCCAAATTTTGTTTGGAATTATCAATGGTTGCATCAATCCGGCTGGTAATCGGGTGTCATACTTGACCTTCTAGCAGATGTCACACTCAGTTACTATTGTCTTTACTGCTTTCTTGAGGCCTTCCCAATAGAAAAAATTTTTCGGTCTAACATAGGTTCTCAACCAACCTGAATGTCCCCCTTCTTTGCTACTATGAAAGTGATCTAGCATTTCCTTTCTCAAATTAGGCACATCTGGAACATACACATAGCTCTTGTAGTAAATCAATCCCTCCTTCACCTTGTAGTTTACTACCCTGCTACCTTGAGTCTCAACAAGCTCAATGATCTCTAGGGCACGGGCATTTATGCGTGTAGCATCTCTAATCTTGTCCCATATCCTCCACTCGGCTCCACTCAAAGCCATAATACTAGGATCATCCTCATCATACATGGTTCACACTAACGGGGTGTCTTCCACCACTATGGCCGAACATGTCTTCACCTCCTTAGATGGCAATGTCGTCCACATATGTTTCTTAGTTCGCATCTTGAACTCCATGGTCATCTTTTCATAATCTTGATCACTCTCCCAATACTTTTGAGCCATGCATTATGTCAAGGCCGGCAAGTGCTAAGACATGCAAATGCACTATCAATCTCACTCATTGGACATTCATCTTGGCATCTTTCACAATGGCTTCATACTTGAGTTTGTCACCATTGGCTACCTTCACTTCAAATGGTTGAATGAGGTTCGGCCTTAGTCTAATTTTGTGCACCAAGTTTGTGTTGATGAAATTGTGAGTAGACCACTATCCACCAACAAAAAAACTTCATTCTTCCCTACCCATGCCATGACCCTCATGGAAGTGAGTGTTGAGACCCCGGACATGGCATGAAGAGAGATTTCGGCTTCCTCATCTTCTTCCTCATTTTCGGCCTCTTCCACTTCTTCATCATAGCTTGTAGCTTCTTCAAATGCATCTTCATCAATCATCACAAAAGCTTTGGCCAAACTACATTTGTGCTCATGGTCCCATTTTTCATCACACTTGATACAAAGGTCTTTCTTAATTCTCTCTTGGACCTCTTCCCTTGACAATCTCTTCACTTCATTGAGATTTAGTTTTGAGGTCCTTTCATTGCTCTATTTACACTTCCAAGGTGATTTGGTTTGCAAAGGGGTGACGGTTTTGCTCCCCATATCCTTGGTTAGGCATTTCTCCAAAGAAAAATTTTCTTCATAAATTTCGGCCATCCTCATGGCCTTTTGAATTCTTGTGGGCTGCCTTAGCTTCACTTCTTTAGCCAACCATAGCTTCAATCAATCCACAAAGGTTTCCACTAATATCTCCTCGGACCAACCTTGAACCATAGTTTGGAGTTGTCGGAAATTTTCTACATAAGTCTTCACTTTGCCTTTTTGCTTGAACTTAGCAAGTTGGCCATGGTGGTTGGTGGTGGGTGAGAGGCCGAATTAGAGAAGGAACTCCATCTCAAATGCCGTCCATCCAAGTCTTCTTCTCTCCTTATCATATTGGTCATGGATCCACCTCCACCATTTACTTGCCTTGCCATCAAAATAATAGCAAACGGTTGACACAATCTCATTCCTCGAGACATCATATGTATGGAAAAAGTGATCTACTTTATCCAACCATTCATGGGGATCTCCTCTATTGAATCTTGAGAATTCCACCTTAGGTCTTCGGAGTCCCCGATCATAAGCCCGATTTTCCCCTATTTCATTGTCATAGTCATCTCGGTGTCTACTCCCTTCTTAGCCTCTTTCTTCATGTTGATGGTGCCCTATTGATGCTTGGTCGTTTTGAGCATTTGCCCCACCTTGATTCACTTCTTGCTCGGCCATATTGTGCTCTTCATAGTAGGGTACTGTGGGGATGATGATAAGCAGGGATGGTGGTAGAGTCCCACTTGTGATTCCCGCCTACGGTGTATACGATAGTGATGGTCGTAAGCAGAGATGGTGGTAGAGTCCCGTCTGTGATTCCCGCCTACGATGCATGAAGTATGGATGGTGGTAAATAAGGATGGTGGTAGAGTCTCGCCTGTAATTCCCGCCTTCAGTGTTTGATAGATTGAAAGAGAGGAAAAAGGAACTGTAGGGATAATGGTAAGCAAGGATAGTGGTAGAGTCCCGCCTGCGATTCCTGCTTACAGTGTTAACCGGTACTATTTTGGTATAGAATCTGATGCAGATGACGAGGAAATTGAGCTTGAGAAGGTGGCTCCCCATTAGAGTAGTTTGATGTAGTTTATTATTTTGGGAAAATGTCTTTCCCACTTTTGATAATTATGTATCTTTATGTTTTATCCTTGGAATGACTGTATTAAATCTCATATTGGAGAATATGTGTTAAACTGATTTGTAATATTTTAAAATTCTGGTACTTAGTTATTGACTTAGTTTATCCGCTACTTTTTTTATTTCACACATGTTGCATGTTCACACTCTTAGCACTTGTCGTTGGAGTGCGTGACCCGTGTTGTCATCATTCCGATGTTTCGATTCTCTTATTTTCGTACGTGGGAGTTGGGGGCATCACAGAGTAAGTGAAGGTTCAAGCGATGACTGTAGTTCCTACTCTTTAATAATAGGAAAGTCTTATGTACACTGTGGTGTTGATGAATGCATAAAAAGGCACTCTAAATACCCTATTGAAATACTAAAAGAAAGGAGAAAATAATGATATAACTCATTTTATTTAATTTAATGGCTATTTATCTTGAGATGGATATGAGCATAATTTAATATATTAATATCTCAAATAAATACAAAAAGAAACACATGAGTTTAATCCATTAAATAAATCCCATGAATTCTCACTAAATTACTTAACAATTCACATAAGGCCACTTGCTCCAATGTACCATATTTAAATCCCTCAAATTAGAGAGTCAAATTTTCTTCTAAATTATGGACCCCATCTTTACAAAATTAATTGATTATATTTTCTTATTGGCAGCCATTGTATTAGGTGACATCATACACTAAGAATCAAGATAATTGACCAAAACATGCCAAGATGAAAAGTAAGACATGACACTTGAAAAAGGTTTGAAGTTTGGACGCCAAATGGTGGGCAGATCATGTTTTAAGAAGTATAGCCGAATTCCTCTTTGACTATTTGTACCAAACACCCAATAAAACAAATGAAGGAAGATATCATGATAAAGGGAGATGGAAAAGTCATACACGACAACTTATTGTTTCAAGAAGAAATGAGGGGCACCACTTGCATGTACCCTTGCATGCCAACTCATTTGATTTAATGCCACCCCATGCAAGACAACTCAAAGTAACCGAATGCATGCTATAGCTGGAATTCAAGAGACACTCGGTGCCACTTGCATGGATACTCACATGCGAACTCAATCACATGCAAAGTTCTGAATCATACAATGAAAATTGCTCAAAATTAAGGGTGAGTGTATGCCTCAAAAGACGAACAATACAAAATGGACAAATAGAATAAATATGGTCTTATGCTTGAAAAGAGTTGCTTTTTCCGGTGTTTAGACTCTAGCATAAAGTTTGACTTTTAAAGAAAGTGCACCCTATTTGAAGAAAAATTAAAAAAAAAATTATGAAAGAAGGGGGGAGTACATAAAGAAAAAGAAAAGAATAAAAAGATCTTTGGAAAGATTTTTTCCTCACTCACACACAGACAATTTCTTGGCAGGTCATTGATTAAGATAATTGCTCAATTGTGAAGACTGACCAATAAGGAATGTATCTCCTAGATGAGTGAAAAATTGTTGAGTGCAACAAAGCTTGGATGTGAAAATTACTCAAAACAAAAGCCAAAGCTTTTTGGATGAAAAATACATGATTTTTTTTTTGGTTCTTCAAAATTTTTCCCTTCAAACTCTTCTTTTTTTTTTTCAAAAAATTGGAAACAAAGAAAAATGGGCATGAAATTCTGTAAATGGAGTGGTGGAGTACCCGCTACACACGTTACACGTGTAAAAAAGGAGGGGCCCGCATGCATGGCATGGCCCAGGCGTGGGCAGGAAAACAAAAAGCTCTAGTACTAACTACACATGTCCATCAGCCATAATCACCTCTCCCAATTCTCTCTCTATTATTCTCTCTGGTTTGGCTTCCCCAATACACTTTAGGAAGAATCAACTCCTCTCCAGTTCTCATCTTCACGATTTCAGTGTTTGATTCATACACAAACTCAAGGTAAGTCTCCTTTTCAAAAACTAATTCTTGAGTTTTTGTGTGACCTTCGGACTTTGGTTCTTGAGTCTTGATGGGTTAGGACTCTAGTTAAGGTTTATTTGGATTTTGTTTTTCGAAAGCTTGTTTTAAAAATTGAAATAGATTAGACTCCTAGTCATACTATGAGTTGAGAACCTGGTCGAGAAGGATTAATTGTGCCATGATAAGCATTCTTGAGGGTTCTATGCAAAAGGTGACGGATAGAAGGCTCTTGCATTTGTTTGGCTATGTCGTCGTGTTCCTCCCTTTGCAATAGCCCTGTGCTTAGGACTAGTTACTTTTCTCGTCTGAAAAGAATCCATGAACATGTATGTGCTTTCTGATTTATTTCCTAGAACCATATGTTAGGTTTGGGATTTATTTGCATGCTCTTGGCATTGTCACGTCTATTCTTTTTGGAAAAATGTGAATCTGGTTGCCTAGATACAATGTGTATTTATCATGCTTAAACTAGAGTTTTTCTTTTGCAGATAAAATACAAGTTAGTGGCAAAAAAGGCCAAGTTTGATTGGAAAGTCCCCCTGATAAACTTTACAAGTGATGAGGAACCAAATTCCTATAAGAGAACCCCCAAAAGCTCCCCTAAAATATCGAAGGTGCCAAATAAATGGTCCATTCCTTTTAAGTTAGGAGTACCTCAAAGCTTGTTGCCAAAGGTTAAAAGTCTTCAAAATTTGTGAGTGAAGAAACTAAAAATGCCTACAAAACAATGTTCTATAAGAGAAATGTGCTTGGAGAGCTGGAGGTAACACTCAATGATATAAATGAGACTGGTTTTGATTTTATTCATCATCCGTTAGCTGATAGAAAATGGGAGAAAATCACAGAGGGAGCTTCTGCCCTCTATGTTGAGATAGTGAGAAAGTTTTATTCTAACTCTATATTGAGTGTGGAAAACAACTTTATCACATTCATTGTGAGGACTGACCTGTAATGAGTGTATTTTGGCCAGAAATAATTACAAAGTCAGAAGCTGCAATGAGTGGGAATAAGAGAAGCCACACCGAGGCATCCACATCCTCCCATCAGGCCTCAGAACAATCCCTGAGTTGATTGAACTACTTCAAGTTTTTTAGTCAAAATTTGAAAAAATGCTTGCTGATCAATAAGAAGAAGGAGAGAAGGTAAACGACAGGTTGCAACAAGTGATGTTAGATGTGGATCAAATGTTGTAGGTTGTGAACCCACCATAAGATGAAGACAAATTAGAATTTGACATATATGTTGATAGAACATAGGGTGAGAAAAATGGGATGAAATAAATTGTTAGCAAGCAGAAAGGAGCAGTAGGACCAGTGCAAATGATATGTTGACAACCATCCCCACCTTTTTAAAAATATTTTTTTAAAGTTTATTTTCATTTGAGTTTGGTTTGTAATTTGAATAATGATTTGTTTGTTTTCTTATTTTGCTACTTTAAACTGATATTGGTGGATTGTGGGAAGACTCATAATACTTCAAAATTTTTGCTTATGATGAATGTGTCTATGAAGTATAACTTACTATATGAGATCCTTGCTGGTGATTGGTTAGTTCTTTTTGCAAGTTTAAATCACATTAATCCAATATTTGTTTTGTCATCAATCAGCCAAAGGGGAATATTGTAAATGTAATTTAAGTTTGTTTAGGATTTAATGAGTTTGTATTTAAATTTAAATTATAGATGAATGTAATTTTAAATAGGACTCTAGGATTGCATCCGATAAGGATGAATGTTTGAATATAAGTTATCCAATAAGGATGGGTGTTTGAATTGTGACTTTGATCAAATCTTGTTTAAATTATAAGATAGGAGTCTACATGAATTTTATGTAAGTTTCGAGTCTTAGAATCAGCTGAAGTGATAAATATTCAAGATTCAAACGAAGAGGATTTAAACTTGAAAATATTAATTGAAGTAATCTAATTCGAGTTGTTCAAAAACTATTAGCAATATAACAGATTGAAAATCTGGATAAGTCTATCAGCAGAGTTCTACTCCAACATAAGCATTGCACCACTACATTGCCTATTTATAAAGGAGTTTGGTGAGGTTTTCAACAATACTTCAATAGCACATTCATAAGAGTTGAGAGCTTGAAAATCTGGGTAGACCTTTAAGTGATCGTGTGAGGAAAAATTTCTTGATTGAAGGATTTTTCTAAAGGCTCAATTCGTGGGATTGAGTAAGAGCATACTCCAAGAGGGAGTTGCTGTGTTCATGATCAACTACTAGAGGTTCCAATAGGAAAGACAAATATTAGAGAGAGATAGAGGTTCTGGCTACCTACTGCTGTAAAGACAAGCGGGTCGCGTGTGTTGGGTATACGTGTTGGGTTATAAGGGTTTTGTAAATAGGTTACTTGTAAAACTCTTAATCAATAAAACTGATTTTCCTGAGTTTGGTTGTCCCTTAGGGTTTACCTTTGAGGAATTCTTCAAAGGGTTATCCTTCGTAACCAAATAACCGTGTTAATGTTTTTAATAGTTTATATTGGTTGCTAATCCGTGCTAATAGAACTTGTTTAGCATTCTTGTAAGTATCCAGGGGTAATTGGGTAATTTCAGACCATTCCGATCAAAACAATTTACTACTCTATAAGTCTTATAACAAGGATAAAAAGATGTGCTACATTATTCCTATTTCCAAAAAAAAAAAGATGTTACATTATTTTAAGAGTATAATATTGATGGAGAAGAAATGATGAAGTTGGCTATAACTAAAGCTGCTAGCTACTAGAATGCTAGTTAATCCCAACATGCATTAGAAATATTTATTACAGCAAAAATGTGTAAATAATTTCAACCACTATGCATCTATCCAAATAACGCAGCAAATGGTCAAGGCCAGCAACTTCTGTAGCTTCTCTCAACCAAATTAGTGTCAAAATAGGGTAAAATCTTGACAGGACGGATGCAATTAATTCTTTCATGTACGGACATGGAACGTTGCAATTCACCTTTTCATTGAAGTTTATATATATATATATATATATATATATATTATATGTCACGTGTCTATAAATGTGACATTAAGGACCAATTGCATAGTAGGCTTGATTTGTATGATAAGAGTTGGCTCAATCTATGGGCCAAAGCCTTCATTTATTTATTTGCATGACTCTTGTTGAAGTAGGGCCATGACCATTTATTTGATGTTTATCGTGACGTCCCCAACTCTCACTTATAGAAATATGGGAATTGAGGCATTGAATAATGACAACACGGGTCACGCACTCCAACGTCGAGTGCTAAATGTGTGTACATGCAACATGTAAGATAAAATAAGCAGCGGATAATTAGAGTTAATCACTAAGTACTAGAATTTTAAAATATTACAAACAAGTTTAATATAAATTCTTCAACAGGAGATTTAATACAATCATTCCAAAGTTAAAATATTAAAATACATAATTATCGAAAACGGGAATAATATTTTCTAAGATAATAAATTATAGCAAATCAATCTGACAGCGGTGCCGCCTCTTTAGGCTTTGCCTCATCATCATCAGCATTTAAAATCTACGATACCAAAAATGGCATCGCTAGTAAATAAAATCCAAACAAACCATAAGATAAAAATATATTCATATAACAAAACACATAAATGTAATACACTATGCATGAAACTCAAAAAATCATCTTTTTCAAAATATAAACAGTTTTCACTTCTGCCAAAACCTCATTTGGCTCAAATAAAACTCCAATAAAAACATCTATCATTTTTCCAGAAAATAATATACGTAAATCCAATAAACTACTACCATTTTCTCAGAAAATTGTGAGATTCTAGATTTACGTGTATTTTTATACGTTATTTTATTCTCGGTGTTAATTATTTTAATTTATTTTAATAATATTATTAGTCGTGTTTTATTTGTTTAAGATATTTATTTGACCTATTGATTAGTTAATATTAGTTTTATATTGTTCTTATAATTAAATATTGAGTTACGTTACTTTTCTTATTAATTTTAATGTGAGGTAATTATTTTAATAATTAGAGTTAAATTCTTTTATTTTATTATGTGATTTTATTTGATGTGCTTTCTTAATAATAATTAGTATTCTATAATTAAATTGTTCTTTAAATTAAATTAGTTTATTCTTGGACTTTAAATATCTTATTTTATTGATATTGAATGGTAGTATTTTTAATTGACTTTAATTTATTGTATTTTTTCTAGTAGTCTTATTTTTCTTTTTCTTTTCTTTCATTTTTCTTTTCATCCCATTTTCGGTCCCAAACACGCGAGCCTCTCTGTTCTCTCCTCTCTCTCGCCGGGTTTTTCATCTCCACCTAGGGCCACCGTCGGCCACCTACCGGCGACACCGCCTAGCCCAACCTCACCCCCACATGCCGGCGAGTCCAACGACACCAGTGGTGCACCTTCGGCAACCCCCTAACTGGCGTGTGAGCATCAAACCCGAAATGGGTGGGTTTTCTTTTCACCCATTTTCCGATGCCGTTGCCGGTCACCTTGGTTTTCGACCACCACCACTAGACTCCCCACCCTCCGGCGAGCATAACCCACCGTCGGTAGCCACCCCAACCCCTCTCTCTCTCCTCCACTAGAAATGGGTCCTTAAATGGATCCATCTTCGCGGCGCCACTGTCCGGCCACCGTAGGCCTCACCACCGCTACCAAAAGACTCCACTTTCTCAGTCGACCAACCCCCTAACTCAGTTTCCCCAACCACTGCCCCACCTTCCTGGTACAACCCCAAACTCAAAAATGGGTTTCCACCCTTTTGGAGCCCGATCCGCTACTTTCCGGTGGTTGTACCACCACACCACCACCTCCATGAGATTCTCCACTTTTCAAAGAGTATCTCCCTAAATTTTGGTGTCAAACTGAGCACTTTAACCCAACTTACAAGTGATCGCTACAAACATTGCATCGCAAGTGACCACTAAATTTTGCGTTTTTACCTGCTGTAAGTACTTTCCAAACAAACTTTTAAAATTTAAATATATTTTTGCATTAACATCTATGTGTTGGTTGATGTTGGTATTTGTTGGTTGATTAAATTTATTAAATGTTGGATATTTTGTGCATGGTGTTATGCATTGTGAAATTGCACGGTCGTTTATGTGTATATTGATATTTGAGATTTTAATGTGGATATTTGGTGTTTGGATTTTAATATGAGATGTGGCTATTGGATTTATGAATTTTAATGGTTTTTGGCTGAGTCATAAAGGGGACGGCGATACGTAATGCCCGTTGTGATTAGCGTGTGTGTGGATGACATAATGGAAACTACGATACGTAACGCCCATTATGGTTATTGTGTGTGTCAGTCATAATGGCGTTATAGTTATTGGGTGTGCATTTCATATCGGGGATGGCAATATGTAACGCCCGCTATAAAATGAGTGTGTATGAATCATAATGGGGACGGCGATACGTAACGCCTATTATGGTCATTGCGTGTGTCAGTCATAATGGGGACGGCGATACATAACGCCCATTGTGATTGATAGTGTGTGGATGACATAACGGGGACGGCTATACGTAACGCCCGTTATGGTCATTGGGTGTGCATTTCATATCGGGGACGGCGATACGTAACGCCCGCTATGAAATGAGTGTGTATGAATCATAATGGAGACGGGGATACGTAACGCCTATTATGATTGGTGATATGTGTATATCATATCGGGACGACGATATGTAACGCCCAGTATGATTGGATTTGCGGATATTATTTTATGGGAAATGATGGATGATTTTACTGAAATTTTATCGTGGACCAAAATGAGATTTCGGCATGTGTTTATCTTATTCATTTTGAGAAAGATGTTCTTTTGAGATTCATGCATTTGGTGTCATGTTCATGAGTGATGTTGTCATTATTGCATGAGTATATTTTTGTCTTTTGGTTTGGTTGGGTTGTGTTTACCTATGATGCCATCTTGGCGTCGTAGATTTTTGGATGTAGATTTTTATGCAAGCTGAGCCTAAGGAGGTGGCTTCGTTGTTGGAGTATTTATTTATAATTTGTTATATTGTGAAGTGTTTTCCCATTTTTACAAATATGTAACTGTATGATTTAACTTTCAGATGACTGTATTAAATCTCTTATTGGAGAATTTATGTTAAATTAGTTTGTAAAATATTTCTAAAAATTCTGGTACTTAGTTATTGACCTCAAATATCAGCTGCTTTTATTTATGTATGTCATATGTTTACACACTTAGCACTTGACATTGGGGGTGCGCGACCCGTGTTGTCAGCATTCCGACGCCTCGATTCCCGTGTTTATTTTAAGGAAAATTTGGGGGTGTCACAAAAATGGTACACGTAAAATAATTATCCCAAACCCACAATTTTCCTAGAAAATGGCCCCACAAATCCAATGTATTAACCGTATGCACCATGGTTTTTCTTAGGCACCATTCGCACACGCTAGCTCATTTTACCACACCATAGGTAACAACCGTGCATGTGATTTCGGAATGGGCGGTGCCTAACTAACCACGCCCACACTACAACAGTGGCTTTTGCCACGAGTTCTTTTGCCACAAATTACTGTCATGTGAAAAGGCTACTTTGGGCCACTAAATTTGTTGGAAAGAATAAATAGTGGTACTTTTTCACGAGATGGTTGTGGTGGAAAATATTTTATGATAAAAGCTTTTTTCTTACAAACAAGTACTTTTTATGACCAAATTATTTTATGAGAAAAAGATATGACCATCCCAAGATTTTTTAGTTGCAAAACAGTTATTGCCACGAGTTTAAGTGACTTTTTACCGCGGATTGTAGGGACAACAAAAAATATTTTAGATTTCCTAAGTTAGCATGGATTATATGTATTTGCTGCGAAAATATTAAGCAATTACCGCGAATTGTACTCGTCGCAAAAAGTCCTCTATATATACACAACACCCGATTCTTCTTCCCCTCCCATCTGTTCGATTCATAAATTCCTCCCCATTTCCCCCCGATGCCTCCCCCTCTTTCACCCCGACGGCTCAAAACCCCTTCCCCCCGACGGCTCAAACCCCCAGCTCGCCACCGCCCCCCCCCAAATGACCCCAACTCGACGGCTGCCACCTCACATCACCTCGTGCGATTCCATCCTCTCTCCCTCACGCTGCCCATTTGAGCCCCCCCCCTCGGTCGCCCCCAGCGCATACACTTTCTACCATGGGCTGTGATTGTTCCACACTAATTCCCCCAGCCCCTAACGCGATTTCTTCCATAAAAACCTAGTTCTCTCCACAATAAGTCTACAAATCACCTCTGTCTTCTCCCTCTATCTAATCTCTCCATTGGTGGTTATTCTTCTATGGATTTGAGTTTATTCCTTTGTAATTTTCTTGTGGAAATGTTCTTCATAGCTTAGTTGTTTTGTGCAGTTTTAAGATACATATACTGGTAGAGTAAAATTGTTATATATTGTTGCTAGGTTATGTGCATATGCAGGACTATAGGATGAGATATTATAGAATAATACGTGCATATTACCAATTAGTAGCATTGGTATTTGTATTCTACCAAAATGTTATTCCCAACGCTACTTCCTTGGGTTAATTTATTGTGTTTCGTAACTTTCATTATCTGGAGTGTTTTTTGTCATAATATTTGATGGCTGGTGTTTGTATAAAGCAAAAGAAGCAGTTTGCTAACCAGCGAGCTATGTATTATCATTAAGCATGTCCATTTTTGCATATTGGAAAGAAAATCATTGTGATGCCCCCAATTTACGTTCGTAATTCAACGCAAATTGAAGTGTCATAATATAACAAATAATACTTGAATAACAAATTATCATAAAATCATGGATAACCAATCACTTTATAAATTCAACATCTTATTTTCCTTTACTTGAATCATAAACTCTTCAATTAATAAAAATCTCAAAATCAAACATAATAGGGTATTTCGCTCGAGCCAAACGTTGATCAAGGGTCGAGCTAAATTTCTGCCTAAATCTCATTCTGCCAACTAAATCCAGATTTTGTCCTTTATTTATTTTTTATATCATAAAACTTAAAACATAAAAATTGTATATCTCTGTCTTTTCTTTCCATAGCCTCTTGAATCATTCAATTCTAATATCACACTAACAAGTTATAACCATTTTACCATAGGATGTTAAATCTGTCAACTTAACCCCTTTTAAGTCCGAAAATTGCTAGAGTTGATCTATCAATTTTTTCCAAATTAAGACTTTATAGTTTCACATAATTCTCTTAATATATCATCATAGAATATGTTTCTAAGATATCATAATTTTTCTAGCATTTTATCATAGCAAAAACCACTTCAAAACTCAATAGGCTTCAATTTAACACATAAACAAAGATTAAACTCAAATAAATATCAAACATAATCCAATCACCAATCCACTTATTGTATGCCAAGACTAAGTTAATATATGCACTTACAAATTTTTCCAAAACTAAATGATTAGTCTTGAGTTGGTTTTGCACCATACTTCTCTCCAAGATCCTTACTTAGCTCTCTTTTGACACTTAAGTGATGTGAGTGGGTTTTTGTGTATTTCTCTTTGGTATTTTTCACTATGGCCGACTGGTATCTCTCATGGGGAAAGAAGAGAAGCCTATGCATCTATTTATAGGCATAATAGGCGTGGGGTGCAAGGGAAGAGGGCTTGGGCATTTCAGCAACTCCACTTGGCTGCATAGGTGAGGTGTCTCCTACTTGTGGTTTCATGATCACCCCTAATCCTATGGGGATTTGCTGATATTTTAATCCCATGGTTGAGATTAATATACCTATAAAATGAACTTGATCAAGGGCTCAAAGAGTTCCAACACATGGGGGTGAAAACAAAACACCATCATAGGAAATCTTCTAAGGGGTTCATCTGGCTACTTGGCCTCTCCAAGCGATTAGCCACGTTACAGTCCTAATATGTCAATGATAACATTCGATTCTTCCAAAACTCAAAAACTGAAAGTTTAATATAATCCTCTTAGGGTTATACAGGATTTTGAATCACCTTATTCCGATATCATATGAGAGAGATATGATCAGTTTACTGAAACATGTCAAAACTTACCCGAGAATATCCAATCTGAATTCTCCATTTGTTTTCCTTTGTTTTCTTACCCACCAAGGCTTCTAGATGAATTCTTATCAACTTGCCACATGTTCCCACACATGTCAAGACTTCAGAAAATATGGTAACTAATCTTAATTTTCGTCACATGGTTGAACCTAAGACAACTCATCTAAGTCGGTTACCAGTTGACTCCTATCTCTGTCTGTCCACTTCACACTAGATTTAGTCCTTAATAAATTCATTATCTTCAAAAACCCAAAACATATACGTTTTATATCTCTCTCTAATGGTTCTATACGAATTGGAATTACCTTATTTGGACCTCATATGAAAAAGTTATGATTATTACACAAAAATTCGACGGTCCAGTCTGAGAATCCGTTTTGGCACACTAAGTGTTTGATGTTTTGTTCTTTCACTTCCCTTTGAATTTATTTCTCAAATTTCAAAAATTTATCTCTTTCTAGGTCTAAATTGAATTTCTATATTTGATACATTGCTAAAATTTCCAAAAATCCATTCAACAATTACCTTAGAATGCATCTAAGTCTCATATTCTTTTTCTATGAAATATTATTTCCAACAAATTTCAAGGAAATATTATATCCTAGAAAGCTATTACAATCATACTAAAGCAATAAGGTCATTTTTATCTTGTTCTTAGCTTTCCTTTTATGCTAAAGTTGTACTATTTGAGAACTCTAGCCTGGTATTACTAGCATTTCCTTCTACGACTACAATTGTGTTTAATTTATTTCCTCGCACAATGTTTTCTTTGAAACCTTATGAATTTGAGGATCTATTTTTTCAGAGATGTAAATTTTTTTTAATCTTCTTTTGTAATGGTCTTGTATTTTTCGTTTGTTCTAAAATTTTATGTGGCTGTTTATTTATTTTTTACATTTTACTTATTAGCATTTTCTTCTCGACTCTTCCTTTTTGTTTCATTTTTTCCATCACAGATTTTTTAGGTAGATGAATACATGTTTTCCATTTCCTACAAATCTGAGTTGATTTCGATTTTTTTAACTTATTTTATTTGTCATTTTTATTTCTCTACAGATCTAAACAGATGTTTATATACTTGAAGAGATCGTGCTCAGATCCGTGTTCTTAGTTTTTTTTCTTCTCGACTGATGTTTATTTTTTCTTTTTCCTTTATTGTGTTCTGTTTTCCTATCGCGTATTTTTTCCAGAAGACGAGATTTTTTTTTATTTTCTGTGTTTTTTCCATATATATGAAGTTATAATTTTCAAATTTGTAAAAAGAAATAAAAAAAATTCTCTTCTTTTGAATCCTATGGCTGATGGTTTTTTGGATTTTTTTGATATAGTTTTTGGGTGTGCTTTTGGTTGTTGGAAAAAGAATTAATTTTTAAATTTGAGTTTGGTTTGGATTTATGATCATTTTTGTGATTTTTGCGAGCTGATGGATCTTTGGGTTCTTTTAATCTAATTTTTAGGGAAATTTTGTTAAATCTGAACATACTTGTTTCGTTGCTTTCATTTGGATATAAAATCATCTTTCAATCCTTACAATTTTGAACAAATATTTTTTTTTTGTAGAAAGTACTACAATGGCAAAAGCAATTTAAGTGCCTCGGTGGCTTAAGAAAACAAAAATCAATCACAAGGACAAAATTGGAAAATTATCAATATTGGGATAAACTTGAAAAACCAAAAGGAAAAACTTAGAAGACCAAAAAGTTACTATTGCTTTTTGGATTGACACTTTTTATATAGAAGATATGCACATGTAAGAAATTACTTATAAAAAATTTCTGGTATTACTATTTCAATATCTACTAGATACTTATATAAATTTTAAACTGATTCGTTTCTCTATTAGGGTTATTAAATAAAGAAACCAAGATTTTAAGAGCTGCAGAAAGAATTGATTCATAAATTATAACCTAAATACCCACCCTGAGCCAAGGTTTGACATATATAGCTTGGAGGAATGTCAGTACAACCTAAATAGTCAATATTTCTAGGAAAGGTGTTAGTGGAGAGCATGAGCAGATTGCAGATGCAATTTGGAAAAGTAAGGCACCGACCATGAGTTCTATCAATTGGTCTTGGGTAAGAAACATACTTGTTACATGTCTATCATTTTCATCCTATGTCTGCAAATATCCAATAAACTTGATGGTTCTATTTTTTTTTATCCATATCTTATGTTGTTTCCAAACCCTTGGTCTTAGTTTTTAAAAGGATCAAAGTCACAAGATTATAAGATGGGGACACACTTTAAGACTATGACAATAGATTATTAGTTGTTACATAACAATAGTTTGTAACTGAATAGTTGTCTGGCAGCATTTACATCAAAGAAGAAATACTAGTTGCATGTTATAATTACTTGATAAGAAAGTGTATATACTCATGTTATAATTTCCTTGATCAAGAAAAGTATTAATTAATTACCAATGCTTTGGGTATGGAATGAAAGTATTTCACTCCTAACATAGTGTCATGAACTATGAGTGCAAAACCAATGGTTGGAAAAATGGTATTTAAAGCTATCGTATAGTTTTTAGTGATATTTAGTGTTTTTTTCCTGGAATAAGGAGTGGCTGTGCCTAGTTGGGAAAACACACATAAGGTGGAACATAAAAGAAAAAAAGAGAAAGAAAGATAAGAAAAAACAGTTGGCATACTTACACTACAGCAGATAGCATTCCTAGCAATGGATTATTCTGCTCATATTAATATTGCTGTATAAACTTGGGTTTGCTTGGCTTATGCATTAGTGGTTCACCATTAATTATCATAGAAATATTGAATTCCAGATCATGCAAATTTTGCTCTATTTTGCTCACATTTTCTGTACTGGTACTATTGGGTACATTATAGGCAATCATTCATATTTGTTTGAAGTGATAATTTACAAATTGTGGTATAATCAAAATTATGAGATATTAAAATTTAAAGATTTGGAAGAGTAGTATAGAATTTCTTGTTAATAGGTGTTGAGCCAGCTTCTACTCATGGTGATAATTATTGAGGACTTAATTTTATGCATTTAGTGAGTTATTAGAGTGCGTGCGAAAGCGTTATATTTTGTAATGTAGTTGGAGGTTCAAGTTTTGTATTTGATTTTGAAGAATTAGTGGTGACTTGAAATTTGGTTGGTACTTGTTAGTGAAGATTTATCTACTGATTGAGTAAATTAAGCTTATTGATGGTTTAGTTGGGAAGTTAAGCTTGAGACTTATTTGTGGGTGGCACGATTTGTTGTATGGAGTTATTGAACATTAAAATTTTGAGAGATTGTACTAAAGTCTTTGTACACATGAAGATTTCAGACTATATTGCTACTTTAGGAGTTTTAGGGATGAAATGCTATTTGGAAACTATACGGTTATGATGGAATAACATCGATTTGTATTTGAAGAAAATAGGTGACTGTGTAAATGCATGGAGTGAGTATTGAGCTATGTAGTAGGTGAGGTGTTGAGTTTCTATTAGTTGCAGTCGAGCAAATTTTGAGGACAAAATTTATTTTAAGAGGGGGAGAATGTGAAATCCCAGACTTCTTGTATTTTTACGTGTGACGTCCCCAAATTTTCCTTAAAATAACATGAGAATCGAGGCTTCAGGATGATGACAACACGGGTCACACATCCCAACGACAAGTGCCAAACGTGTGTGCACACGTGATATACATAAAATTTAAGTCGCAGCGAATAATAAAATCATTATCTAAGTACCAGAATTTTTAGAAATATTTTACAAACCAAGCCAAAGTAAATTCTCCAAAAAGAGATTTAATATAGTCATCCTAAGGTCCAAACATACAATTACATAAATAACAAGTAGGGTAAACAACTCCCAATATACAACTAGATCAAGCTATTCCAACGGCGGAGTCGCCTCCTCAGGCTCATCCTCTTCGTCCTCTGCAACAAAATCTACGATACCGAAAAATGGTACTGCAAGTAAGTAAAATCCCAAACAAATCCAAGATAATAAATAAATTTATGCAACAACAAAAAGCATGAACAAAATACCATATGCATGAGGCTTAAACTCGTCACTCTCAAAATAAATAAATAAACCACATACTTCAAAATTCCAAGATAAACCTCAATAAAATCATCCATCATTTTCCCAAAAAATGATGACCATAAATCCATTAAAACCACAATCATTTTCCCAGAAAATGGTCAACGTAAAACCCATAACTAAAAACCGCCACTTTCCCAGAAAATGGCCTGAATATCCATTTTATTAACTGTATGCACCATGGTCTCCCTTAGGGACCATCCGCACACCATGACTTTCATCATCACGCCGAAGGTAACGACCACGCATGTGACTTTGGAACGGGCGATGCCTAGCTAACCACGTCTAGCACGTACCTTGACCAGGCATCCCCTAACTACCGCTAGCAAAGGAGCTACAGAGTCGGCACGAGAGCACTACCATCCCATCCGATCCCGTCGTCGCCCGGCGACGACCCAGGGGACATCATTTAGTATATTCCACTCCCGAGTGACCAGAGGAGTTCTACCAAGATAATGCCTCATCTCGACTTGGGGTCGTGATACATACGCACCCAAATAACATTAACACATTTGAAAACCTCATTTTCAAATCCAACACATGAATATCCGAAATTATGCAAAAATCCAATTTCCAAATAATTTCATGAACATGCGCATAAATATACAATGTATATGACCATGCACAAAATACTCAATAATTAATAAATTCCAACAATGACTAAACACAACAACTGTTGATGTCAAAAATATATTTAAATCTTAAAGTTTATTTGGAAAATACTTATAGCATGTTCGCTAATACTTCGTGAAGTTACCGAAAATGCCAAACAGCGATTCCACGCTTCCACCCGCTTACTCGCCGCAATAGTCACACCCAAAGCGCCAACGTATATAAATTAATACAAGTAAATAAATATTAATATCGAAAACAACTAAAATAATAAAAAATAAATATAAATAAAACACCAATAAAATATGGTAACATCAATAAAAACAATAATTAATATTAACAGATTAATTAAACAGATCATGTAAATAGAACGCCATTTATTTATAAATAACCAACACAAAAAATAATATCAAATATTGCAACCCAAGAAATTAATCATTTTATTGTAAATAATTAAAATACAATTATTACCTAATTAAACTAAACACTTGATCATAAATAAAATCATACTACAAAAACATAAATTAAAATTAACACAAAAACAATTTAATCAATTAAATTAGAGAAAAAACTTACCATGAGTATCTCAGACGTTGAAATACGGTGATTTTACGTTTACGGTGAGAAAATAGCCCACAAAAGGGCCACTACAATCTTCGGAATTGAATTGTTTTGAAGAGGATATGTTCTAGTTGAAGAAAGGAAAAAAGAACTGAATAAAATGGAAGCTAAACGTTCGGATTTATGGATGAGAAAGAGAATTGCGGATGTATTTCTTGCAAGTGGGTCGATGCATTATATAGACTTGAAACCAAACATCCGGGAGTGCAAATGAGCGGGAAATACTCACGGAAAAGCTTACCAAAATCAAGTCAAGAACACTCAGTTGAAAAGGAGGAGAATATTCAGCTTTTCAGATGAAAAATGGAAGCAATACCGTGGCTGGAAATTCACTGATTGAGGTGGAAATATGGGCACGTGAAGTATCCGTTGGCAGCAAAAGTATAGGGGAAAGATTCATCTAGGTGCTGGGAAATTAATGGAACAACACGTGGACAAAATGGAGAAGAAAAAGACTGCAAAAATCAAACCTTGGTATCGCAGGTGAGCAGCAGCAAATAACAGAAGAAGAAAACGAAAAGAGGAAGAAGAGGAAGAAGATGGCTGGCTGCACGTGCGATCTGGCCAGGAATTAATTTAAAACAGAACCGAAACGGTGCAGTTTGCACTAACTTGAAGGAGTCGGCGTTGAAGTAATTAAAATGGCTTGGATCCACATCAACTTAGATGTATACGGCAACGTTTTGAAGCTGGGAAGGCAACAATACAAAGGCTACAATTGGGTTCAAGAGGCTTGGGCTAGGAGTCGGGCTTTAAACACTTAAAACCCACTTTCATATATATATATATACACACACACATATAATTATAAGTTTAAACCCAATCCGTAAACACAACATAAATTAATTCAAACACATTAAATCAAACTAAAATAATTTTAATTTTAATTTATTTATCAACATGATAAAATAAGGAGATAAATTTCAAGCCTCAAATTAAATGCAATAATAATAAATTAAGAAAATAATTCAAATTATAATTAAATCATGGAAAATAATATTTTCAAATGAATAAGAAATATATTCAATATTTAAATACAAGCACAATAAAATAATATTAATATCAATCAACTCATAACACCTAATAATATAATTGCAATTAAAATATATTTAACATTAAAATATATATTACAGAGGGAGTAAAATTACGAGTTCTCACATCCTCCCTTCCTTAAAAAGAATTTCGTCCACGAAATTCGTACAAGCGATTCAAAAATAGAAAACATCTACTGGTCTTCAAATAAATACGGGTAACGCTCCCTCATATCCGCTTCTTTCTCCCAAGAGAAATCTTGAGCCAGAGGATCTCCCCACGACACCTTAACTAAAGGTATCGTTCTGGACCTCAACTACTGCTCTTTCCAATTCATAATCTTGGTTGGCTCGACTTCAAAAGTCAAATCTAGCTGAAGTTGAATACTCTCAGGGTTGACGAGGCGCAGTTCTTGCTGACCAAAACTCTTCATCAATGACGAGACGTGAAAAATATCGTGAACATCACTAAAGTAGTCTGGCAGAGCGATCCGAGAAGCGACAGGTCCAATCTTCTCGAGAATCTGATAAGGACCAACGCATCTCTGACTAAGCTTCCCTTTCTTCCTAAAATGCTTGATACCCTTCATTGGAGATACCTTGAGATAAATCCAATCTCCTTCTTCAAAGGACAAATCTCTTCTTCTGGTGTCAGTATAACTCTTCTGACGACTCTACGCTGCTGCTATCTTGTCTTTGATGATCTGAACTTGGTCTTTCATTTCTTGCACGATCTCAGGTCCAAGCAAACGACTCTCGCCAACTTCATCCCAAAACAGAGGTGATCTACATTTTCTTCCATATAAGGCTTCATACAAGGCCATTTGGATGGAAACGTGAAAACTATTATTATAGACGAACTCTATCAGCGGCAAATGATGCTGCCAGTTACCCTTGAACTCTAAGAAGTAAGCTCGTAGCATATCTTTAAGAATCTAAATAGTACGCTCTGACTGGCCATCTGTTTGAGGATGATATGCACTACTGAACTTCAATCTGGTGCCCAAAGTTGACTGCAAGCTCTTCCAAAATTGAGATGTAAACCGAGGGTCTCGATCCGACACTATAGTCCAAGGTATTTTATGAAGACGCACAATCTCCTTAACGTATAGCCGAGTTAACTTACCCAAGATGTCGGTATTAGTAACTGGTAGAAAATGAGCACTCTTAGTCAATCGATCGATAATCACCCAAACTGAATTTTTCTCGCTAGGTGTCCTTGGTAAACCAACTACGAAATCCATGGCAATGTCGTCCCACTTTCATACAGCCTATAGGTATAGGAAGAGGTTGAAGAATACTGGTGGGTCTCTGATATTCTGTGACGCCTCCAAAATCTCCTTAAAATAATATGAGAATCGAGGCGTTGGGATGATGATAATACGGATCACGCATTCCCAACGTCATGTGCTAAGTGTGTGAACACGTGACATACATAAATAAAAGCAGTGGATATTTGAGATCAATAACTAAGTACCAGAATTTTTAGAAATATTTTACAAATCAATTTAACATAAATTCTCCAACAAGAGGTTTAATACAGTAATCCGAAAGACAAATTAAATAAATACATATTTATAACAAGGAAAAAACAATTTCTCAAGATAATAATTTTATAATCAAAATACCTCAACAGTGGAGTCATCTCCTCGGGCTCAGTTTCCACAAAACTCTACATCCAAAAACTACGACGCCAAAAATGGCATCGCAGGTAAGTATAACCAAAATAAACCAAAAGACACAAATACATTCATGCAACAACACTACGCATGAACAAGAAACCGTATGCATAAAACTTAAAATCATCTTTCTCAAAACAAATACAATAGCCACACACGCCAAAATTCCAATTTGGCCCAAATTAAAACTCCAATAAAATCTTTCATCATCTTCCCAGAAGATGATGTCCATAAATCCATTAAAATCACAACTATTTTTCCAGAAAATGGTCCACGTAAAATCATTAAATAAAACCCACCACTTTCCCAGAAAATAGCCTAAACATCCATTTTATTAACCGTATGCACCATGATCTCCCCTAGGGACCATCCACACACCTTGGCTTTCATCATCACACCGACGGTAACGATTACGCATGTACCATGACAGGCATCCCCTAACTCCTGCAAGCAGAGGAGCCACAGAGTCGACAAGAGAGGATTACCAACCTGTTCGATCCTGTCATCGCCCGGCAACGACCCAAGGAACGTCACTCAGTATATTCCGCTCCCGAGTGACCAGAGGACCTCCATCGGGATAATACCCCATCTCGGCTTGGGGTAGTGATACACACGCACCCGAAATCATAAACACAATAAAAACCTAGTTTCCATTTCCAACACATGAATATGCGCGTAAATACATAATGCAGACGACCATGCACCAAATAGCCAACAATTAATAAATTCTAACAATGACCAAACACATCTGTTGATGCCAAAAATATATTTAAATCTTAAAGTTTATTTAGAAAATACTTACAGTGGTGAAAACGCAAATCCTTGAGCAAACGCCAATCCGCAGCATTCGTAGTGGTCACTTATACGTTAGGCTACAGTGCTCGGTTTGACACCAAAATTTAGGGAGATACTCTTTGGAAGGCGGGGAATCTCATGGAGGTGGTGGTGTGGTGGCACAACCAACAGAATGTGGCGGATCGGGCTCCAAAATGGTGGAAACCCATTATCGGGTTCGGGGTTGTACCGGGAAAGTGGGGCCGTGTATGGGGAAACTGAGATAGGGGATGACCGACTAGGGTAGGGGAGTGGTTTGGTGGCGGAGGTGAGATGCACGGTGGCCGGATGGTGGCGTGGTGAGGATAAACTCATTTACGGGTGGAGGAGCAACTGGCGGAGCTGGGTGGTTTTGGACGGTGGGTTATACTCGCCGGAGTGAGGGGAGACTGGTGGTAGGTCGCCGGCGCCAAGGGGTGGCCGGCGGTGGCCAGAAAATGCAAGAGAAGACAAAATACCCATTTCGGGTTTGATGCTCACGCGCCGGCTAGGGGGTTGCCGGAGGTGCACGACTGGTGCAGGGGAGGTTACTGAAGGGTAAGGGTGCCGTCGGCATGGGCGGTGAAGGGCGGTGGGTGGCGGTGGAGGCTGGCTAGGCCTAAGGCCGAACGACCAAAACAGGGGGGATCGCGCGGGGGCCTGGGGAAATGCAGGGGAAATTAAAGAAAAAAAGAAAAAAAAAAAGAAAAAAAAAAAGAAAAGAAGAAGAAAAAGGAAAAAGAAGGAAAAGAAATAAAATCTAACGAGAAAAAGAATACAACAAATTAAATAAAAACTGACTGAAAGTACAACAATTTAATATCAATAAAATAAAATATTTAAAACCCAAAAATAAACCAATTTAATTTAAAAAACAATTTAATTATAGAACACTAATTATTATTAAGAGAGCACATCAAGCACATCAAATAAGATTACATAATAAAATAAATAAATTTAATTCCGATTATTAAAATAATTATCTCACATTTAAATTAATAAAGAAAACAACGTAACTCAACATTTAATTATAAGAACAACATAAAACTAATATTAACTAATCAATAGATCAAATAAATATCTTAAACAAATAAAACACGACTAATAATATTATTAAAATAAATTAAAATAATCAACAACGAGAATAAAATAACGTGTAAAAATACACGTAAATCTGGGATCTCACATGTTCGGCCTTAACTTGACGACAAGTGGAACACTTTGCAATGAACAAAGCAATATCCCTCTTCATCCCTTCCCACCAGTAGCTTTTCTTCAAGTCCTGATACATCTTTGCGCTACTAGGATAAACTGAATAGGGAGCAGCATGGGCTTCTGCTAAAATCCTTTCTTTAAATTCTGATTCTGATGGTATTACCCGTCGATTCTAAAATCGAAGGATTCCTTCTTCATCCAAACTGAAATTTAGGGGTCCTTTATCTTTTTTAACTCTTCTCCGGATGTCGAGCAGCTTCGGATTTTTCCTTTAAAGAGTCTTTAATTCTGCAAAATTATCAACACGGACACTAAGAGTTGTAATCAAAACTTCCTCATCTTACTGCGAACTCTCCACCAGCAATTTTCTCATACTAAAAAGAAGGGAACCCAACTCCAACGACTCAGACTCATCTGCCAAATAAGGCTTTCGACTTAAAGCATCAGCGACTTGATTTGCCTTACCAGGATGGTACTTGATCTCACACTAATAATCACCGATGAACTCCAACCATCTTCTCTATCTCATATTAAGGTTCTTCTGCGAAAACAGATGCTTCAAACTCTTGTGATCAGTGTAAACTTCACAAACTTCTCCATACAAATAATGTCGCCAAATCTTAAAGGCAAAGACTATCGCTGCTAATTCCAAGTCGTGCGTAGGATAATTCTTTTCATGATCCTTCAACTGACGAGACATATAAGTAACGACTCGCCCCTCTTGCATAAGGACACATCCCAACCCAAACTTGGATGCATTACTAAAAACCACATAAGACTTGTGTTGTTGGGAAATGCTAAGACAGGTGCTGAAGTCAACCTCCTCTTCAACTCCGAAAATTCCTTTCACACTTGTCAGACCAAATGAAAGCATGGGAATGCTACAGGTCTGCAATGTGTGTGCTTTCTTTTCCAAGATCCGCACTAGTTCTTCAATATATGTCATATCTTCCTGAATCTACAGCGGCTCATAATGAATGATGTGAGTTGGATCGGGAATATACTTTCTCAGCATAGACACATGAAATACATTATGCACTCCTGCAAGATTTGGAGGAAGTGCGAACTTATATGCTAATGATCCAATTCGCTCAAGAATCTCAAAGGGTCCAATATATCTAAGGCTCGACTTGCCCTTACTTCCAAATCTCATAACCCCTTTCATTGGTGCTATTTTCAAAAATATTTCATTTCCAACCTCAAATTCTAGTGGACGGCGTTGGTTATCAGCTTAGCTCTTTTGTTGACCCTGAGCTGCTTTAATTCTAGCTCGAATGATGTCAATCTTTTCTATGGTCTTCTGAATGATATCTGGCCCCAGTATTTTTCTTTCACCAACCTCATCCCAATATAAAAGGGACCTACACCTTCTACCATACAAAGCCTCATACGGTGCCATCCTAATACTAGTCTGGAAGCTATTATTATAAGCAAATTCCACCAATGGTAAGTGTCGTATCCAAGTTCCTTTAAAGTCTATCACACATGCCCTCAACATGTCTTCTAAAACCTGAATAGTCCTTTCTGATTGTCCATCTGTCTGGGGGTGATAATCCGTACTGAAATTCAACTTAGTACCCATTGCTTCTTGTAAACTTCTCAAAAATCTAGAAGTAAAACGAGGATCTCTATCTGACACAATGGACACTAGTATCCTATGCAATCTCACGATTTCTTGTATGTACAGTTTAGCTAGTTTCTCCAAATTATAGGAAACTTTAATGGGCACAAAACGCGCAGTCTTTGTTAATCGATCCACAAATACCCATATTGTATCTTGTCCATTTAAAGCCTTTGGTAGACCTGTCACAAAGTCCATGGATATATGCTCCCACTTCCATTATGAAATCTGCAATGGCTGTAACAACCCTGCTAGACTCTGATGCTTTGCTTTCACCTGTTGACATGGTAGGCACTATTCTACAAACTTAGCAATTTCTCTCTTCATACCGTTCTACCAAAAGACTCTCTCAAGTCCCGATACATCTTGGTACTCTCTGGATGGATTGTGTATAAAGAGCAGTGTGTCTCCTCAAGAATTATCTTCTTTAGTGCATCATCTGTCGGTACACACAATCTGTCTCTAAACCTCAAAATTCCATCTTCAAAAATGCTAAAATCAGCTTTGTCCCCGTTCTTAACTTCCTAAACTAGCTTTATCAATGCTAAATCCACTTTCTGAGCTATTTTGATTCTCCCTAACAAATCTAGTTGCACTATTAAACTGGCTATGAAAGTGCTTGTATCATTAGTGATAACATCAATATCGGCCCTCTTTAAGTCCATTAACAACTGGGGCTGAGTGGTAAGGGTTGCCACTGCTGGACTCATTGATTTCCTACTTAAGGCGTCAGCTACAACATTCGCTTTGCCTGGGTGATAATTTATAGTACAATCATAATCCTTTATTAACTCGAGCCATTTTCTCTGTCTCATGTTTAATTCTTTTTGGGTGAAGAAATACTTCAAATTTTTGTGATCTGTGTAAATTTTGCATTTTTCACATATAGATAATGCCTCCAAATCTTAAGTGCAAATACTACCGCTGCCAACTCTAGATCATGTGTGGGGTAGTTTTGTTCATAAGTCTTCAGTTGTCACGAAGCGTAAGCTATAACCTTTCTGTGTTGTATTAATACACACCCCAAACCCAATCTTGAAGCATCACTATACACCACAAAACCCCCTCTCGCAGTGGGAACTGTTAAAACTGGGGCGGTCACCAGTCTTTGTTTCAAGGTCTGAAAGCTTTCTTCACATTTTTCTGTCTACTCAAACTTGTTATTCTTCCCTAAGTGTTCTGAGTACTAGTATCAAGTGTTCATCATGCTCCTCCTTACTTTTAGAATAGATCAAGATGTCATCAATGAAGACAACCATAAATTTATCCAGGAATTTATGAAATACTCTATTCATTAAATCCATGAATACCGCAGGAGCATTAGTCAAGCCAAAAGGCATGACCAAAAACTCATAGTGACCGTATCTGGTTCTGAAAGCGGTCTTAGATACGTCTTCTGCCTTGATCTTCAGTTGATGATACCCTGATCGAAGATCAATCTTAGAGAAAACTTGTGCACCCTGCAGTTGATCAAAAAGGTCCTCTATATGGGGTAAAGGATATCTGTTCTTGATAGTTACTCGGTTGAGCTCTCTATAGTCGATGCACATTCTCATTGTCCCGTCCTTCTTTTTCACAAATAAAACTGGAGCACCCCATGGGGATACACTGGGTCGGATAAAACCCTTGTCCAATAAGTCTTGTAGCTGCTCTTTGAGGTCGATGAGCTCTGATGGCGCTATTTCTATAAGGAGCCTTGGACAACGGTGCCGTGCTCGGAGCAAGATCAATAGCAAATTCTACTTCTCGGTCGGGTGGTAATCCAGACAAGTTTTCAGGGAACAATTCTGGGTATTCTCTCACAACAGGAATCTCTTCTAAACTCAACTCTTCCTTTGGTGCATCTATCACACAAGCCAAAAATCCTTGACAACCATCTCGTAGAAATTTTCCAACCTGAACTGTTGATATGACTGATGGAAGTGATCGGACTTTCGACCCCACAAATCGAATTCCATCTCCCTCAGGAGGCTTGAAGATTACCTTCTTTTTAAAGCAGTCAATACTGGCATGGTATGAAGCCAGCCAGTTCATCCCCAAAATTACATCGAATCCGAACATATCAAAAATTATAAGATCAGCTGGCATCAATCTTCCTTCAACAGATATGGGGCAGCCACGGAGAATTTTGTGACAAGATACTGAATTCCCTGTCGGTGTCGAGACCACTAGGCTATACTGCAACCTTTCACCTTCCCAAGTGCAAAACTTAGCATAATTCAAAGAAATAAACGAATGTGTTGCCCCAGAATCAAATAATACAGTAGCATCATTAGAAAACAAGGGAAGAATGCCTGTGATCACAAAAAAAAAAAAAATACTCCTTGTATTAAAGATCCGTATTGAATACCAAGTTAATCCTAAAAGAAAACGAGAAACAGAAAATACCTGTGTTCACATCATCCCTACCTTCAGCCTCTTCTGGTGTCAATGCAAAGACTCGAGCAGGTGCAGTAGGACGCTGATTGTTACCTCATCCTGTAACTTCATTTCTTTGGGGTGGCAACATGCTCGCTTTATTGTTGTTCGGTTGCAGAGGGCAATTCCTGATGTAGTGTCCTGACTTGCCACAATGGAAACATAGTCCTGCCCCTCTTCTGCATTCCCCAGAATGCACTTGGTTACATGTCTTACACTGGTAGGGTTGCCGATTACTTTGGATTGGCCTATTGCTTGAACTACCCCCTTCATTTCTCTTCTTCCATGATCCTTGATAGATGCTTGTATGGTATCCAGATGGGATAGAACTCTTTCCTTTGATCAGATAAAGTTGCACTTCTTCGAAGGCTTCTTTCAAACATTGTAGCCTTATTCACCAATTCTATGAATTTTTTTACTTGGAAGCCCACCACTCGCTCAAAAAGCTTCTCGTTCAGCCCTTGTTCAAATTTGCGACACTTCTTCTCTTCATTTGGAATCAAATATGCCGCAAAACGTGCCAGCTCGGTAAATTTGGCTGCATATTGGTGTACTGACATCGCCCCCTGAACTAAGGTAGCAAATTCCATAGCTTTATCTATTTTAACTGAGACTGGGAAGAAACGCTCTAGGAAGACTTCCTTGAACAGCGACCAACTTTTTATTTCCTTCTTTTCGGCTTCTCTGATGGTCCTTTCAGAGATCCACCACCTTTTCGCCTCCCCGGTCAGCTTGAATGTTGCAAACGCCACCTTTTGTTCATCCGTGCAAGGCAAGACTCGAAATATCTCCTCAATATCCTGCACCCAATCCTCTGCCAGTATCGGACCGCCTCTTCCATCAAAAGACGTAGGATACAACTTGTTAAAATCTTCCACAATGCAACCCCTTTCACTTGTGGTGCGGTGACGGCCATATGGATTTTGTGCAATATCATCTATCAGCTGATGCGCTGCTGCTCGAAGTACTTCAGAAGCTCTTGAATTTGCTTCCCTTTCATTTCTGGCCGCATTCAAGTCCGACACACTTCGCTCACGTCAAGGTGGCATCCTGAGAACACTTGGACTAGTAAACAAAATCATTCACTAAAACATATAACCAGCTAGCTAAAATAAACATCTACAGGTAATCTTAGTAGTCAAAACAATAGTATATAATACTCCCCAAACAATTGAGGTACCCACCACAAACAAAGTCATATAATACAAAAAAAAAAAAAAAAAATCCTTTACTCTCCAACAATACGAAATCAGCTCACAAAGCTATATAATTATACACCTCAAATAATTCCTAAAGTTGGCGAATTCTAAAACCTCAAATTCCTAAAACATTATTGCATAAAGTCTGCAGAATCTTTAACCTGGCTCTGATACCAACTGTAACACACCGTACTCGTAGGGGTCGAGGAGTCCAACCTGTTTGGTACCATCTATCCTCGACTACAAATAATATGTCTCCAACAATGTTCAAATAAAAATATTTTTTCCACATTCCAATCCATATAAAAAAATGTCCACAAAGTCATAACTAAAAGAATATGAATAATCATAAATCAGAGGGTTCACATTCTCTCAATAATCTTAACAATAATGAATAAATAATATTCTAAAATCCAATGAAATAGAAACAGAACATCTAGAATATATATTAAATGTTTCCCCATCTATTGAGTGGCTTTAATTGCTTAAAATTGGTCAAAACTCTATTCTTGGTCCTTTGCTGAAACATCCAAAACATCTGGAAAGTATATGAGATAAGGGGTGAGTTTTTCCACAACTCAGTAAGTGAAGAACTTATACAAGCGTGTAAACATGAGCATTTTCTAGGTAATAAAGTACGGAACAAAACATTTTTTATACATAAATGGACAAATGATTTTTAAAACAATTAAATCATAAAGTACTTCGGCATAACAAATCTGAGCATCATTACTATATCAAACAGAGCATCTTACAAAGCAAAGACCATGTTTAACCCCCGTGGTAGGGTTGTGCAAACCCCGGGGGCCAAACCAAGTAGAGACAGAAGTGAAACTTTCTCTTATTTGTTCTCGGAGCCCCGAGTGTGCACACAGGAAAGCCCACAATAAACCACTTTGTTTCCAAAGTGGGTGCACTCAGAGATAGGAAATTGGTACAAATCCAAACAGAACAGAGACAGAGACAGAGCAGAGCAGAGCAGAGATAGAGTCAAATACCAACCAGAATACTATGCCAAAGGTTTTCAGAGTTATTAAAGACACATAGTTCCAAACTATTTTTAGAATAAAGCTCATATAAATAAAACATAGTCAACGCAATCAAAGCATAATTTTTCTTAGATAGACAAAAATGATCTTTTTCACATTTCAGAAATAACATGACAAAAAGTAGGCTCATGTCTACACAATGCATGACAAAAATATTTTTCCTTCTTTCATATAAGCTTTATGAATAATGCAAACAATCAATTGAGGTTGGTTTTTCTCAAATTTTCATTTCATAACTAACAAAAGCACAAATTCTCAAAAGTCAACCTCAGTCCTCTTTTGGTATAAAACCGAGCATACGAACCCCGCTTACATAACTCCTGCAGCGAGATATCAAAACTTTGAGTCCGACCTCTAAGAGTTTCGTCACCTATTCATAAAAATATTCCTCGATGTTAATGACCACTTCAAAAGGCTTAAATCTGAAAATTATAAGCTAAACTACGCCGCTTGCCTAAAATCATAATTTCTAGCAAAAAAATTCCAAGCAACCAGCCACCCAAAATTATTTAATAGCATGAACAACGCCTCCAAATTAAAATCGCTAACAAACACTAAATCTCCTTACACAAGCGTTTATCATTCAGAACGGCTAGAATTACATAAACAATTTCCAGCAACTACACATCAACTCTATCTATCATGTATTAACTCAGAAACATTCTAAATCCGTAGCTATAACATCACAACACAGCAAAGAGTATTCAACAAAAATCTGGATAGCCATCGGAAATACCCTTCAATACCGATTTAATATTTCAGCATTAAAAGTAGTATTCAACAAAGGTGCATACATTTCAACAAAATTCAAAATTTCCTCAAACCCACAAAATTCGGCAACAACCCGTCCACTTCACCTATTATGAACCACCCAAACCATCTCCATTCCGATTAGAATGGTACAAGACAGCAAGAACAAAAATGGCCGTGTAACCTGATTATATTCCCAAGCATACCCTTCAGAAATCTACCCATAAAATTTATTGAATCTTCAAAAAAAACATACAAGAGGACCCTCTATTCTGACTCCATGAGTCTTACCTGAAGAGAACTACAACTGCACGAAAACAAGGCGACAAATCGGACGAAAACAGGGCACTAAAGAACTGAATTTCTTGCTTCTCTATGCTCGACTTCACCTACTGGAAATACACAAATTTTCAGTGATCAAGTGTACCAAAACCGAAACCCATGGATAGAAGAAAATGTAGGAAGAAATTAGAAAATCTTACCGTGATTCTTGTGGCGAAACCGAAACCAGGGGGGGTTTGCGGAAGGAAGGAGATCCAAGCAAGGGGTAAAACGCCGTATGGAGAGAGAGAGAGAGAGAGATTTTCATCTTAAACAAATAACCACCAAAAACGTGGTTTGGTGCGAGAGTGATTACGCCCAAAGAATAACGCGGTCGTTTGTAGTATAGCTTTGGGGTATCGATTCCACAGGGAGATGGATTGAAAAATTGAAGAATAGTAACGAAATTAACAAAAAGATTTAGATGAGTGCGAAAAGTAAATTTTAGAGTGTGACGTAAATTAAAACTAAATGAGTAATTTGAACAGTATAAAAATGAGACGAAAAGTAGAGCGTAGGGAATTCCTTGTGTATTTGTGGTATTCAAATTTATTCTTAATTCATTGATAACTCAATTAAGAATTCTATGTCCAAATTCTTAATCGGAAGATATAACATTAATAACCAAAATTTAAATCACATGTAACTCTTTGAAAAATCATTCTTCGCGCTTAACTCTCATAAATTGTTATCGATATTGAGAAAATCCAACGACGACAATATACCCAAGAGGCGATATTGCAGCAGAGAATTAAATCAATATAAATAATCAATTGCTCCAAACATAATTATAGAACTAATTCACTCAATGGAAAAAGCATGACTGAATCCATAAACGAAATAGATTCTATATTTATTTGAAGACGAAAAACATCACAAATAAATTGAGAATAATAGAACAAAAGAGTTTTAATATTTAAAGACCAAATACATGAATCAGAAATAAATTACAAACACCATCACATACACAAGTTCATCCCTAGCCCTCCTTGAGAATTTAGTTACACATATTGAAAATATGCAACAAAAATTCTCCAAGGGATAATATGGAAGAGCCAACCATTATTTTCTTCTCTCTTCTTTGGTTTTTCTTTTTTTTTCTCAAGCTCTCAAAAATAATGGCTCTTCCAAAGCATCCTCCCACTCTAAGCATTTTCTTAGAACACACACCCATTCCTTCTATTTATAAGCATCCTTCATGCAAGTTGTCATGACAAAATCATCACAATTTCAACTTGTTTTGCCATGTGCCATTCTTGAGTCCAAGTGATTTGTGAGTTGTCATTTTGATCATTTGTTTTCCCACCATGCATGAGCTAGATTTTGCTTGTAGGTTGAGTGATTTTGCTTCTCTATCCATTAGTTGTCTTGTATGACTTAATATCTTATGGTCAAATAATTTGTCTACAAGAAACTTGAGTGCACTTCATCTTGCATATGAATTGATCATTGAATTTCCAAGTTGGTGTAGGAGTGCTTGCTAGAAAATATTATGATGACATTTGGATTTGATGCAAGTGGCTGAAAAATATCCAGGAACGTCAAGTGCAGGTGCGTCCACTTGATGGTCGATTTTGTCTTAGATTGAGTGGATATCTCTTCAAACATAAAACATAAAAGTTATAGATATTTCTCTTTCGGTTCTATGTCATCTTGAATCAGCTCAATCGGAGATTTTATGAGAGAGTTATGCCCATATTACGAAAAGATGTCAGAACTGTCTAAAATTCTACAATTATCTTCATTTGCTCCTAATGCCTCTATTTGTGTCCTAAATCAAAATATAAGAATAATGAGTATATTTAGGCATCAAATAAGAATAAAGTATTAAACATTAAGAGAGTAAAATATGGCATTTTATATTCTCATCAATATATTAAATCATGCTTATATCTATCTCAAGATAAATGACCATTAATTTTAATAATATATGAGTTATATCCATTATTTTTTCATTTCTTTTAGTATTTAAATAGAGTATTTAGAGTGCATTTTTGTGCACTCATCAGAGAGAAACGGAGAGCTATGGAAAAACAGGGGAGGAGAAACCATCGGGGCAAGGGAATGGAAGAAAAGAAAGGAAAAAAAAAAAGAAAATGACAGAAAGAAAAGGGACGGAAAACAACTTACAGGGGGTGAAACGGTGTCGTTTGCGAGTGCTTTGGGTTGGCTGAACCGGGTATGGGCCTGGGCCTGGGTAGCGGGCTTGGGCCCGAGTGTTATACTCAGCATTAGGTAGGGCCACTACCATGGATTGAGATAGAGGCTCCACCGCAAGATTACAAATCCATGCAAATGTAGCCGACATAAAAGATCGTGACGCACCCGAATCAAACAAAGTTAGGATTTACCAACTTGAAACTAAAATTAAACCAAACAATGCAACAAACCCAAAGATGAGAATAAGTCATACCTCTGACGACTCCTGCATCCTGTGCCTCGGGAGCTTCCTCGTCATAATCACCAGGCTTCAAAGCGAAAACTCGGGCTTGCACTGGTTGCTTCTGTTTAGCTTTGCCACCATGATTACTTCCATGACTTCCTTGACCTGAGCTTGGGCATTCACGAGCATAGTGTCCTTATTGGCTACATCTGAAATAATGACCTCTCCCTTGACGGCATTCGCCTTCATGAGCTCGATTGCACCTTCCACAAATTGGGACTTGTCCTCCTATACAGACTCCAATAGTTTGTTGGGGATGGGCTCCAGTCCTTGACACGAACTTCTGAGGCGATCCCGAACTGCCCTTTCCAAAGCTTCTTTTCTTCTAGCCTAGGGGAGAACCAATGGGAATAGAGAACTCTTGCTCAACAATAGATGCAATGTCGACTAGCTGTTGAAAGGTGGTCACTTGATGGCAAGCCACATGTCGACGAATCTCCGTGCGCAAACCTTCTAGGAAATGTTCCACTCGCAACTCTTCAGTAGCTATAAAGTGACTAGCAAATCTCCCAAGCGCCATAAACTTGCAAGCTTACTACTTAACTGTCATACTACCTTGAATCAGATTGGTAAATTCTTGTGTCTTCTGGCGCCATGTTGATCTTGGAAAGAAATGATCATCAAATTCTTTCTTAAACCGCTCCCAAGTCACATTAGCAAATGACTCAAGTTCTTCTACCAGAAGTTTTCGCTTTGTTTCGCACCAAGATGCCGCCTCACCCTGGAGCAAGTAGCTTGCATACAAAACTTTCTGAGCTTCCGTGCAGCCACAAATCTCAAATGTTCTCTCGATATCCTTAATCTATCTATCAGCCCTCAGCGGATCCTCCTCGCCTGAGAAAGGTGGGGTTCAGTGTGCCAAAAATCGCTCATAAGAGCATCCCTCCTGCTCAACCCTAGGCTGCGATTGAGAACCCTGCCGAAGAAAGTCAGTCATCCAGTTCAAAGCTTTAGCCAAGACAAAATTTCCATCGCCTTTTGGCAATTCATCATCTGGAACAGTTTGCGGTACACGTGGTCTCACCATAGTCCTCCCAAAACGAACCTTCAACCCTGCTCTCCAAATTTAAACGAATAAAACAAAACCACAAATAAACAAAACAAATAAATTCATCTGGTACTGTCCCTAGGTAATATATGTATTTACCCAGAGTCGAACTACTCTAATACCACCTGTGACGCCCCTAAAGTTTCCTTAAAATAACATGGGAATCGAGACGTCATGATGATGACAACATGCATCACACATCTCAACGACAAGTGCCAAATGTATGTACACACGTGACATATATAAAATATAAGTCGCAGCGGATAATAAAATCATTATTTAAGTACCATAATTTTTAAAAATATTTTACAACCCAAGTCAAAGTAAATGCTCCAACAGGAGATTTAATACAGTCATCCTAAGGTCCAAACATACAATTACATAAATAACAAGCAGGGTAAACAACTCCCAATATACAACTAGATCAAGCTACTCCAACGGCGGAGCCGCCTTCTCAGGCTTAACCTCCTCATCCTCTCCAACAAAATCTACGACACCGAAAAATGGTACCACAGGTAAGTAAAATCCCAAACAAACCCAAGATAATAAATACATTTATTCAACAACAAAAAACATGAACAAAATACCATATGCATGAGGCTTAAACTTCTCACCCTCAAAATAAATAAATAAACCACATACTTCAAAATTCCAAGATAAATCTCAATAAAATCATCCATCATTTTCCCAGAAAATGATGACCATAAATCCATTAAAACCATAACCATTTCTCATAAAATGGTCCACGTAAAACCCATAACTAAAAACCGCCACTTTCCCAGAAAATGGCCTAAACATCAATTTTATTAACTGTATGCACCATGGTCTCCCCTAGGGACCATCCGCACACCCTGAATTTCATTATCACACCGAAAGTAATGACCATGCATGTGACTTCGGAACGGGCGATGCCTAGCTAACCGTGCCCAGCACGTACCATGACCAGGCATCCCCTAACTCCCACCAGCAGAGGAGCCACGGAGTCGGCACGAGAGCGTTACCATCCTGTCCGATCCCGTCATCGCCCGGCGACAACCCAGTGGACGTCACTCAGTATATTCTGCTCCCGAGTGACTAGAGGAGCTCCATTGAGATAATGCCCCATCTCGGCTTGGGGTCGTGATACACATGCACCCAGATAATATTAACATATTTGAAAACCCCATTTTCAAATCCAATACATGAATATCCGAAATCATGCAAAAATCTCATTTTCAAATATTTTCATGAACATGTGCGTAAATACACAATGCATATGACCATGCACAAAATATTCAACAATTATTAGATTCCAACTATGACCAAACACAACAACTGTTGATGCCAAAAATATATTTAAATATTAAAGTTTATTTGGAAAGTACTTATAGTACATTTGCTAATAATTCCTGAAGTTACCGAAAATGCCAAACAGTGATTCCGCACTTCTATCCGCTTACTCGCCACCATAGTCACGCCCAAAGCGCCAACTTATATTAATCAATACAAGTAAATAAATATTAATATCGAAAACAACTAAAATAATCAAAAATAAACATAAATAAAACACCAATAAAATATGGTAGCATCAATAAAACTATATTTATTTATAAATAACCAATACAGACAATAATCTCAAATATTGCAACCCAACAAATTAATTATTTTACTGTAAATAATTAAAATACAATTATTAACTAACTAAACTAAACACTTGATCATAAATAAAATCATACCACAAAAAATAAATTAAAATTACCACAAAAACAATTTAATCAATTAAATTAGAGAAAAAGCTTATCAAGAGTATCGCAGACATTGAAATACGGTAATTTTACGGCGAGAAAATACCCAACAAAAGGATCACTACAATTTTTGGAATTGAATGGGTTTTGAATAGGATACGTTCTAGTTGAAGAAAGGAAAAAAGAACTGAATAAAATGGAAGCTAAACGTTCGGATTTATGGATGAGAAAGAGAATTGCGGATGCATTTCTTGCAAGTGGGTTGATGCATTATATAGGCCTGAAACCAGACATCAGGGAATGCAAATGAGCGGGAAATACTCATGGAAAAGCTTACCAAAATCAAGTCAAGAACACCAGCTGAAAAAAAGGAGAACATTCAGCTTTTCAGATGAAAAATGGAAGCAATACCGTGGCTGGAAATTCACTGATTGAGGTGGAAATATGGGCACGTGAAGTATCCGTTGGCAGCAAAATTATAGGGGAAAGATTCATCTAGGTGCTGGGAAATTAATGGAACAACACGTGGACAAAATGGAGAAGAAAAAGACTACAAAAATGAAACCTTGGTATCACAGGTGAACAGCAGCAAATAGCGGAAGAAGAAAAAAAGCAGAAGAAGATGGTTGGCTGGACGTGCGATCTAGCCAGGAATTAATTTAAAACAGAACTGAAACGATGCCATTTGCACTAACTTGAAGGAGTCGGTGTTGAAGTAATTAAAATGGCCTGGATCCACATCAACTTAGATGTATACAGCAACGTTTTGAAGCTGGGAAGGCAACAATACAAAGGCTACAATTGGGTTCAAGAGGCTTGGGCTAGGATTCGGGCTTGAAACACTTAAAGCCCAGTTTCATATGTATATATATCTTTATATATATAAAGTGGCTATCTAACAGAAAATCTTGTTTTAACTGAAAATCTTATTTTTCCGTTAAAGTTAACATATTTCATCCATTTCTATTAAAATTAATACTGCATCTAATGAAAAATGCCGTTTTGAACATTATTCATTAAATCTATTTATTAAAATAATACTCTTGGCATTAAATTAATTTCACCTTTTCAATTTTCTACAACGTTAAACTTTTCATTTAAAACTCTTTTAACGTCTATTTAATTACCACTCAATACTTTAAACACAATTTATTAAACCCATGAGCAATGTTAGAAATTTTTATTTTAGAATTCCTACTTACAATATATATTTTTTATTTTATGTAAACTAAATATAGAATAATAATAATAGTATAGAATGACATAATAATAGTATAAAATATATAAATATAACAATATATATAGAAATAAACCATTCATAATAATTTATACCTTAGAGAGTTTAATTTCATTCATGAAAATTTTATTCCTATTATATGATTAATAATTTAATTTTTTAAAAATTATTTTATAATTTTAAAATGAATGCATTATTTATTAAATTAACTATATATATGGTATCTATAATTAATTATAATTATATTAAATTGGTAATAGTAGGTAATAAATATAATTATTATATTATATATGTTTTATTTTTAATTGAAATATATATGATCAAATAAATTTATATAAATTATAAGTTATAATATAACATTATTTTATATAAATTATAAACTATATAATTTATTTCTTCAAAAAAAAAACTCATATTATTTTTTAAAAATAATCACATAACTAAAAAAATATAAATTATTCAAGTTTATATAGATTTAGAAAAATTCAAAGACCAAAAATATAGGCATTCTAATATCCTCTTTCTTGAGGCCGTGTAAAATGATGCAAAATGTTAGATCATCATCTTGGAATCATAAAAATATCATATCTTAAACTAACCTTTTATTAAAACTTCAATCAAAATTATCTCAAACAAGTTTGATAAAATTATAGTTTATGTTTATTTATGAGTTTATCTTATTATTTTTATTAATATTTTTTTATAATATATAAAAATGTTAAATTATTTATCATCTACTTAATTATGAATAATCATCAAATTTTTATTAAAAAATTTAAATTAGATAAACGTGTTTTACACGTTATTTTCATCTAGTGTATACACACACACACACACACACACACACACACACACACACACACACACACACACACACACACACACACACACACACACACACACACACACACACACACACATAATTATAAGTTTAGACCCAATCCATAAACACAACATAAATTAATTCAAACACATTAAATCAAACTAAAATAATTTACAATTTAATTTATTTATCAACATGATAAAATAAGGAGATAAATTTCAAGTCTCAAATTAAATGCAATAATAATATTTTAAGAAAATAATTCAACTTATAGTTAAATCATGGAAAATAATATTTTCAAATGAATAAGAAATTTATTCAATATGTAAATACAAGCACAATAAAATAATATTAATATCAACCTACTCATAACACCCAATAATATAATTGCAATTAAAATATATTTAATATTAAATATATATTACACAGGGAGTAAAATTACGAGTTCTCGTATTACGTATTGTGACGCCCCCAAATTCTCTTTAAAATAAACATGAGAATCGAGGCGTTGGGATGATGACAACACGGGTCACACATCCCAACGACAAGTGTCAAACGTGTGTGCACACTTGACATATATAAATAAAAGTCGCAGCGGATAAATTAGGTCAATAACTAAATACTAGAATTTTTTTAGAAATATTTTACAAACCATTTTAATATAAACTCTCCAACAGAAGATTTAATACAGTCATCCGAAATACAAATTAAACAAATACATATTTTTAAAAGGGGAAAATAATTTCCCGAGATAACAATTTATAACCATAACACATCAACGGTGGAGCCGTCTCCTCAGGCTCAGCCTCTTTATAATCTGCATCTAAAAACTACGACGCCAAGATGCCATCGCACGTAAGTACAACCTAACCAAACCAAGAGGCAGAAATATACTCATGCAACAATACAACTCATGAACACGACTCCAAATGCATGAATCTCAAAAGAACATTTTTTTCAAAATAAATAAGATAAACATACGCCAAAATTCCATTTAGTCTACGATAAAATTTCAGTAAAATCATTCATCATTTCTCATAAAATAATATTCGCAAAACTAATCATACCGGGCGTTACGTATCGCCGTCCCCGATATGATATACACACACACCCGAAATCATAATGGGCGTTACGTATCGCCGTCCCTATTATGATTCACACACACTCATTTCATAGCAGGCATTACGTATTGTCGTCCCCAATATGAAATGCACACTCAATGACAATGACGGGCGTTACGTATCGCCATCCCCATTATGTCATCCATACACTATCAATCACAATGGGCATTATGTATCATCGTCCCCATTATGACTGACACACACACACACACTGATCACAACGGGCGTTACGTATCGCCGTCCCTGTTATGACCCAGCCAAAAACCATTAAAATCTATAAGCTCAATTTAAAACTCAGTTTCCATTTCCAGCACATGAATATCCAAAATCATACAAAAATTCAATTTCCAAATATTTCCATGAGTATGCACGTAAATACACAATGTAGACAACCATGCACCAACTAGCCAACAATTAAATAATCCAATCAACCAACAAATACCAACATCAACCAACACATAGATGTTGATGCAAAAATATAATTAAATCTTAAAGCTCGTTTGGAAAGTACTTACAGCGGTTAAAAGGTAAATCCTTTGAGCGAACGTCAATCCACTGAGTTCGTAGTGGTCACTTGTATGTTAGGCTAAAGTGCTCGGTTTGACACCAAAATTTAGGGAGATACATTTTGGAAGGTGGGAAATCTCATGGAGGTGGTGGTGTGGCGGCACAACCACTGGAAGGTGGCAGATCGGGCTCAAAATGGATGAAAACCCATTTTCGAGTTTGTGGTTGTACCGGGAAGGTGGGGCCACGGTTGGGGAAATTGAGTTAGGGGGATGACCTGCTGGACAAGGGGAGTCTTTTGGTGGGGGTGGTGAGGCCTACGGTGGCCGGACGGCGGCACGACGAAGAACAACCCTTTTAAGACCCATTTCGGGTGGAGAGATAATCGGTGGGGATGGGTGGCTTTGGGCGGTGGCTTATGCTCACCAGAGGGTGGGGAGGCTACTGGTAGGTCGTCGGTACCAAGGGGTGGCCGGCGGTGGCCGGAAAATGCAAGGGAAGTTAAAACACCCATTTCGGGTTTCAGCCCATGGAGGGGAGGTGGGGTGGCCGGAGGTGACACCACCGGTACCGTTAAACTCGCCAGCATGTGGGGGTGAGGTTGGGCTGGGCGGTGTCGCCGGTGGGTGGCCGACGGCGACCCTGGGTGGAGGGAGAAGGAACGGGCGAGATAAGGAAGAGAACAGGGGAGCGGGGTTCGCGGCCTGGGAAGGAGAGGAAAAGAAGAAGAAAAAGAAAAGAAAAGAAAAAGAAGAAAGGAAAAGAAAAAAAAAAGGAAAAAGAAAAATAGAAGGGAAAAGAAATAGAGTCCACTAGAAGAAAAACACAATAAATTAAATAAAAGCCAGTCGAAAATACTATAATTCAATATCAATAAAATAATATATTTAAAGTTCAATAATAAACTAATTTAATTTAAAGAACAATTTAAATATAAAATACTAATTATTATTAAGAAAGCACATAAAATAAAATCACATAATAAAATAAAGGAATTTAATTCCAATTATTAAAATAATTACCTCACATTAAAATTAATAAGAAAAGCAACGTAACTCAATATTAACTAATTAATAGCTCAAATAAATATTTTAAATAAATGAAACACGACTAATAATATTATTAAAATATATTAAAATAATTAACATCGAGAATAAAATAACGTGTAAAAATACACGTAAATCTAGGATCTCACACGTATTGTCTTTACACTTATTGTTAATTGTTTTAATTTATTTTGATAATATTATTGGTGGATTATCCTGTTTATTATTTGGGATTCATGTATCTCATTTTATTTTATTGCTGCTATTGTCATTTGATTTATTATTGTGATTGAGTTAATTGGGGGACCTATAATTTTAGCGTTTTTAGTATTTTATTTAGTTATTATTATTAGGTATTTCCTTTGAATTGTTATCGATATTATTTTAGTTTAGTAGTTTTAGTTTTTTTTATAGTTTAATTGGTTGTGTTTTATTGGTTTAAAATTAATATTTGAAATATTAGTTTGCTAATATTAGTTTTACGTTGGTTCTAAGTTTAAATATTGAGTTAAGTTGTTTCCTTGTTATTTTAATGTGATGCTTTTATTTTAATGTTTAGATTTAATATCTTTAATTTATTATGTGGTATTTAAATTAAAGTGTTGTAATTTATGTTGTTTAATTTAATATGTTTAATTTAATTTATTTTAGATAACTTTCAGTTTTGGGCTTACATATATATATGTATTCGTGTATAGTTGTTGAAATGAGTTAGTAGGCGCAAGCCCGTATAGATTTTTAGCCCTTTTGTTGGTCTGGCACGTTAATCATTTAAAATGGCCCTATATAGCTTAAAATGCCATCGTTTGGGTTAAGGGTTTTAATGAATTGGCTTCTTCTTCTCCTTTCACGCGTGCGCTTCGTTCTTCTTCTTTGCTTTTTCGTTTCCTCTGTTTTTCTATTGCTGTATATATGCGTTTCAACTCAAGAATTGCAGCTCTCCTTCATCTTGTCTCCATGCATTACATCATTAGAATCCTAGCATATTGTAGATCATTTCCCCTATCTTTTCTTCACAGATCAATGCTTCACGTGCTCGGATTTCTAGCAAAATCATGAGCTTCAAATTACTTTATTCCCTTTGTTTTTCATGTAAAAATTTGAGATTCTCTTCCATAGAATCTCGTGATTGTCTTGACTCGGTTATGTTGTTTTTCACGCGAATTTTCCCACTCTAAATCCATGTTTTCGTGCCTCATTTCAGTCTATAAAATACCCGTCGACCCTTGCAAAATCACTTCGGCTCTTGTGTTTTTGTGACCCCCCAAATTCCCCTTTAAAATAGGTACCGGAATTGAGGCGTCGGGATACTGACAACACGGGTCACGCACCCCCAACGTCAAGTGCTAAGTGTGGGAACATGTGACCTGCATAAGTAAAAGTCGCAGCGGAATAATTAAGTCAATATCTAAGTACCAGAATTTTAGAAATATTTTACAAAACAGTTTAATATAAATTCTTCAATAGGAGATTTAATACAGTCATCCGAAATATAATTTAACGAATACATATATTTTTTTAAGGGGAAAATAATTTCCCGAGATAACAATTTATAACAACAGCACATCAACGGTGGAGCCGTCTCCTCAGGCTCAGCCTCTTCAAAATCTGCATCCAAAACCTACGCCGCCAAAAATAGCATCGCAGGTAAGTACAACCCAAACAAACTCCATATAATAAATACATTCATGCAACAATACTATGCATGAACAGGACACCGTATGCATGTAACTTAAAATCATCATTCTCAAAATTAATAAAATAATCAATTACGCCAAAATCCCATTTTGGCCCAAATAAAACTCCAGTAAAATCACCCATTATTTTCCCAGAAAATAAGGACCATAAATCCATTAAAACCACAACCATTTTCCTAAAAAATGGTTCACATAAAATCAATAATTAAAACCCGTCACTTTTCCAGAACATTGCCTAAACATCTGTTTTATTAACCGTATGTACCATGATCTCCCCAAGGGACCATCTACACACCCTGACTTTCATCATCACACTGAAAGTAACGACCACGCATGTGACTTCGGAACAGGCGATGCCCAACTAACTGCGCCCAGCACGTACCATGACCAGGCATCCCCTAGCTCCTGCCAGCAGAGGAGTCACGGAGTCGGCATGAGAGCGTTACCATCACATCCGATCCTGTGGTTGCCCGGCGACGATCCAGGGGACGTCATTCAGTATATTCCGCTCCCAAGTGAACAGAGGAGCTCTACCGAGATAATGCCCCATTTCGCCTGGGGTCATGATACACACGCACCTGAAAACCACAAAGACAATGAAAACCTAGTTTCCATTTCCAACACATGAATATGCGTGTAAATACATAACGCAGATGACCATGCACCAAATAATTAACAACTAATAAATTCCAACAATAACCAACTACAATATTTTTTGATGCCAAAAATATATTTAAAGTTTAAAGTTTATTTAGAAAATACTTACAACGGGTAAAAGTGTAAATCCTTGAGCAAACGTCATTCTGCAGCGCTTGTAGCGGTCACTTGTACGTTAGGCTAAAGTACTCGATTTGACACCAAAATTTAGGGAGATACTCATTGAAGGGTGGGGAATCTTATGGAGGTGGTGGTGTGGCGGCACAACCACCAGAAGGTGGCAGATCAGGCTTAAAATGGGTGAAAACTCATTTTCAGATTTGGGGTTGTACCGAGAAGGCGCGGCCGTGTATGGGAAAACTGAACTAAGGGGATGACCGGCTGGGCAATGGGAGTGCTTTGGTGGCAGAGGTGAGATGTACGGCGGCCAGACGGCGGCGCGGCGGAGATGGATCCGTTTAAGGACCCATTTCAGGTGGACGGGTAAACGGTAGAGATGGGTGGCTTTGGGCGGTGAGTTATGCTTGCTGGAGGGTGGGAAGGTTGCTGGTAGGTCGCCGGTGTCAAGGGGTGGCCGGAGGTGGCCGAAAAATGCAAGAGAAACCAAGAATTCATTTTCGGGTAGGGAGTTGTGCAGGGGCGGTGGGGTGGCCGGAGATGACACCACCGGTGCCCGTGGACTCGCCGGCGAGTGGGGAAGGCTGTGGGCTGGGCGGTGTCACCGAAGGGAGGCCGACGACAACGCTGGGTGTCAGGAGAAGGGACGGGCGAGAGAAGGGAGAGAACAGGGGGCTCACGGGTCGCGGGTCTGGGAAGCAGAGGAAGAGAAGAAGAAAAAGAAAAGAAAAGAAAAGAAAAAGAAGAAAGGAAAAGGAAAAAGGAAAAAGAAAAAGAGAAGGGAAAAGAAATAGAATCCAACTAGAAGAAAAACACTAAAAATAATATATTTAAAGGCCAACAATAAATCAATTTAATTTAAAAAACAATTTAAATATAAAACACTAATTAATATTAAGAAAGCACATTAAATAAAATCACATAATAAAATAAAGGAATTTAATTCTAATTATTAAAATAATTAACTCACATTAAATTTAATAAGAAAATCAACGTAACTCAATATTTAATTATAAGAACAACATAAAACTAACATTAGCTAATCAATGGATCAAATAAATATCTTAAACAAATAAAATATGACTAAACATATTATTAAAATAAATTAAAATAATTAATACCAAGAATAAAATAATGTGTAAAAATACACGTAAATTTGGGATCTCACAGTTTTTCTCTCTAAGTGGTCGGTTTTAGAGTCTCTTTTTCCCAATCAACCCAAACACTAGTTTCTCCTCTTCAAACTCTAGTAATCTGGAAATTTCAAGTGAGCTTTTAAGGGTGTTTTAACTACCGATTGGATTGCCATATTTCACTGTCTTGAGGAGCTTTTGATTTATTTTGGAGCTAGCTTTTGGGCGTTAAATCAAGTGCATGATCTTTCAAATATTACCTTTAAAGCGCTGTAAGTATTTTTCAAATAAATTTTAAAATTTAAATATATTTTTGCATCTACAAATATTGTATTTGTTTGACGTTGGTAATTATTGGTTGATGTTGAAATTTATTAATTGTTGGTTATTTTGTGTGGTGTGGTTTACATTGTGTAATTATACGTTTGATCATGTGTATATTTGGTGTTTGGATTTTTATATGAGATATGGTTATTGAGCTTCTGAATTTTAATGGTTTTTGACTGAGTCATAACGGAAACGACGATACGTAACGCCCGTTATGATCAGTGGTTGTAAATGACATAATGGAGACAGCGATACGTAACGCCCATTATGATTGGTGTTGTGTGGATGTCATATTGGGGACGGCGATATTTAATGCCCAATATGATTAGTATGTGGATGTCATAATGGGGACGGCGATACGTAACACTCATTATGATTGATATGTATGTCATATCGGGGACAGCGATACGTAACACTCGATATGATTGGAATGTTTATGTCATGATGGCGACGACGATACGTAATACCCATATGATTGGCATGAATATGGTGGTAAGCAGGGATGGTAGTAGAATCCCGCCTGCGATACCCGTTTATTGTGTTATTTCGTTTTATGTAGATTATTTTCTGAAAATGGTTGTGTTTTTTAAAGGATTTACGGATGTGACGCCCCCAAATTCCCCCTTAAAATAACATGGGAATCGAGGCGTCAGGATGATGACAACCTGGGTCACACATCCCAACGACAAGTGCCAAACGTGTGTGCACACGTGACATACATAAATAAAAATCACAGCGGAATAATTAAAGTCAATATCTAAATACCAGAATTTTTAGAAACATATACAAACCAAGCCAAAGTAAATTCTCCAACCGGAGATTTAATAATCATCCAAGGTCCAAATAAAAAAAAAAAATACACAACCATCAGAATTAACTGAATGTCATCCAAGCAACTAACTACACTAATTCATTCCAGCAGTGGAGTCGCCTCTTCAGGCTCAACCTCCTCGTTCTCTGCATCAAAATCTACGATACCAAAATGGTATTGCAGGTAAGTAAAATCCCAAACAAATCCAAGATAATAAATACATTCATGCACAACCACAAAAGACATGAACAAAATACCGTATGCATGTGACTTAAAATCATTCTTCTCAAAATTAATTTAGATAACCACACACGCCAAAACCTCATTTTAATCCACAATAAAATCCCAATAAAAACACATCCTTTCTCATAAAATAAAATCCTCAAAATCAATCATACCAGGCGTTACGTATCGCCGTTCCCGATATGATTTACACACACACCCGAAATCATAATGGGTATTACGTATCGCCGTCCCCATTACGATCCACACACACTCATTTCATACCGGGCGTTACGTATCGCCGTCCCCGATATGAAATGCACACCCAATGACCATAATGGGCGTTACGTATCGCCGTCCCTATTATGTCATCCACACACACACGCTGATCACAACGGGCGTTACGTATCGCCGTCCCCGTTATGACTCAGCCCAAAACCATTAAAAGCCATTAAACCCAATTTAAATCTCATTTTCCATTCTCAACACATGAATATCCGAAATCATGCCAAAATCAACTTTCCAAATATTTCCATGAGTATGCACGTAAATACACAATGCAGACAACCATGCACCAAATATCCAACATTTAATTAATCCAATCAGCCAACAAATACCAACATCAACCAACACATAGCAACAATAATCAAATACAACAACTGTTGATGTCAAAAAATATATTTAAATCTTAAAACTTGTTTGGAAAGTACTTACAGTACGCTCGCTAATAATTTTCGAAGTTACCGAAAATGCCCAACAGTGATTTCGCGCTTCTACCCGCGTACTCGCCGCTACCTACAATCACGCCCTAAGCGCCAACGCATATAAATCATTACAAGTAAATAAATATCAATATCGAAAACAACTAAAATAATTAAAATAAACATAAATAAAACACCAATAAAATATGGTAACATTAATAAAACAATAATTAATATTAACAGATTAATTAAACAGATCACGTAAATAGAACGACATTTATTTATAACTAAACCAACACAGAAATTAATTAATTTATTGTAAATAAATAAATAAAACAATTATCATCCAACTAAATTAATCACTTAATCATAAATAAAATCATACCACAAAATAAATTAAGATTAACACATAATAAATTAATCAATTAAACTAGAGAAAATGCTTATCGAGAGTATCGTAAACGTTGAAATACGGTGATTTTACAGCGAGAAATTATCCACTAAAACTCCACTATAATTCTCGGATTCAAAGGGGTTTTAAAGAGGATAAACTCTAGTTTAACTCAAGAGGAAGAAATGATAAAAATGAATGTGAAGCTCACGGTTTCAGACCAAAACAAGGCACGGCATTGAGAGGTTTTCAGCATGGGTTTTTCGCATGGCAAATAGGTATTTTATAGGCTGAAAAACGTGGATTTTTGGGTGGGAAAAATCACGTAAAATATTACCAATATCAAGCCAAAAAAACCAAGTTAAAAAGGAGAAGAAATGCTAAATTTTTTGAGTGAAAATGAGGGTAAAAACAGAGTAACACACTCACGGTTTCAAGCCGTTTCCGGTCACGTACAGTATCGATCGAAACCAAAATCAAAGGGGAAATATTCAACTAGGTATTGGGTATTTAATAGAGTAACTCGTGGATGAAAATGAGTAGAAGAAAGCTGGAAAAATCAAAGCTTGGATCACGGTCTGGAACGATGAAACAGGGGAGAAAAAGTGAAGAAAAGAAATGAGAAGAAATAAAGGAAGAAGAAGAGATGGAGCAGGTCGCACGCAAGCAGAAGGCTTGGGACTTCATTTAAATCCCTTAACCAAACGGCAACGTTTGGATTAAATAAAAGGGGCTGGTTTTAATCGTAAAGGGGTTGGGCTTCTTAAAAGCAAATATATACATATATATACCCAAATCTGATGGTCACGCAAACCCAATTAATTAAAACTCAAACACTACATATAAATTCCTGCATTTATATAAAAGCCCAACATATATATATATATATATATATATATAATCCCACCAAAAATCACTTAAAATAAAATAAAATAAAATAAATTACAACATTTTAAATTTTAATACCAACATAATAAAATAATGAGATTAAATTCCAACATTAAATTAAATGCATCACAATAAATTTCATAAGAGAAAATATATTAGCTTACAATTATTCATGAAAATAATATCTTCAAATGAAAATGAAATATATTCAAATATTTAAATACAAGCACAATAAAATAATATTAATATCCACTAACTCAAAACACATAATATCCATATTAACAACAATACATATTTAATATTAAAATAATATATTACAAAGATAGTAAAATTATGCGTTCTCACAACGGATACATTTTTCTGAGAAATGATGGTTGATTTTATTGAAATTTTATCGTAGAGCAAAATGAGATTTTGGCATATGTTTATCTTATTTATTTTGAGAAAGATGTTTTGAGATTCATGCATTTGGTGTTGTGTTCATGCGTTTTGTTATTGTATGAATATATTTTTTATCCTGGGGTTTGTTTGGGTTGTACTTACCTGCGATGCCATTTTTGGCGTCGTAGTTTTTGGATGTAATGTTTTGTAAAGGTTGAGCCTGAGAAGGCGACTCCGCTGTTGAAGTATTCATATTATAATTTATTATCTTGGAAATATATTTTTCCCTTTTTATAAAATATGTATTTGTATAATTTGTATTTCGGATAACTGTATTAAATCTCATGTTGGAGAATTTGTGTTAAAATAGTTTGTAAAATAATTCTAAAAAAAAATTCTGGTATTTAGATATTGACTTCAAATATCCGCTGCTTTTATTTATGCATATGACGTGTTCACACATTTAGCACTTGACATTGGGGGTGCGTGACCCGTGTTGTCAGCATCCCGACGCCTCAATTCCTATGTTTATTTTAAGGAGAATTTGGAAGTGTCACATTCTATTATCTCTTTCTCTCTTATTTTCTTCTTCTGCTTCTTGTATAATTTCTAGAGGTTGATGAATCTTGAATTCATCAGATTACTTCTTCTGGTAAATGGTTATCCCCAATGCATTAGTGTTTCTTTTCCATAGGTAATATAATATTACTTATATATAATATGAAGGATTTACTATTTAAAAATCAAAGTAAAAGCAGTTTATTTTATCCTTCCAACTTTTTTTTTTGATGTCGAAAGTTTTTTTTATGGATTTAATGTGGGACTTTTTTAAGTGTTTTATTTCCATCAAACTTGAACTTTCCATCATATTTTTAAGAAAGATTTTGATGAAACAATGCTAGTGCTCTCAATAAGCAAAGTAGTTAGGGTTTAAGAAACTCCACGTGATGCATGGTCGGGATCGGAAGTACTCAATGTAAAACTCTAAACACTAAAAGTCTGAAAATCTGAACAACTCATGATGCATAATAAAAGAGGGACGCCATCCTCGTAGTAATTTATTATTCTGCAAGCGTTTTAGCCAATACCGAAAGAAAATTAGTACTACAATATTCATAGAGAAGAGATGCTCACGAATTAAATGATCTGAGACCAGTACACAATTAAGTTGATAGGCAGATCATCGTAAGGTGGAAATCTTCATTTCTATTTCTTGAGGAAATTCTGGAACCATTTTGCTGAAAGTTTAGGGTATCTTTTCAATCCGTTCACATAGTCGATAAAGTGGATGCCAAATCGAACCGTGTAACCAGACATCCATTCGTAGTCGTCCAAGAATGTCCAGGCAAAGTATGCCTTAACTTTCACTCCCGCCCTATTAACCCAAGGAAAACAATGAATTAAATGTCATAGATTGTACATAAATTGAGAGAGAGTTGTTTGTATGAAGCACTTACCCGATAGCCTTATGAACATGCGCAAGATGCCTATAATAATAGTCAATTCTTTGGATGTCCACAAGTGCTTCCTTAAGCGGTATTGAGGCATTATTGAACTCATCGATTCCTAATATATAAAATATTATAGTTTAGCTAAATTAGATAAAATGGGACATTCTATAATTCGACATCGACTTTATGAAACAATAATTGAAAGACATTGAGAAAATTACCATTCTCGGTGATGAAAATTTCTGGATCACCGTACTTGGTTTTTGTGTACATAAGAAGATCATAAATTCCTTTAGGATAGACATAAAGCCAACTTGAAGCAGCCTGAGATTTACAGAAAATTAACTGATCACTACATAAAAATTCTCCCAAGACTGTTCGTTTGTCATCATCATGTGTTGGTAATGTGGATAAAAAGAGCTATATATCAAATCGATATATCTCTCAATGAAGCAACTGCGCGCTAAATTGTCTAGTTTGGAGAAGGTGACAATGTTTATATGATCCATGCATGGAATATCATCCATTTGAAATCTTATATAGTGAAAAATATATATTAATTTACTTCTATCATATACCTGTGGACCAAGGTTGACCCCGTTGCGCGAACCTGCCATATAGTACAACCAAACAAAAGAAGAAGTTGTAGTTAATATTCGACACAAACGCCATAAGATCGACAAACGAATATATCGATCGATGCTCGCTTTGATTTACAAGTACTGTTGAATTCCTACGTGCCTGTTTTATTAAAAAGACCATCTGTCAAGTAGCTTTTGTTCGAAGACTTAAATTCAGGTTCGTCGGTAACATAAGTGCCAGTATAGTAGTTTAATCCGAGAAAGTCGTACGATCCCTTCACCAGTTCCGATTCAGTAGTGTTGAATTTGGGTAGTCGGTTTTCACGTACGTGAGTACGCATGCTGAGGGGATACCGACCCTTTGTTAAGGGTTCCATGAACCTGCAACAAAATATAAAAAGTAAAACATACTAATTTTAAAAAATAAAAGCAGCTGGCGTGAAAATGGAGAAAAACTAATTAAAGAAAAACGTCATACCATCCGAACATGAAATCAAGGGCACGTAACGCTGTTGGGATTGGCGGAAGCTCACAAATAATATGGAGACCAGAATTTAACGTGGTTCGGCCAAGATTGCCTACGTCCACACCCACAGAGAGGAGAATTTTGTATTAAACAACAAACCAATTATTTACAATGGTTTCCCTCACTCTCACTGCCTCCAACGGACCTCACATCACGCTCTTTGCTTCTCATTACAATCTTACATGTATTTATAGGAGAAATAAATAATGTGAACGTGTAATGACGGTGAAAACCGAAATTCCGGCGGCCTACATTTTCAGGCGGCGGCTGACATTTTCAGGCGGCGCCGACCTTCCAGCTGCATCTATTCGGTGCCTACCTTCACCTTCCAGAAGCCTCCAGTCTTCTTCATTTACGTGTGTGTGTTGATTTCTAACAATCTCCCCCTCAACACCAAACGGAGGATATCCTGTCACATTTTAATTCAAGGTACTTAACCTGGCTATGTCTCTACATAGCTCAAGTTTTTCGTATGTGACTACCTTCGTTAACATGTCCGCTGGATTCTCCTTTGTATGGTTGCCGTGAAGAAATGCTGTCTTCACATCCATCTGTTCAAGCTCCAAGTCAAGACTTGCCACCAATCCGAGTACCACTCGAATTGAAGTCATTTTCACAACAGGTAAAAATACCTCATCAAAGTCGATTCCTTTCTTCTGCTGGAATCCTTTGACGACCAAACGAGCTTTGTGCTTCACCTGCTTACCATCATTTTTCAGCTTGAACACCCATTTGTTTCTCAGTGCTCTCTTGTCTTTTGGAAGTTCCATCAGCTCATAAGTCTGATTCTTTTGTAACGAGTTCATCTCATCCTGCATAGCCTGCATCCATCTCTTGCTATCTGGATGAGATATTGCCTCCTGGAAGTTTTCTGGCTCCCCCTCATCTGTAAGAAGAATATAATCTGATTCCGGATATCTTCGAGACGGAATCAACAATCGCCCTCTAGAGGATCTGTCCTGCTGAGGTTGATCACCTGACAACCGTGGAAACTCTGCAGTTTCTGATGGAGAAGGAAACTGCTCCCCCTGCTCAGTAATGGTTTCTCTGTTGTCAGCATCCTCTTCTTCTTCTGGGAAAACTTCCTGTCTATCTTCAGTGTTTGAGGCAGACTGAAGTGGTAGTGAACTCGGAGCTGGTTCTGGAGCACTTAAAGTTGTTTGTTCTGATCCAAACATCTGGTCTTCATGGAACACAACGTCCCTGCTTCTGATGACCTTCTTCGCTTTTGGATCCCATAATCTGTATCCAAACTCTTCATCTCCATAGCCGATGAAATAACACAGAGTAGACTTTTCATCAAGTTTCTGTCTTTTCTCCTTGGATACATGTGCAAATGCTTTGCACCCAAATACTCTTAGATGAGAGTATGAAATCTTGCGGCCTGACCACACCATCTCTGGGACTTCGAACTGCAGTGGAACTGATGGTGTTCTGTTGATCAGGTAACAGGCTGCTCTTACTGCTTCACCCCAGAATGGCTTAGGCAACTTTGCCATACTCAGCATGCATCTGGTTCGCTCCACAATGGTCCGGTTCATCCGTTCTGCTACTCCATTGTGTTGTGGGGTGTAGGGGACAGTCCTCTCGTGTCTGATGCCATGTCTGGAGCAGTATGCTCTGAACTCTCGAGAAGTGTATTCACCTCCATTGTCTGTCCGGAGGCATTTCAGCTTCTTGCCTGTTTCTCTTTCTACCATGGCATGGAAGTTTTTGAATTGCTCAAAAACTTGATCTTTCCCTTTTAGGAAATACACCCACACTTTTCGTGAAACATCATCAATAAAAGTAACAAAATATTTGTTACCTCCAAGTGATTCAACTTCAAAAGGGCCGCAAACATCAGAGTGTACCAAGCTCAATAACTCTGATCTTTTTCCAGTAGATGTCTGGAATGAAACTCTATGCTGTTTCCCAAATAAACAGTATTCACAAGGGTTGAGAGCAATACCTTTGTTTACTGTAATCAATGCTTTCTTTGCAAGCATAAACATCCCTTTTTCTCCCATGTGGCCAAGTCTCCGATGCCACAAGTTTGGTGATGTATCATCTTCAGCTACGTTGAGACTGTTTGCACATATCTTAGCACTTGATTTGTACAAAGTGCCACAGACATGTCCCCGTGCAAAGACCATTGCTCCTTTCTTCAATTTCCAGGCATTGTTGCTGAAGATGCTCTCGTAACCCTGTTGATCAAGGGTTCTTATTGAAATCAGGTTGAGTCGGAGATCGGGTACGTGCCGAACGTCATTTAGCACCATAGTACAGCCAACACTAGTTTTTATTCTAACATCTCCAATGCCCACGATCTTTGAGAAATTCGAATTTCCCATCTTGACTGTACCGAAGTCTCCTGCCTTGTAAGTACTGAAGAAATCTTTACAAGGAGTGGCATGATAAGATGCTGCTGTATCTATTACCCACTCGGTTTCCTCGCTTGAAATGTGCAAGCAATATTCTTCACCGGCGGAAAGGAGTACACAATCTCCAGAAAGCGTCACTGCAGCTTCGCCTTCTTCGTGCTTTGACTGATTGCTTGGCTGATTCTGCTCCTTCTGCAGCTTTCGGCATTCCCTTTTAAAATGGCCTTCAATACCACAATAAAAGCATTTTCCCTTCTTTCGCTGTTTACCGCGACTTTGGGATCTCCCTTTGCTTTGACTCCTGTTCCTTTCTTGACTTCTTCCTCTACTATTTCTTTGATGCCTTCCTTCTGTTACAAAGGCATCTGTCTCGTCTCCTCCAATCTCCTTTCGTCTAGCCTCTTCATTAAACAAGGCGTCTATCACCATTGACATGGCGAGCTTTCCATCTGGAGCTGAATTACTGAGTGAGACCACTAGCGTTTCCCAACTATCTGGTAGGGAACTGAGAAGTAGTAGAGCCTGCTCTTCATCTCCGAGCTTAAAGTCTACGGATGCAAGCTGATTTACAAGATTCTGAAACTCGTTGGTGTGTGCGGCCACTGAGATGCCGCTTTTGAGTTTCAAGTTGACAAGGCGTCTCATTAGTAATGCCTTGTTCCGAGCAGTTTTTGCCTGGTACATGTTTTCCAGCTTTTTCCACAGCTGATAGGCATCCGTTTCCTGTGTAACATGATGAAACACACTATGATCAATCCACTGCCGGATCTGACCAATAGTTTTCTTATTCATCTTATGCCAGTCTTTTTCCGCTACATCATCTGGCTTTACGCTTTTCTCTTCAATTGGATCGAAGAGATCTTTACAATTCAGGAGATCTTCCATTCGAGGTCTCCATAGTGCGTAATTTGTAGATGTTAGCTTAATCATCGCACCTGCTCCCGAGTCCTCCATCAGTTCGGCTTTAATCTTTGATTTGATTGACCTTTTCTCAACGTTTGGAGTCGAATCTCAACAAACGGAGCTCACCATTGCGTCCGGAACGGTGGAAAACCTTGGAAACGACTCTTGTCTCGTTCCAAAACGATCAAAATTGCGCCGAAAACCTGAAAAATACGAAAACGGAATATTCCCTTGATGTCGCCGGAATATTCCCTTGATCGCCGGAATATTCCTTAGCCTGTCGGAATATTCTCCTCAGTTACCGGAATATTCCTCTGGAACCGGAATATTCGCTGTCCGGAACAGTGTAATCAATCACCGGAAAAATCCCACGGTCGCCGGAATATACTCGTCGGCGACGGAATATTCTGCCGGAATATTCTTTCTCCGGTGGGTTACTGTAGCGGGTCGGAACCGGGTCAAACCGGTTCGGGTCGGATCCCCGAATTTAACGGGTCGGATCTCGTCTTCTTCCCTGGCTCGCGCGTGTGGCGCGTGGGTCCCGTTGCCGGCGCGTGGCCGTTGCCGAGTCGGCGCGTGTGGGGCGTGTAGCTTCGTCCGGTGTCCGTTTGAGACGAAATTTTCACCAGAATTTTCGTCTTGACCTGAGGAATCTGATGGTATCCTCCAAACTTGATTTCGATCAAGTTTCAAAATGGGTCTTTTACGAAAATTCACAAATCCGGCCTCCTACCGGCTCTGATACCACTTGTTGGGATTGGCGGAAGCTCACAAATAATATGGAGACCAAAATTTAACGTGGTTCGGCCAAGATTGCCTACGTCCACACCCACAGAGAGGAGAATTTTGTATTAAACAACAAACCAATTATTTACAATGGTTTCCCTCACTCTCACTGCCTCCAACGGACCTCACATCACGCTCTTTGCTTCTCATTACAATCTTACATGTATTTATAGGAGAAATAAATAATGTGAACGTGTAATGACGGTGAAAACCGAAATTCCGGCGGCCTACATTTTCAGGCGGCGGCTGACATTTTCAGGCGGCGCCGACCTTCCAGCTGCATCTATTCGGTGCCTACCTTCACCTTCCAGAAGCCTCCAGTCTTCTTCATTTACGTGTGTGTGTTGATTTCTAACAAACGCGGCAGCCTGGTCTTTCTTCGATTTAGAATATGGAACCATCCAATCGCACACAAGTGTTATTCCTATCACACCTTTTTGCTTTGGCTGAACATGGTGAACGTTATTTGGTTAGTCTAGTTTAAGTGATCAACACAACGTACGTACGTACGACAAAGACATACATTTTCTGTTGGTGTAAACTTCAAATTTGGTAAATATATATATAGTATTGGAACCTGATATTTGGTCTTATACACGTTAACGGCAGCAGCATGAGAAAGAAGCAGATTGTGGGTGACGATATATGGCTCCGTCGCTGAATCCCCGCCGGTGCAATCCAGATTTTGCCAGCTTGAGCATCTGAAAGGAGCTAAAACACCTGCTGCATATCCACCATTGGTGTAGGTATAAGGCTCGTTTAAGGTGATCCAATGCTTTACTCTGTCACCAAACTCCTTGAAGCAAAGCTCTGCGAAGTCCTTGAAGTCTTCCCTACAAATTATGTACGCATGCATGGCACGAATATATTAGAGTATTTTCCCATTAATTTCTATTTATGGAATATATGTTGGTGATATGTTCGGGAATTAGTCATCACTTACACAATGCTTTGACTTAAGAAACCGCCATACTCATGTTCTAAGGCCATTGGAGTTTCCCAGTGGAAGATTGTCACATAGGGTGTAAGACCTGCATTTCAATAATTGTAAGAACCAATTAATACATTATCATTAGTTTATTATTCGCATATGATATGTTAATGTGGTCCTCCATGAGTACCTTTGGCTAGGAGTTCATTGATGACATTGTTGTAGTGGTCGATTCCTTTTTGGTTCACACCATCACTAATTTTTCCGGCTGAAAATTGAACACAAACGAGTAGTACTTACGACTTATGATTATATATCAAAAGCTTTAAAAATATAGACAATGCATATAGCATCGGAAATTAATTGCAGTAGATATAATATCACTTATGCAGAAAAGCATCATGTAATTATTACTTGGTATCAGTCTGGGCCATGCGATTGAGAATCTGTATGCATCTGCATTCATATCCTTCAGAATCGTAAAGTCCTCCTAAAATTTCCATAGAAGACAATTAATTTTTGTGATTCATCATAATAGAATGGAAACGGACGAAAATTCTACTTCATGAATATTTAATTTTTTTTCTTATGTCGTATATTATAACAGCTTTTACTCCTCTTATTTATCCACTGAAAGGAAAAGGATCAAAAGGATATATGTGCGTACCTTGTAGCGATGATATTGATCAATAGCTACATCTCCATTACTGCCATCCGCTATTTTATCTGCAGTTTCAAACAAATAATTACCGTTAACAAAGAGCAATGTATAATTTGCTTGATAACCAAAGTTTGTTAGAACCTTTGTTAATTATTAATGGGTAATATATATATATATACACGTATATATTAACGCAAAATATTGTCATTGGAAAAAAAAAAAAGCTTTTTTGTGTATCTCTTGCGAGATTAAATGTCAATTCCTTTTTTCTTTTCGAAATAGCACGTTGTAGATTTTTTCATCTTCATGTCATCTGGAACAATATTTAAAGGTTAATACGTAATATATAATTTATTTATATACATATATATATATATATAGAGAGAGAGAGAGAGAGAGAGAGAGAGAGAGAGAGAGAGAGAGAGAGAGAGAGATAGGGGAGAGAGAGACCTGAGTATTTGTGGCTGTAATAATCCCACAAACTTAGTCCTTTTCCATCCTCAAACGCTGCACCTTCATACTGTATGGGTCATGCACGTATATGCATGAATTATTTTTGAGATCTCATAGAACTTGAAGATCAAAATATGTTGATATAAACATGTAAGTAGAAAACCTGTTGGGGTTTATACCTGATAGGAGGATGATGCTGCACCAAAAGTGAAACCTTCGGGAAAGCTGGTCCTGTTGAACGAAGAAATGCCATAGTTGGCAGTAATATGGCCCTTAGCATTAATGGTGTTGGCGAAAGAGGCAACAAGAACAAGAAGGCCTATTAGTATGTACCCCTTCATCGCCATAATGGGTTTTGGTGTGATTCTGACTGTTACTAACTCGGCTTTTTATAAAGGACAAGAGGCAAGCTGCCAATTTCGCTTTTTCTGTCTTTTTTTTCTTTAAATCTTAATGTATTGTCTATTTGAATATACAGTATACTGAGCAACACGTTGGGATACATAATAAGTAAGGTTTTAATTAGTACGGGAATGACTTTTTAGTCCCTACTTAGCATTGGATCCTTTCTATTTATATTAATTGACGTGCATATATAACATTCATGAACTGTGTGAGCCTATCCTAACTGCTAATGTTGTCTCCATTTTTGTTTGTTTTGCTTTTTTGACATGAGGCCGATAATCACTAATTTTTTTGTATAGTAGATAGAAGTTTCACAGATTAAAAATTTAGATGTCTATTATCACGCGTGTAATATCGGCCAATACAAATATCTCTCGATGGAAGTGATCAGTGGCATCATCTCGAAATTCTAATTTGAGATCCAGATCTGGAGACATTGCATGCAGATAGATGTTGCCCGGCAAATCCCACGATAAATGCAAGTATCGATCGATTCATATTGCTGGCCGTTCTTGACAGCCATGTGCCAGCAGGTTATAAATGATCTTCAATATATTGATCTGACAAACTCAAACAACAAATATTTTAGATTATGATCATGTGTGTAATATTCAAAATAATTCTCTCTCGAGGCCTGAAAGTGATCCGCACTGGCATCATGAAGAAAACGTTAATTGTACTCTCAGATTCGTATTGCAGGTTCTTGACTGCCATAGTGCATGTGCCATCTCATCATGATGAACCTGGGCATCTACTTCTAAATTATGATCTTCATTGATCTGACACACTCAAAACTAAATTATTTTATATTCTTATCATATTCTCTGGCCAACCCGATATATATTAAACATGGCTTATTAATTTGTCACGTGTAAAAGTACTGAACGATAGATATAATTTGTAATTAATAATTTACAGCATATATCCTGCGTTAATGATAAGATTCGCTTTGTAAGTTGTCATAATTACTTAAGTACAAACAGGGCTCCTTAAATGAGTACGTAAGCTAATTAATATATATCTTATTAAAAAAATAGCGTCAACTTCCTCGGTTTATAAACTGGATTCACCTTAATATCTTATGGCCAGTTAGGCTCTTATTAGACTGCATGGATTTATTGCGGATATTAAATGTGATTGAGATTATTAATTTATTTATGAAATTGGTTTCATTATTAATTATTTTGTGCATCCATGGAAGTAAAAGATGATATTAAAAATTAATCGTACCCACGTTTCCGATCCCTTTGATACATATCATATATGACAAAAAAAAAAAAAAAAAAGGAACCGAGATGAATGATTATTATTATTAGATAGTACAACAGATCGTGGATGAAATTTTTTAAGCTATTTAGAACTGTGATGCCTCCAAATTTCACTTAAAATGAATACGGAAATCGAGGCATTGAGATGCTGACAACACGAGTCACGTACCTTCAATGTCAAGTGTTAAGTGTGTAAGCACGTGACATGCATAAATAAAAGTCGCAGCGGATAAATTAAAGTCAATAACTAAGTACCAGAATTTTTTAGAAATATTTTACAAACCATTTTAGTATAAATTCTCCGACAAGAGATTTAATACAGTCATCCGAAAATAAACAAATACATATTTATAAAAAGGGAAAAAATAAATTTCTCGAGATAACAATTAATAATAATAACACATCAACGGCAGAACCATCTCCTCAGGCTCAGCCTCTTCAAAGTCTGTATCCAAAAACTACGACGCCAAAAATGACATCGCAGGTAAGTATAACCCAAACAAACTCAAGATAATAAATACATTAATGCCACAACAACCATGAACAAATTACCATATGCATGAGACTTAAAATCATCTTCCTCAAAATCAATAAAATAACCACACACGCCAAAATCCTATTTTGGCCCAAATTAAAACTCTAATAAAATTATCCATCATTTTCTCAGAAAATGACGACCATAAATCCATTAAAACCACAACCATTTTTCTAAAAAATGGTTCACGTAAAACCAATAATTAAAACACGCCACTTTCCCAGAAAATGGCCTAAACATCCATTTTATTAACCGTATGCACCATGATCTCCCTTAGGGACCATCTGCACACCCTGATTTTCATCATCACACCGAAGATAACGACCACGCATGTGACTTTGGAACGGACGATGCCTAGCTAACCGCGCCTAGCACGTACCATGACCAAGCATCCCCTAACTCCCGCCAGCAGAGGAGCCACGGAGTCGGCACGAGAGCGTTACCATCCAATCCGATCCCGTCGTCGCCCGACGATGACCCAGGGGATGTCACTCAGTATATTCCGCTCCCGAGTGACCAGAGGAGCTCCACCGGGATAATGCTTCATCCCGGCTTGGGGTCGTGATACACACACACTCAAAACCATAAACACATGAAAACCCAGTTTCATTTCCAACACATAATTATGCTCGTAAATACACAATATAGATGACCATGCACCAAATAACCGACAACTGATAATTTTCAACAATGACCAAACACAATATCTGTTGATGCCAAAAATATATTTAAATTTTAAAATTTATTTGAAAAATACTTACAGCGGGTAAAAGCGTAAATCCTTGAATTCCGCAACGCTCGCAGCAGTTACTCGTACGTTAGGCTAAAGTGCTCGGTTTGACACCAAAATTTAGGGAGATACTCTTTGAAAGGTGGAAAATTTCATGGAGGTGGTGGTGTGGCGACACAACCACCGGAAGGTGGCGGATCTGGTTTCAAAAGGGTGGAAACCCATTTTCGGGTTTGGGTTTGTACCGGGAAGGTGAGGCCGTGGTTGGAGAAATTCAGTTAAGAGAATGACTGGCTGGGCAAGGGGAGTCTTTTGGTGGCAGTGGTGAGGCCTATGGTGGTCGGACAGCAGCGCGGCAAGGATATACCCATTTTAGGACCCATTTCGGGTGGAGGAGAGAGAGAGAAGTTGGGGTGGCTACTGACAGTGGGTTATGCTCGCCGGAAGGTGGGGAGTCTAGTGGTGGTGATCGGAGGCCAAGGAGACCGGCGACGGCGTTGGAAAATGGGTGAAAACCCATTAAACGCATTTTCAGGTTTGTGCCGTGTGAGGGAGGTGGAGTGGTCGGAGGTGACACCACCGATGCCCGTGGACTCACCGGCATGTGGGAAAGGCTGTGGGCTGGGCAGTGTCACCGGTGGGTGGCCGATGGCGACCCTGGGTGGAGATGAGAGAACCGGCGAGAGAGAGGAGAGAACAGGGGCTCGCGGGTCGCATGGGGAAACTAGGAAGGAAAGAAGAAAAAGAAAAAGAAAGAAGAAAAAGAAAAGAAAAGAAAAGAAAAGGAAAAGGGAAAAAAAGAAAAAGAAGACTACTAAAAAAAACACAATAAATTAAATAAAAGCTAACTGAAAATACTACAATTTAATATCAATAAAATAAAATATTTAAAACCCAACAATAAACCAATTTAATTTAAAAAATAATTTAATTATAGAACATTAATTATTATTAAGAAAGCACATCAAATAAAATCACATAATAAAATAAAGGAATTTAATTCCAATTATTAAAATAATTACTTCATATTAAAATTAATAAGAAAATCAACGTAACACAATATTAACTAATTAATAGCTCAAATAAATATCTTAAACAAATAAAACATAACCAATAATATTATTAAAATAAATTAAAATAATTAATACCGAAAATAAAATGACGTGTAAAAATACACGTAAATCTGAGATCTCATATTCTCCCCCCTTAAAAAGAATTCCGTCCCCGAAATTCGTTCAGCTATAACTAATAAAACTCCAATAACTCACCTACCACATCACTTAATACTCATTTCAAGTATTAGCACAATCATCTATTTTCCTCAAATATAAATGGATGATATTCCATCATAATTCTATAGTCTCTAAGAAATATTTCATCTCTAAGACTCATGAGTTAGTCAATCAATCTGAACTCCACATGTACAAGGACTTTAGCACAACCTCTCAAAATTTTAATGTTCACTATCTCCACACAACAATTTGTGTCACCCTAAAGTAACTCTCAAGTTTATCTTCTCAACTTAACTATCAATACATATAATTTACCTAACTAAAGGATAATTCTCCCCTAATAAGTATCATCCCAAATTTTAAGTAATCACTAATTTATCAAAATTAACACAAGACTTAAACTTCCAATTATATTACAAGATATTACGCTTCCACGCGCACTCTAAAAACTCACCAAATACATAAAATTAAATCCTCATAAAATATCATCATTGAGCAAAAACTGGCTCAACACCTATTACAAGAAATCATATACTACACTTCCAATTCCTAAAATCTTAATATCTTATAATTCTGATTATACCACCACGCTTGATACCCAAGCTCCAATGTACATCACCTAATAATCCTACTGACTCTACTCAAATTAGTTAGCATAGTAACCATGATACACGTAATTCTCTCACTCATCTGAACCTACAATACCCAAGGGAACGATTAGTCTCAAATATTTAAATTCTTATGTGACCTCAAGTCACAACTAATTCCTTAAGATATCTCGACAAGGCAACCATTAAATACTCCAAATATCATACTTAAGTTATCCACCCCAACAACTTGCTCAAATTAATTTGCCCACAAGTCTAAAGTTTAGATCTCTTAAATTTAATACTATCACATTGAATCAACATCCATCAATTACCACAATAACTTCTCCCAAGTTAAACAGCAGCCAAAGACAAATACTCTCCAAAATTTACATGCACATTTATTATACATCAATCTCTAAACATCCACAAACAAAATCAAAACTTTACCAAGAAAACAATTAATCGCCTGTTATCATAAGCATTACTAAAACAGATTCCATAACAATATATCAATGACCAATCATTTCACACTCACATGAAAAGTCAATCTAAAATACAATTCTAATAATCTCCTAGAAATAAAATTAGAATTTAGAAACTTTAGCACTCAGTGAAACCCAGCTAATACATATAAACAGTATATAAAATATCGCTAAGGAAATGCAATTGCATAATTACCAACAAATTATTAAACAAATCTATTTCACAAAAATATAATAATATACCCAACCATTACATAAAACTCAAGTAATTCACATAAATATTATATAAAAACACAACGAGGAAAAAGATCTAATAAACAAATAAGTAAAAGCCATTCATTTAAGAAAACAAGACCACTTTCTTTGGTAATCACAAATCACCAAAAACTTTTATTAAATAAAATAAGGAGTTTTTATTAAATAAAATAAGGAGATTGAATTAAAAGAAGAACGAAGAAATAAAATGACAATTAAAATTTTGAAATTCTCCTCAAAATCCAACTTTAAAAAGATTTATTGTAGAAATCACCAGGATTTAAAACTTTTTAAAGAAACGAACCATAGTAAACTAATTAAATAGATAAGTTATTTAATAAATAAATACTAACATAAGTTAATTAATAAATAAAAACTAACACGTCGCCAAAACAAACCCACTTGTCAAAATAAATATATAAACTTTTAAAATAATTCAAGCAACAAGGTGAAAAGATAATAAATTTAAAAACTTACTTAAATGTATATTTCTAAAAGGAATACAAAATAGCAATTTCCTTTAAATTTTTGTCCAAATAAATTTCAAACTTTCAGAAATATTTAAAAGACAAAAGCCACAATTTAAAATAAAAAGCTAATAAACAAATCCAAAATGATCTTGTAGAAAACTCATGATAAAAAATTAAAACCACACCAAATACATATGATCAATGCGTAAAAGCTTAATAAAATAAAATAATCCACAACAAAATAATAACTTTAAAACAAGAGATTTTATAACGCAATTATTTAAAATAAATGATTCAATAAAAATGAATGATATAATTTAATCCGAAATCTCCAAATTCTAATTTAAAAAAAAACCAGGCATATATATATAAAATAATTAATTAAATAAATGCTCAACAACTTAACTAAATAAAACCAACTAACTAAAATCTTAACTGCTACCCAATTACCATATTGAACAAATATTAAAATAAAATAAAACAAAGTAAACCAATCAATCAGAGTTAAGTTAATTATGAAAATAAATAAACAACATAAACATTAAAATAAAAAGCACAACACAACGAAATAAATATCGATAATCTTACCATATAAATTAGTAGGAAAAAAACTTAGAGAACAAATAGGATAATAAAATAGTCAAATAATAAAACAAATAAATTTTGAAAACCACAAACTTTTCTGGTGCTGTCCCTAGGTAATGTGCGGATTTACTCCAGAGTCGAACTGCTCTGATACCACTTGTGACGGCTCCAAATTTCTCTTAAAATAAACACAGGAATCGAGGCATCGGGATGCTGACCACACGGGTTACGCACTCCCAACGTCAAGTGCTAAGTGTGTGAACACGTTACATGCATAAATAAAAGTTGCAGCGGATAAATTAAGGTCAATAATTAAGTACTAGAATTTTTTAGAAATATTTTATAAACCATTTTAATATAAATTCTTCGACAAGAGATTTAATAAGGTCATCCGAAAGATAAATTAAACAAATACATATTTATAAAAAGGGGAAAAATAAATTTTCCGAGATAACCATAAACGGTGGAGCCGTCTCCTCAGGCTCAGCCTCTTCAAAGTCTGCATCCAAAAACTACGACGCCAAAAATGATATCGCAGGTAAGTATAACCCCAACAAACCCGAGATAATAAATACATTAATGCAACAATAACAACAATGAACAAATTACCATATGCATGAGGGTTAAAATCATCTTTCTCAAAATCAATAAAATAATTACACACGCCAAAATCCTATTGTAGTCCAAATTAAAACTCCAATAAAATTATCCATCATTTTCCCACAAAATGATGACCATAAATCCATTAAAACCACAACCATTTTCCTAGAAAATGGTTCACGTAAAACCAATAATTAAAACCCGCCACTTTCCCAGAAAATGACCTAAACATCCATTTTATTAACCATATGCTCCATGATCTTCCCTAGGGACCATCCGCACACCCTGGCTTTCATCATCACACCGAAGGTAACGACCACGCATGTGATTTCGGAATGGGCGATGCCTAGCTAACCACGCCTAGCAAGTATCATGACCAGGCATCTCCTAGCTCCTGCCAGCAGAGGAGTCACAGAGTCGACACGAGAGCGTTACCATCCTATCCAATCCTATCGTCGCCCGGCGTTAACCCAGGGGACGTCACTCAGTATATTCCGCTCCCGAGTGACCAGAGGAGCTCCACCGAAATAATGCTCCATCCCGGCTTGGGGTCGTGATACACACGCACCCGAAACTATAAACACATGAAAATCCAGTTTTCATTTCTAACGCATAATTATGCGTGTAAATATACAATACAGATGACCATGCACCAAATAACCAACAACTGATAATTTTCAACAATGACCAAATACAATATCTGTTGATGCCAAAAAATATATTTAAATCTTAAAGTTTATTTGGAAAATATTTATAGCAGGTAAAAGAGTAAATCTTTGAATTCCGCAACGCTCGCAGCGGTCACTCGTACGTTTGGCTATAGTGCTCAGTTTGATACCGAAATTTAGGGAGATACTCTTTGGAAGATGGGGAATCTCATGGAGGTAGTGGTGTGGTGGCACAACTACCGGAAGGTGGCGGATCGGGCTTCAAAAGGGTGGAAACTCATTTTCGAGTTTGGGGTTGTACTGGGAAGGTAACGCCGCGGTTGGGGAAATTGAGTTAGGAGAATGACCGGCTGGGCAAGGGGAGTCTTTTGGTGGCGGTGGTGAAGCCTATGGTGGCCGGACGGTGGCACAGCAAGGATATACCTGTTTTAGGACCCATTTCGGGTGGAGGGGAGAGAGAAAAATTGGGGTAGCTACTGATGGTAGGTTATGCTTGCCGGAGGGTGGGGAGTCTACTGGTGGTGGTCGGAGGCCAAGGGGATCGGCGACGGGGTCGAAAAAGGGTGAAAACCCATTAAGCCCATTTTCGGGTTTGTGCCGTATGAGGGAGGTGGGGTGGCCAGAGGTGACACCAACGGTACCGGTGAACTCGTCGGTGGGTGGCCGACGGCAGCCCTGGGTGGAGATGAGATAACCGGCGAGAGAGAGGAGAAAACAGGGGCTCGCGGGTTGCACAGGGAAACTGAAAAGGAAAGAAGAAAAAGAAAAAAGAAAGAGGAAAAAGAAAAGAAAAGAAAAGAAAAGGAAAAGAGAAAAAAAGAAAAAGAAGACTACTAGAAAAAGCACAATAAATTAAATAAAAACTAACTCAAAATATTATAATTTAATATCAATAAAATAAAATATTTAAAATTCAACAATAAATCAATTTAATTTAAAAAACAATTTAATTATAGAACACTAATTATTATTAAGAAAGCACGTCAAATAAAATCACGTCAAAAGCAACATTAGCGGATGAACTCACAGTTCATGAATGTTATGCACATGTCAATAATATAAATATTATGGATAATGCAAATAATAAGTAGGGATAAAGCTCAAAAAAAAAAAAAAAAGGTAAGTAGGGACTAAAAACTCATCCCGTATTAATTATAATCTTAGTTATTTTATATCCCAACGTGTTGATCAGTACCGTATATTCATGTTAGAAATCAACACACACACGTAAATGAAGAAGCTGGAGGCTTCTGGAAGGTGAAGGTAGGCACCGAATAGATGCAGCTGGAAGGTCGGCGCCGCCTGAAAATGTCAGCCGCCGCCTGAAAATGTAGGCCGCCGAAATTTCGGTTTTCACCGTCATTACACGTTCACATTATTTATTTCTCCTATAAATACATGTAAGATTGTAATGAGAAGCAATGAGCGTGATGTGAGGTCCGTTGGAGGCAGTGAGAGTGAGTGAAACCATTGTAAACAATTGGTTTGTTGTTTAATACAAAATTCTCCTCTCTGTGGGTGTGGACGTAGGCCAAATTGGCCGAACCACGTTAAATTCTGGTCTCCATAAAATTTGTGAGCTTCCGCCGATCCCAACAAGTGGTATCAGAGCCGGTAGGAGGCCGGATATGTGAATTTTCGTGAGAGGCTCATTTTTAAACTTGATCAAAATCAAGTTTGGAGGATACCATCAGATTCCTCAGGTCAAGACGAAAATTCTGGTGAAAATTTCGTCTCAAACGGACACCGGAAGAAGCTACACGCTCCACACGCGCCGACTCGGCAACGGCCACGCGCCGGCAACGGGACCCACGCGCCACACGCGCGAGCCAGGGAAGAAGACGAGATCCGACCCGTTAGATCCGGGTGATCCGACCCGAACCGGCTTGACCCGGTTCCGACCCGCTACAGTAACCCACCGGAGAAAGAATATTCCGGCAGAATATTCCGTCGCCGACGAGTATATTCCGGCGACCGTGGGAATTTTCCGGTGACCGATTACACTGTTCCGGACAGCGAATATTCCGGTTCCAGAGGAATATTCCGGTAACTGAGGAGAATATTCCGACAGGCTAAGGAATATTCCGGCGATCAAGGGAATATTCCGGCAACATCAAGGGAATATTCCGTTTTCGTATTTTTCAGGTTTTCGGCGCAATTTTGATCGTTTTGGAACGAGACAAGAGTCGTTTCCAAGGTTTTCCACCGTTCCGGACGCAATGGTGAGCTCCGTTTGTTGAGATTCGACTCCAAACGTTGAGAAAAGGTCAATCAAATCAAAGATTAAAGCCGAACTGATGGAGGACTCGGGAGCAGGTGCGATGATTAAGCTAACATCTACAAATTACGCACTATGGAGACCTCGAATGGAAGATCTCCTGAATTGTAAAGATCTCTTCGATCCAATTGAAGAGAAAAGCGTAAAGCCAGATGATGTAGCGGAAAAAGACTGGCATAAGATGAATAAGAAAACTATTGGTCAGATCCGGCAGTGGATTGATCATAGTGTGTTTCATCATGTTACACAGGAAACGGATGCCTATCAGCTGTGGAAAAAGCTGGAAAACATGTACCAGGCAAAAACTGCTCGGAACAAGGCATTACTAATGAGACGCCTTGTCAACTTGAAACTCAAAAGCGGCATCTCAGTGGCCGCACACACCAACGAGTTTCAGAATCTTGTAAATCAGCTTGCATCCGTAGACTTTAAGCTCGGAGATGAAGAGCAGGCTCTACTACTTCTCAGTTCCCTACCAGATAGTTGGGAAACGCTAGTGGTCTCACTCAGTAATTCAGCTCCAGATGGAAAGCTCGCCATGTCAATGGTGATAGACGCCTTGTTTAATGAAGAGGCTAGACGAAAGGAGATTGGAGGAGACGAGACAGATGCCTTTGTAACAGAAGGAAGGCATCAAAGAAATAGTAGAGGTAGAAATCGAGAAAGGAACAGGAGTCAAAGCAAAGGGAGATTCCAAAGTCGCGGTAAACAGCGAAAGAAGGGAAAATGCTTTTATTGTGGTATTGAAGGCCACTTTAAAAGGGAATGCCGAAAGCTGCAGAAGGAGCAGAATCAGCCAAGCAATCAGTCAAAGCACGAAGAAGGCGAAGCTGCAGTGACGCTTTCTGGAGATTGTGTACTCCTTTCCGCCGGTGAAGAATCTTGCTTGCACGTTTCAAGCGAGGAGACCGAGTGGGTAATAGATACAGCAGCATCTTATCATGCCACTCCTTGTAAGGATTTCTTCAGTACTTACAAGGCAGGAGACTTCGGTACAGTCAAGATGGGAAATTCGAATTTCTCAAAGATCGTGGGCATTGGAGATGTTAGAATAAAAACTAGTGTTGGCTGTACTATGGTGCTAAATGACGTTCGGCACGTACCCGATCTCCGACTCAACCTGATTTCAATAAGAACCCTTGATCAACAGGGTTACGAGAGTATCTTCAGCAACAATGCCTGGAAATTGAAGAAAGGAGCAATGGTCTTTGCACGGGGACATGTCTGTGGCACTTTGTACAAATCAAGTGCTAAGATATGTGCAAACAGTCTCAACATAGCTGAAGATGATACATCACCAAACTTGTGGCATCGGAGACTTGGCCACATGGGAGAAAAGGGGGTGTTTATGCTTGCAAAGAAAGCATTGATTACAGTAAACAAAGGTATTGCTCTCAACCCTTGTGAATACTGTTTATTTGGGAAACAGCATAGAGTTTCATTCCAGACATCTACTGGAAAAAGATCAGAGTTATTGAGCTTGGTACACTCTGATGTTTGCGGCCCTTTTGAAGTTGAATCACTTGGAGGTAACAAATATTTTGTTACTTTTATTGATGATGCTTCACGAAAAGTGTGGGTGTATTTCCTAAGAAGGAAAGATCAAGTTTTTGAGCAATTCAAAAACTTCCATGCCATGGTAGAAAGAGAAACAGGCAAGAAGCTGAAATGCCTCCGGACAGACAATGGAGGTGAATATACTTCTCGAGAGTTCAGAGAATACTGCTCCAGGCATGGCATCAGACACGAGAAGTCTGTCCCCTACACCCCACAACACAATGGTGTAGCAGAACGGATGAACCGGACCATTGTGGAGCGAACCAGATGCATGCTGAGTATGGCAAAGTTGCCTAAGCCATTCTGGGGTGAAGCAGTAAGAGCAGCCTGTTACCTGATCAACAGAACACCATCAGTTCCACTGCAGTTCGAAGTCCCAGAGATGGTGTGGTCAGGCCGCAAGATTTCATACTCTCATCTAAGAGTATTTGGGTGCAAAGCATTTGCACATGTATCCAAGGAGAAAAGACAGAAACTTGATGAAAAGTCTACTCCGTGTTATTTCATCGGCTATGGAGATGAAGAGTTTGGATACAGATTATGGGATCCAAAAGCGAAGAAGGTCATCAGAAGCAGGGACGTTGTGTTCCATGAAGACCAGATGTTTGGATCAGAACAAACAACTCCATGTGCTCCAGAACCAGCTCCGAGTTCACTACCACTTCAGTCTGCCTCAAACACTGAAGATAAACAGGAAGTTTTCCCAGAAGAAGAAGAGGATGCTGACAACAGAGAAACCACTACTGAGCAGGGGGAGCAGTTTCCTTCTCCATCAGAAACTGCAGAGTTTCCACGGTTGTCAGGTGATCAACCTCAGCAGGACAGATCCTCTAGAGGGCGATTGTTGATTCCGTCTCGAAGATATCCGGAATCAGATTATATTCTTCTTACAGATGAGGGGGAGCCAGAAAACTTCCAGGAGGCAATATCTCATCCAGATAGCAAGAGATGGATGCAGGCTATGCAGGATGAGATGAACTCGTTACAAAAGAATCAGACTTATGAGCTGATGGAACTTCCAAAAGACAAGAGAGCACTGAGAAACAAATGAGTGTTCAAGCTGAAAAATGATGGCAAGCAGGTGAAGCACAAAGCTCGCTTGGTCGTCAAAGGATTCCAGCAGAAGAAAGGAATCGACTTTGATGAGGTATTTTCACCTGTTGTGAAAAATGACTTCAATTCGAGTGGTACTCGGATTGGTGGCAAGTCTTGACTTGGAGCTTGAACAGATGGATGTGAAGACAGCATTTCTTCACGGCAACCATACAAAGGAGAATCCAGCGGACATGTTAACGAAGGTAGTCACATACGAAAAACTTGAGCTATGTAGAGACATAGCCAGGTTAAGTACCTTGAATTAAAATGTGACAGGATATCCTCCGTTTGGTGTTGAGGGGGAGATTGTTAGAAATCAACACACACACGTAAATGAAGAAGCTGGAGGCTTCTGGAAGGTGAAGGTAGGCACCGAATAGATGCAGCTGGAAGGTCGGCGCCGCCTGAAAATGTCAGCCGCCGCCTGAAAATGTAGGCCGCCGGAATTTCGGTTTTCACCGTCATTACACGTTCACATTATTTATTTCTCCTATAAATACATGTAAGATTGTAATGAGAAGCAATGAGCGTGATGTGAGGTCCGTTGGAGGCAGTGAGAGTGAGTGAAACCATTGTAAACAATTGGTTTGTTGTTTAATACAAAATTCTCCTCTCTGTGGGTGTGGACGTAGGCCAAATTGGCCGAACCACGTTAAATTCTGGTCTCCATAAAATTTGTGAGCTTCCGCATTGTTAGAAATCAACACACACACGTAAATGAAGAAGCTGGAGGCTTCTGGAAGGTGAAGGTAGGCACCGAATAGATGCAGCTGGAAGGTCGGCGCCGCCTGAAAATGTCAGCCGCCGCCTGAAAATGTAGGCCGCCGGAATTTCGGTTTTCACCGTCATTACACGTTCACATTATTTATTTCTCCTATAAATACATGTAAGATTGTAATGAGAAGCAATGAGCGTGATGTGAGGTCCGTTGGAGGCAGTGAGAGTGAGGGAAACCATTGTAAATAATTGGTTTGTTGTTTAATACAAAATTCTCCTCTCTGTGGGTGTGGACGTAGGCCAAATTGGCCGAACCACGTTAAATTCTGGTCTCCATAAAATTTGTGAGCTTCCGCCGATCCCAACAATTCAAATAGACAAAACATTAAGATTTAAAGAAAAAAACAAAGAAAAAGCGGAATTGGCAGCTTGCCTCTGCTCCTCTATAAAAAGCCGAGTTACTAACACTCACAATCACACCAAAACCCATTATGGTGATGAAAGGGACCATACTCATAGGCCTTCTTGTTCTTGTTAACTCTTTCTCCAGCACCATTAATGCTAAGGGCCATATTACTGCCAACTACGGCATTTCTTCACTGAACAGGACCAGCTTTCCCGAAGGTTTCACTTTTGGTGCAGCATCATCTTCCTATCAGGTAACCTCAACAGGTTTTCTACGTACATGCATGCTTATATCAATATATTTTGATCTTCGAATATCCTGAGATCTCAATAGTAATTCATGCATATACGTGCATGTCCCAATATGTGTTTGAATTCCATGCAGTATGAAGGTGCAGCTTTTGAAGATGGCAAAGGACTAAGTTTGTGGGATTATTACAGCCACAAATACGCGGGTCTCTCTCTCTCTCTCTCTCTGTATATATATATAAATTATATATTACGTACTACCCTTTAAATATTGTTTCAGATGACATGAAGATGAAAAATCTAGAACGTGCTATTTCAAAAACCAAAAATGAATTGACATTTAATCTCGGAGGAGATACAAAAACAAGGATTTTTTTTTTTTTCAAAGACAATATTTTCCGTTAATATATATGTATATATATTACCATTTAGTAACTAACAAAGGTTCAAACAAACTTTGGTCATTAAGCATGTACATTATATATTGCTCTTAGTTAACGGAAAATATGTGTTTGAAACTGCAGATAAAATAGCGGATGGTAGTAATGGAGATGTAGCTATTGATCAATATCATCGCTACAAGGCACGTATATATCCTTTTGATCTTTTCCCCTTTTTTGGGGATAATTAAGAGGAGTAAAAGCTGTTATATACGACATAAGCAAAGAAAATTAAATATTGATGCGGTAGAATTTTTGTTCGGTTTCTATTCTATTATGATGATCGAGGACTAATTCACATTTTTGCCCTAACATTTTTATAATGCTAAAAACTCATTCAAAAAAATTAATTGCCTTTTATGAAAAATTTAGGGGGACTTTACGATTCTGAAGGATATGAATGCAGATGCATACAGATTCTCAATCTCATGGCCCAGACTGATACCAAGTAATAATTACATGCAGCTTTTCTGCATAAGTGATATTATATCTACAGCAATTAATTTCCGGTGCCTATATGCATTATCTATAATTTTTAAAGCTTTTGACATATAATCATAAGTCATAAGTACTATTCGTTTGTGTTCAATTTTCAGCCGGAAAGATTAGTGATGGTGTGAACAAGAAAGGAATCGACCACTACAACAATGTCATCAATGAACTCCTAGCGAAAGGTACTTAATAATGGTAATAATTAACATATCAAATGCTAATAATGCTAATAATTAACTGGTGATGATAATGTATTAATAATGGTACTTACAATTATTGAAATGTAGGTCTAACGCCCTATGTGACAATCTTCCACTGGGAGACACCAATGGCCTTAGAACATGAGTATGGCGGTTTCTTAAGTCAAAGCATTGTGTAAGTGAGGACTAATTCACCAACATATCACCGACATTCCTTACATAAAAATGGGAAAATGCTCTAATATATCCATGCATGCGTACGAAATTTTTAGGGAAGACTTCAAGGACTTCGCAGATCTTTGCTTCAAGAAGTTTGGTGACAGGGTAAAGCATTGGATCACCTTAAACGAGCCTTATACCTACAGCATTGGTGGATATGCAGCAGGTGTTTTAGCTCCTTTCAGATGTTCAAGTTGGCAAAATCTGGATTGCACTGGCGGGGATTCAGCAACGGAGCCATATACCGTCACCCACAATCTGCTTCTTGCTCATGCGCATGCCGTTAACGTGTATAAGACCACATATCAGGTTCCAATGCTATATATATATATATATATTTACCAAATTTGAAGTTTTTGACTTAAACTAGTAAAATAGCCAGGGCTTGATCAACCAAATCACGTTAATTAACTATGTTCAGGCAGAGCAAAAAGGTGTTATTGGGATAACACTTGTGTGCGATTGGATGTTGCCGTATTCTAATTCGAATAAAGACAAGGCTGCCGCGTTACGTGCCCTTGATTTCATGTTCGGATGGTATGTTTTTCTTTAGTTAGTTTTTCTTCATGTTCGCACCTTTTTATTTTTTATTTTGTATTTATTTTATTTTTATGCATGGTTTTATATTTTGTTGCAGGTTCATGGAGCCCTTAACAAAGGGTCGGTATCCCCTCAGCATGCGTACCCACGTACGCGAAAACCGACTACCCAAATTCAACAGTACTGAATCGAAGCTGGTGAAGGGATCATACGACTTTCTCGGATTAAACTACTATACTGGCACTTATGTTACTGATGAACCTGAATTTAAGTCTCTAAACAAAAGCTACTTGACAGATGGTCTTTTTAATAAAACAGGTACGTAAGAATTCAACAATACTCGTAAATTACAGCGAGCATTGATCGATATATTCGTTTGTCGATCTTATGCTTGTGTCGAATATCAACTACAACTTCTTCTTTTGTTTGGCTGTGCATTGCAGGCTCGCGCAACGGGGTCAACCTTGGTCCCCAGGTATATGAATAGAAGTAAATTAATATATATTTTTGAGATTCCAAATGGATTATATTCCATGCATGGATCTTATATACATTGTCACATGTTCCAAACTAGACCATTTAGCAGTTGCTTCATTGCAAGATTTGATAGCTCTCTTTTATCCACCTTACCAACACATGATAACAAACAAAAACAGTGATCTTGGGAAAATTTTTATGTCGTGATCAAATCTCAGGCTGCTTCAAGTTGGCTCTATGTCTATCCTAAAGGAATTTATGATCTTCTTATGTACACAAAAACCAACTACGGGGATCCAGAAATTTTCATCACCGAGAATGGTAATTTTTTCAATCTCTTTCAATTATTGTTGCATAAAGTCGACGTCGAATTATTGGATGTTCCATTTTATCGAATTCGACTAAATTATAATAATTTATTAGGAATCGATGAGTTCAATAATGCCTCAATGCCGCTTAAGGAAGCCCTTGTGGACCCCCATAGAATAGACTATTATTATAGGCATCTTGCGCATGTTCATAAGGCTATCGGGTAAGTGCTTCATACTTTAACTCTCTCTCTCTCTCTCTCTCTCTCTCTCTCTGTGTACGATCTATGACCTTTAATTCATTGTTTTCTTTGGAATTAATAGGGAGGGCGTGAAAGTTAAGGCATACTTTGCTTGGACATTCTTGGACGACTACGAATGGATGCCTGGTTATACGGTTCGATTTGGCATCTACTTTATCGACTATGTGAATGGATTGAAAAGATACCCTAAACTTTCAGCACAATGGTTCAAGAATTTCCTCAAGAAATAGAAATGGAGATTTTCACCTTACGATCATCTGCCTATAATCAACTTAGTTGTGTGGTCTCAGATCATTTAATTGAGCATCTCTTCTCTATGAATATTGTAGTACTTTTTTAATATAGTAGTACTTTTTGAAGAATAAATTGCTCTGCGGATGGTGTCCGTCTTTTATTATGCATCATGAGTTGTTCAAATTTTCAGACTTTTAGTGTTTTTGAAATTTTACGGCTATAATTGATCGAAATACTTTTAGATTTTTACATTGAGTACTTCAGTCTTCCGATCCCGACCAATCATCACGTGAACTTTCTTAAAACCCTAACTTTTTCGCTTAATATTGAATGGTTCAAATTTTGTTAATGCCTTAGCTTTCACTTGTGATATGTTGAGTTTAGATCTCAAAATATTAATGTTGTTTTTCTTTATTCGAATGGTTATCATACATGATAACAAGTCCTGACAAATGACAAATTTGAATCACTACTGTTTTTCTTTATTCATTAGATTTAAGGAATTGTAAGTATAAATATATATATATAAAATTATGGAGCTTTGTAGGTTTGAATTAATTAGTCTAATTAATCTGATTGGAAGGCTCCTATGTCAGAAAGGAATATTTCTTGCATAACTGTTCCTTGTATTTCATTGATGGATCATTCCCTATTTATAACCTTTACAAGAATATTTCCGTTACATGTGAACAAATGAGCAAATGGCGCCTGTACATCTTACAAATACCAGAATATTCTAAGAAGAAGATGACGATGGAGATGGAGGAAAAACATAAGAGTCCATTACAGGTGGGTCCTGTGAGGAGGATTTTCTTGGTTCGTAGGTCCTTCACAGATAAATTAATAGAGTGAAATTCAAAGAGACAATGGTTATCGGCACAAAATTGGAGTACTGCAACCAAATTCTTAGTGATGCTGGGAACGTGAAGTAATGGGTAAATGAAAAATAGAAGTGTAAGAAGAAAAATTAGAGTCACCGTGGTACAGGAACCATCTCCGATGTTGAATTAGAAGTCTTCCGGTGTTGAATCAGAAGACAGGAACCATCTCCAACTTGGATTGCTTTAGTTCCACTATAGGGCTCCGATGAAATATTCAGATTGCTCAAGTTGTTGGTGATTTGATGAGTGGCGTCAGAATCCGAGTACCATGCTGAATCTGAGTAAGTGATGGAATTGGTTGGAGTGGTGTAATTAGCAAAGAAAGAACGAGAAGGATCCATCTAATAGGAGTGGTCAAATCTGTAGTAGCACTGGGGGGTACATGACCAACTCATTGACAAACTTGGCAGACAGGACATGACCCACCAGGTGTTTGAGAGTTTGCATCAGTGGTTTAGGGGTTTTGACCACCACGCCTATTCTGCGTCCTTTGCTGCGTCATTGCCTTCCGCCACGAAAGGAACCACGGCCTCGAAAGTTGCGGTCACCAGTTGCAACATTGACTAAGGGTTCAAGAATGACCTTGGAAGCATGATTCATGCAATTTTCATGAAGAAGTAAGAGTTGAAACAACTCATGGGAAGTGAGAGTACCAGCTCTAGTTGTAATGGAAGTAATGAATCCTTCATAAGAAGGACCAAGGCTGGTACGAATGCAAGTGACGAGATCCTTATCAGAGATAGGGGATTCAGTGGAGGCGAGAGTATCAACAAGATTTCTAATGTGACGCCCCCAAATTTTCCTTAAAATAAACATTGGAATCAATGCGTCAGGATAATGACAACACGGGTCACACATCCCAATACAAGTGCCAAACGTGTGTGCACATGTGACATACATAAAATATAAGTCGCAACGGATAATAAAATCATTATTTAAGTACCAGAATTTTTTAGAAATATTTTACAAACTAATTTAACATAAATTCTCCAAGAGGAGATTTAATACAGTCATCCGAAAGTTAAATCATATAGATACATATTTGTAAAAATGGGAAAACACTTCCCAATATAATAAATTATAAATAAATACTCTAACAACGAAGCTGCCTCCTCATGCTTAGCTTCTTCTAGATTTGCATCCAAAAAAACTACGACGTCAAGATGGCATTGCAGGTAAGTACAACCCAACTAAATCCCAAGATATAAAATATACTCATACACAACAACATTCTCACACATGAACAAAACACCTTATGCATGAATCTTAAAAATCCTCTTTCTCAAAATAAATAAAATACCCACACACATGCTAAAATCTCATTTTAATCACAATAAAGTTCCAATAAAAACATCTATCATTTTTCCAAAAAATGATACATGTAAATTCATTAAAACCACAACAAATTTCCTAGAAAATAGTCCACGTAAAACTAGTAATTAAAACTCATCACTTTCCTAGAAAATGGCCTAAACATCCATTATTCTCAGAAAATAATATCCACAAATCCAATTATACTAGGCGTTACGTATCGTCGTCCCCGATATGATATACACATATCATCAATCATAATGGGCGTTACGTATCGCCGTCCCCATTATGATTCCCACACTCATTTCATACTGGGCGTTACGTATCGCCGTCCCCGATATGAAATACACACCTAATGATCATAATGGGCGTTACGTATCGCCGTCCCCATTATGTCATCCACACACTATCAATCATAATGGGCATTACGTATCGCCGTTCCCATTATGATTCCTACACACTCATTTCATACCGGGCATTACGTATCGCCGTCCCCGATATGAAATGCACATCCGATAACCATAATGGGTGTTACGTATCGCCGTCCCCATTATGCCATCCACACATTGCCAATCATAATAGGCGTTACGTATCGTCGTCCCCATTATGACTTACACACACAATGACCATAATGGGCGTTACGTATCGCCGTCCCCATTATGTCATCCACACACACACGCTGATCACAACGGGCGTTACGTATCGCCGTCCCCGTTATGACTCAGCCAAAAACTATTAAATCCATAAACTCAATGAAAACCCAGTTTTCATTTCCAACACATGAATATTCGAAATCATGCAAAAATCCAATTTCCAAATGTTTCCATGAACATGCGCATAAATACACAATACAGACAACCATGCACCAGATAGCCAACAATTAATAAATTTCAACAATGACCAAACACAATATCTGTTGATGCCAAAAATATATTTAAATCTTAAAACTCGTTTGGAAAGTACTTACAACTAGTAAGTGTAAATCCTTGAGCAGACGTCATTCTGCAGCGCTCGTAGCGGTCACTTGTACGTTAGGCTAAAGTGCTCGATTTGACACCAAAATTTAGGGAAATACTCTTTGGAAGGTGGGAAATCTCATGGAGGTGGTGGTGTGGCGGTGCAACCACCGGAAGGTGGCGGATCGGACTCAAAATGGGTGAAAACTTATTTTTGGGTTTGGGGTTGTACCGGGAAGGTGGGGCAACGGTTGGGGAAACTGAGCTAGGGGGTTGGTCGGCTGAGCAAGGGGAGTCTTTTGGTGGCGGTGGTGAGGCCTACGGTGGCCAGACAGCGGCGCGGCGAAGATGGATCTATTTAAGGACCCATTTCGGGTGGAGGGGTAAACGGCGGAGATGGGTGGTTTTGGGTGGTGGGTTATGCTCGCCGGAGGGTGGGGAGGCTGTTGGTAGGTCGCCGGTGCCAAAAGGTTGCCGGCGGTGGCCGGAAAATGCAAGGGAACGCAAAATACCCATTTTGGGTAGGGGCTATGTAGGGGCGGTGTGGTGGTCGGAGGTGACACCACCGGTACCGTTGGACTCGCCGGCATGTGGGGGTGAGGTTGGGCTGGGCGGTGTCGCCAGTGGGTGACCGACGGCGGCCCTGGGTGGAGATGAGAGAACCGGCAAGAGAGATGAGAGAACAGGGGCACACGAGTCTAGGAAGCAAAGGAAGAGAAGAAGAAAAAGAAAAGAAAAGGAAAAGAAAAAAGGAAAAGAAAAAAGGAAAAAAAAAAGTGAAGGGAAAAGAAATAAAATCCAACTATAAGAAAAACACAATAAATTAAATAAAAGCCAATCGAAAATGCTACAATTCAATATCAATAAAATAAAATATTTAAAACCCAACAATAAACCAATTTAATTTAAAGAACAATTTCAATATAAAACACTAATTAATATTAGGAAACCATATCAAATAAGATCACATAACATAATAAAATAAAAGAATTTAATTCCAATTATTAAAATAATTATCTCACATTAAAATAAATAAGAAAAACAACATAACTCAATATTTAATATAAGAACAACATAAAACTAATATTAACTAATCAATGGATTAAATAAATATCTTAAATAAATAAAACATGACTAATAATAATATTAAAATAAATTAAAATAATTAATATTAAGAATAAAATATTGTGTAAAAATACACGTAAATTTAGAATCTCACATCTAACCTTGCCAAAATAGTCAGAGATGGATTGATCTCCATGAGAGAGGTGGGTTAGCTGAAAGCGTATTTGAAATTCCTTTGCCTGGGTTTGGGAAGAGAATATGGAGGTAATAGATGACCATAAGTCATGGGAAGTTTGAGCTGAGAGAACATGGTTGCTGACTGAGTTGGAAAGGGAAGAGAAGAGTATACTAAGGACCAGTTGGTCCATGCGTGTCCATGAGAGGAAAGTAGGATTAGGTTTAGGAGTAGAAGAGTAGAGTCTTGTGGTAGGTATTTTGGAGGACAGGACAACGTTCCATCAATATATCCATAGAGATCTTGCCCTTTAAGGTATGCAATTATCTACACCTTCCATAGTAGGAGATTTTCAGTTGTTAACTTTGTAGTAACGACATGAGAAGGTGATGAGATAACAGAGGAGTGGGAAGAAGAATATGAGGGAACGAGAGAGGAGATGGATCAAGAGGACTGCTAGTTGAGTAGCTCTGATATCATGTTAGAAAGGAAAATTTCTTGCATAATTGTTCCTTGTATTTCAATATTGATGGATCATTCCCTATTTATAACCTTTACAAGAATATTTTTGTTACATGTGAATAAATGAGAAAATGATAGCTGTACATCTTATAAATACCAAAATATTCTAAGAAGTTTTCTGAGAATTCTCTAGGCTAATATCTTATATTTAACTTAGTTCTAAGGCTTTCTTTCCTACATCTTTTATGGTTCAATGGTTTTGCATTCGTTAAGTCATGGCTGGCATTCAGGTTTTGTGAAATCTCAGATTACCTGTATTTTTACATATTGTTTTATTCTTGTTGTTGATTGTTTTAATTTATTTTAATAATATTATTATTTATGTTTTATTTGTTTAAAATTATTATTTGAACTATTAATTAGTTAATATTGAGTTACGTTACTTTTCTTATTAATTTTAATGTGAGATAGTTATTTTAACGATTAGAATTAAATTCCTTTATTTTATTATGTGATTTTAATTGATGTGTTTTCTTTATATTAATTATTGTTTTGTAATCAAATTACGCTTTGGTTTAATCTATTTTATTGATTGGGTTTTAAATATTTTATTTATTGATATTGAACTGTAGTATTTTCAGTTGGTTTTTATTTAATTTGTTGTATTCTTTTTCTAATTGGGCTGCTTTTTCTTTTTCCCTTTTTCTTTCTTTTTCTTTTTCTTTTCTTTTCTTCTTCCTTGCTTTTCGGCCTTAGACCCCCTATGAGATCCCAGATTTACGTTATTTTACGTATTATCTTTATTCTTATTGTTGATTATTTTAATTTATTATAATAATATTATCGGTGGTGTTTTATTTGTTTAAAATAATTGTTTGAGCTATTATTTGTTAATAATAGTTTTACGTTGTTTTATATTTATATGTTGAGTTACGTTGTTTTCTTTATTAATTTAAATGTGAGATAATTATTTTAATGAGTGAAATTTAATTTCCTTTATTTTATTATATAAGTTTATTTGATGTGCTTTTGTTATATTAATTATAGTTTTATAATTAAATTGCGCTTGAGTTTAATTTATTTTATTGTTGGGTTTTATATATTTTATTTTATTAATATCGAATTGTAGTATTTTCAGTTAACTTTTATTTAATTTATTGTGCTTTTTTCTAGTTAGTCTTTTTTCTTCTTTCTCTTTTCCTTTTCTTTTCTTTTCTTTTTCTTCTTTTTCCTTCCTTTTCTTTCCTTTTCTTCCTCGCTATTTCCGACCCAGACTTGCGCGACACAAGCCCCCCCTCACTTCCGTTCAGTTCAACTCAGCCCAGCCACCCACCGTCGGTCGCCATCCCTTCACCGCCCACACCGCCGGCCTCCCCACCCACTGGCGAGTTCACCGATACCGGAAGTGTCACCTCCAGCCATCCCACCGCCCCTCCACGGCCACAAACCCGAAATGAGTATTTTGGTTTCTCTTGTATTTTCTGGCCACCGCTGGCCACCTCTTGGCACCAGCGACTTACTAGCAACCTCCCATCACTCCGGCGAGCATAACCCATCGCTCAAAACCACCAAGCTCTGCCGTTTGCTCCTCCACCTGAAATGGGTCCTTAAATGGATCCATCTTCGCCGCGCCAGCGTCTGGCCACCGTAGGCCTCACCTCCACCACCAAAAGGTCCCCCTTGCTCAGCCGACCAACCCCCTAGCTCAGTTTTCCCATACACGGCCCCACCTTCCTGGTACAACCCCAAACCCGAAAATGGGTTTCCATCCTTTTGGAGCCAGATCTGCTACCTTCCGATTGTTGTGCCGCCACACCACCATCTCCATGTGATTCCCCACCTTCCAAAGAGTATCTCCCTAAATTTTGGTGTCAAATCGAGTACTTTAACCTAACGTACAAGTGACCACTACAAATGCTGCGGATTGGCGTTTGCTCAAGGATTTACGTTTTTACCCGCTGTAAGTATTTTCCAAATAAACTTTAAGATTTAAATATATTTTTGGCATCAACAAGTATTGTGTTTGGTTATTGCTGGAATTTATTAATTGTTGGCTATTTGGTGCATGGTCGTCTGCATTGTATATTTACGTACATATTCATGTGTTGGAAATGAAAACTGGGTTTTCATTGTGTTTATGGTTTTCGGGTGCATGTGTATCACGACCCCAAGCCGAGATGGGGCATTATCTCAGTGGAGCTCCTCTGGTCATTTGGGAGCGGAATATACTGAGTGACGTCCCCTGGGTCATCACCGGGCGACGATGGGATCGGACAGGATGGTAACGTTCTCGTGCCGACTCCGTGGCTCCTTTATTTGTGGGGGCTAGGGGATGCCTGATCATGGTACGTGCTGGGCGCAGTTAGCTAGGCATCGCCCGTTCCAAAGTCACATGCGTGGTCGTTACCTCCAGTGTGATGATGAAAGTCAGGGTGTGCGGATAGTCCCTAGGGGAGATCATGGTGCATACAGTTAATAAAATAGATGTTTAGGCCATTTTCTGGGAAAGTGGCGGGTTTTAATTATTGGTTTACGTTGACCATTTTCTGGGAAAATGGTTGTGGTTTTAATAGATTTACGGTCATTATTTTTTGGAAAAATGATGGATTATTTTATTGGAGATTTATCTTGGGATTTTGAAATATGTGATTTATTTATTTGTTTTGAGGATTATGATTTTAAGCCTCATGCATATGGTGTCGCATTCTTATGTTACGTTGTTGCATTAGTATATTTTATATCTTGTGATTTGTTTGGGTTGTACTTACCTGCGATACCATTTTTGGAGTCGTAGTTTTTGGATGCAGATTTTGAAAAGGCTGAGCCTGAAGAAACGGCTCCGCCGTTGATATACTGTTATTATAAATTGTTATTTTGGGAATTTATTTTTTCCTTTTTATAAATATGTAATTTTATGATTTATCTTTTGGATGACTGTATTAAATCTCCTGTTGGAGAACTTATGTTATAATAGTTTGTAAAATATTTCTAAAATTCTGGTACTTAGCTAATGACTTAATTTATCCGTTGCTTTTATTTATGTATGTCACGTGTTCACACACTTAGCACTCGACGTTGGGGGTGCATGACCTGTGTTGTCAGCATCTCAATGTCTCGATTCTCTTCTTTTTAAGGAGAATTTGGGGGCGTCACAGCCCCCCCTTCTTTGTTTTTGGCTGTTCGGCCTTAGGCCTGGCCCGCCTCCACCGCCGCCCACCGTCCCTCACCGCCCACGTCTCCAGCCTCCCCACCCTCTGGCGAGTTTTCTTGCATCGGTGGTTCACCTCCGGTAACCTCCTAGCCGGCGCATGAGCATCAAACCTAAAACGGGTGGGTTTGCTTTCTTCCATTTTTCGGTGCTACCATCGGCCGCCTTGGCTCATCACCACCACCACTACCACTAGACTCCCCATCCTCCAGAGTATAAAACCACCGTCGGTAGCCACCCCAACTCCTCCCTTTCTCCTCCACCCGAAATGGGTCTTTAAATGGTTAGTTCTTCACCGCGCCGCCGTCCGGCCACCGTAGGTCTCACCTATACCGCCAAAGTGTTCCCCCACCTCAGCCGACCATCCCCTTATCTCAATTTCCCCATACACGGCCCCACATTTCCTGTAAAATCTCAAATCCGAAAATGGGTTTCCACCCATTTTGAGCCAGATCCGCCACTTTCCGGTAGTTGCACCGCCACACCACTACCTTCATAAGATTCCCCACCCTTTATTGAGTATTTCGCTAAATTTGGGTGTCACAGCAAGCACTCTAACCCAACGTACAAAGTGACTGCTACGAGTGCTGTGGACTGATGCTTGCTCAAGGATTCATGTTTTTACCCACTGTAAGTATTTTCCAAATGAATTTTAAGATTTAAATATATTTTTGCATCCACAGATATTGTGTTTGGTTATTGTTGGGATTTATTGGTTATTGAATATTTTGTGCAAATCCATCTGCATTGTGTATTTATGCACATATTCATGGTTATATTTGGAAACTAGATTTTAGCATGATATTGGATGTTCATGTGTTGGAAATGGAAACTGGGTTTTCATGTATTTATGGTTTTCGGGTGCGTCTGTATCATGACCCCAAGTCGGGATGGGGCATTATCCCCGTGGAGCTCCTCTGGTCACTCGGGAGTGGAATATACTGAGTAACATCCCCTGGGTTGTCACCAGGCGAAAACTGGATTGGACAAGATGGTAATGCTCTCGTGCCGATTTCGTGGCTTCTCTGCTGGCGGGAGCTAAGGGATACCTGGTCATGGTACGTACTGGGCACGATTAGCTAGGCATCGCCCGTTTCGAAGTCACGTGTGTGCATTATCTTCGATGTGGTGATGAAAACTAGGGTGTGCAGATAGTCCTTGAGACACCCCTAAATTTTCTTTAAAATAAATACGAGAATTGATGCGTCAAGATGTTGTTAATATCGTGGGTCACACACCCCAACGTCAAGTGCTAAGTGTGTGAACACGTGACATGCATAAATAAAAGCAGTGGATAATTAAAGTCAATATCTAACTACCAAAATTTTTTAGAAATATTTTACAAACCAGTTTAATATAAATTCTCCAACAGGAGATTTAATACAGTCATTTGGAATACAAATTATACAAATACATATTTATAAAAAGGGGAAAACAATTTTTCAAGATAATAAATTATAATATGAATACCTCAACAGCAGCGTCGTCTCCTCTGGCTCAGCCTCCACAAAACTCTGCATCCAAAAACTACGACGCCAGAAATGGCATTGCAGGTAAGTACAACCCAAACAAACCACAAGATATAAAATATACTCATGCAACAACAATACGCATGAACATGACACCATATGCATGAACCTTAAAATTATCTTCCTCAAAATAAATAAAATAACCACATATCAAAATCTCATTTTGGTCTATAATAAATCTCCAATAAAAACATCCATCATTTTCTTAGAAAATTATGTCTGTAAAACTATTAAAACAATAACCATTTTCCCAAAAAATGGTCCACATAACACCAATAATCAAAACCTGCCACTTTCGTAGAAAATTTCCTAAACATGCATTTTATTAACCGTATGCACGATGATCTCTCTTAGGGACTATCCGTACACCCTGGCTCTCATCATCACACCAAAAGTAAAAACTATGCATGTGACTTCAGAACTGGCGATGCCTAGCTAACTACGACCAGCACGTACCATGACCAGGCATCTCCTAGCTCTCGCCAGCAGAGGAGCCACGAAGTTAACACGAAAGCGTTACCATCCCATCCGATCCCGTTGTCGCCCGGCGACAACCCAGGGGACGTCACTCAGTATATTCCGCTCCCGAGTAATCAAAGGAGCTCTACCGGGATAATGCCCCATCTCGACTTGGGGTCGTGATATACAAGCACCCGAAAACCATAAACACATGAAAACCCAGTTTCCCTTTTCAACACATGAACATCCAACATTATGCTAAAATCTAGTTTCCAAATATAACCATGAACATGTGCTTAAATACACAATACAGACGACCATGCACAAAATATTCAATAACCAATAAATCCCAACAATAACCAAATATAATATCTGTCAATGCAAAAATATATTTAAATCTTAAAGTTCATTTGGAATATACTTATAGCAGGTAAAAACCGGATCATTGAGCAAACGCGATTCACAGTGTTCATAGCGAGTCACTTTGTACGTTGGGCTAGAGTACTCAGTTTGACACCAAAATTTAGGAAAATACTCATTGGAGAGTGTGGAATCTCATGAAGGTGGTGGTGCAACCACCGGAAGGTGGTGGATCGGGCTCAAAATGGGTGGAAACCCATTTTCGAGTTTATACTTATACACGGGAAGGGGGCCACGGATGAGAAAACTGAGCTAGAGAGGTGGTCGGCTGAGGTGGGGGAATATTTTGGTGGTGGAAGTGAGACCCACGGTAGCTGGACAGCGGCGCGGCAAAGGAAAACCCATTTGAAGACCCATTTCGGGTGGTGGAGGAAGGGAAGAGTTAGGGTGGCTACCGGGGGTGTGAGATTCCAGATTTACGTGTATTTTTACACGTTATTTTATTCTCGGTGTTAATTATTTTAATTTATTTAAATAATATTATTAGTCATATTTTATTTGTTTAAGATATTTATTTAAGTTATTAATTAGTTAATATTGAGTTACGTTACTTTTCTTATTTATTTTAATGAGTTAATTATTTTAATGATTGGAATTTAATTCCTTTATTTTATTATGTGAGTTTATTTGATCTGCTTTCGTTATATTAATTATTGTTTTATTTTTAATATTGTGCTTGGGTTTAATTTATTTCTATTGTTGGGCTTTAAATATTTTATTTTATTAATATTAGATTGTAGTATTTCAAATCGGCTTTTATTTAATTTATTGTATTTCTTTTTCTAGTTAGTCTTTTTCTTTTTCTCTTTTTCCTCTTCTTTTCTTTTCTTTTTCTTCTTTTTCTTCCTTTTCTTTCTTTTTCTCCTTACGGAATTCGGCCCCTACCCCCCCAGACCGTGCACTCTCTCTCCCTCTCATCTCCCGTCGCTTCTTCCTCCTTCCCCAGGGCCGCCGTCGGCCACCCACCGGCAACACCGCCCAGCCCACTGCCTTTCCCCACATGCCGGCGACCTCCCTTGCACCGGTGGTGCACCTCACGGCAGCCCTAGCCGGCGCGTGAGTCCCCTACCTGAAATGGCTATTTTTGCTTCCCTTGCATTTTTCGTCCACTGCCGGCCACCCCTTGGCCTCCGACCACTACCACTAGACTCCCCACCCTCCAGCGAGCATAACCCAACCTCCGGCACCACCCATGACAGCCCAAATAACCCAACCCGAAATGGGTCCTAAAACGAGTCGTTCTTCGCCGCGTCGCCGTCCGGCCACAGTAGGCCTCACCACCACCACCAAAAGACTCCCCTCGCCCAGCCGGTCATCCCCTTATCTCAGTTTTCCCAACCGTTGCCTCACCTTCCCGGTACAACCCCAAACCCGAAAATGGATTTTCACCCATGTTGACCCCGATCCGCCACCTTCTGGTGGTTGTACCGCCACACCACCACTTCCATGAGATTCCTCACCCTTCAAAAAGTATCTCCCTAAATTTTGGTGTCAAACCGAACATTTTAGCCTAACGTACAAATGACTGCTGCGAGCGCTGCGGAATGACGTCTACTCAAGGATATGCGTTTTTAATCGCTGCAAGTATTTTCCAAATAAATTTTAAAATTTAAATATATTTTTGGCATCAACAAATATTGTAATTGGTTATTGTTGTAAATTATGAGTTGTTGGTTATTTGGTGCATGGTCATCTGCATTGTGTATTTATGCGCATATTCATGTGTTGGAAATGAAGCTGGGTTTTCATTGTATTTATGGTTTCGGGTGCATGTGTATCACGACCCCAAGCTGGGATGGAACATTATCCCGGTGGAGCTCCTCTGGCCACTCGGGAGTGAAATATACTGAGTGACGTCCCCTGGGTCGTTGCCGGGCGACGACGGGATCGGACGGGATGGTAATGCTCTCGTACCGACTCTGTGGCTCCTCTACTAGCGGGAGTTAGGGGATGCCTGGTCATGGTACGTGCTAGGCGCGGTTAGCTAGGCATCGCCCATTCCGAAGTCACATGCGGGGTCGTTACCTTTGGTGTGATGATGAAAGTTAGGGTGTGCGGATGGTCCCTAGGGGAGATCATGGTGCATACAGTTAATAAAACGGATGTTTAGGCTATTTTCTGAGAAAGTGGTGGGTTGTGTTTATTAATTTTACGCAGACCATTTTCTGGGAAAATGGTTGTGGTTTTAATGGATTTATGGTCATCATTTTTTTGGAAAATGATGGGTGATTTTACTGGAATTTTATTTTGGACCAAATGGGATTTTGGCGTGTGTGGTTATTTTATTGATTTTGAGAAAGATGATTTTAAGTCTCATGCATATGGTAATTTGTTCATGGTTGTTGTTGTGGCATTAATGTATTTATTATCTTGGGTTTGGTTGGGTTATACTTACCACCATGCCATCTTGGCGTCGTAGTTTTTGGATGCAGATTTTGAAGAGGTTGAGCCTGAGGAGACGGCTTCGCCGGTGATGTGTTATATTTATAAATTGTTATCTCGGGAAATTTATTTTCCCCTTTTAAATAAATATGTATTTATTTAATTTGTATTTCGGATGACTGTATTAAATCTCCTGTTGGAGAGTTTTTATTAAATTGGTTTGTAAAATATTTCTAAAAATTCTAGTACCTAGTTATTGATTTTATTATCCGCTGCGACCTATATTTTATGTATGTCACGTGTGCACACACGTTTGACACTTGTCGTTGGGATGTGTGACCCGTGTTGTCATCATCCTGACGCCTCAATTCCCGTGTTATTTTAAGGGGAATTTGAGGGCGTCACAGGCGGTGGGTTTTGTACTCTAGAGGATGGGGAGTCTAGTTGTGGTGGTGGTGGTGGTGGGTCAAGGCGGCCGGTGGTGGCGCCAAAAAATGCAAGAAAAGCCATGAGACCCATTTCGGGTTTGTGGTCGTGCAGGGGCGGTGAGGAGTCGGCCGGAGCTTGGATTGCCGATGGTAGGTCGCTGGTGGACGGCAGTTCGAACGGAAGGGGTGGTGTCGCTGGTGGTGGGCGGCGGTGGCTGAGCTGGACAAGGGGCCAAATGGGCTAGGGGCCGAACGGTGTTTGTCGTGCGACTGGGGGGCGGGGGGGAATGCAGGGGAGGAAAAAAAAAAGAAGAGAAAGAAAAAGAAAGAAAAAAGAGAAAAGAAAATAAGGGAAAAGAAATGAAGTTCAACTAGGAAAAAAGTACAACGAAATAAACTAAATAAAAGCCAATTGAAAATACTACTATTCACTATCAATAAAATAAAATATTTAAAACCCAATAATAAACTAATTTAAACCAAAGCGTCAATTTAATTACAAAACAATAATTAATATAAAGAAAACACATCAATTAAAATAACATAATAAAATAAAAGAATTTAATTCCAATCGTTAAAATAATTACCTCTTATGAAAACTAATACGAAACATAAAAATAATGTAAGACTAAAAATCGTGCCACGCTCAAATAATTCCTAAGTTTAGCTTCTTAACTTAACCATCAATAAGCATAATTTATCCAACCAAAAGATAAATCTCAACTCATAAGTATTATCTCAAATTTTAAGTCACTACTAATCCTCAAAACCAACACATGACTTGAACTTCTAACTACATCGCGAGACATCACGCCTTCGTGCACACACTAATAACTCTCTAAATATATAAAATTAAGTCCTCATAAATTATCACCATGAGTAGAAACTGGCTCCACACCTATTTACAAGAAATCCTATACCACACTTCCAAATCTTAAAGTTTTAATATCTCATAATTCTGATTATACTACTATAATTGACACCTAAGCTCTAACGTATATCACATAAAAATCCTATCAACTCTACTCAAATTGATTAGTATGGTAACCCTGATACACATAATTCTCTTACTCAACTAGACATTCAATATCCAAGAGAAAGAATAGTCTCAAATATTCAAATTCCTACGAAGTCAGAACTAATTCTTTAAGATACCTCGACAAATGCTGTTAACCATTAAATTCATCAAATATCCAACTTAAATCACTCACCCCAATTAATTTGCCTAAAAGCCTAAAATTTAGATCCCTTGAATTTTATATCATCACATTAAATCAATATTTATCACCTAACAAGACAACTTCTCCCAAGTCAAACACAAATTAAAGACAAAATACTCTCCAAAATTTACACACAACTATTACACATCGATTTCTAAGCATCCACACACAATATCAAAACTTCTTCAAGGAAATAATTGATCGCCTATTATCATAAGTATTACTAAAATAGATTCCATAATGATATATCAATGGCCAAGAATTTCATACTCACAAGAAGAGTCCATCTAGAATACAATTCTAACAATCTCACATAGATCAAATTAGAACTTAGAAACGCAAACACTCAGTGATACCCAAATAATACACATAATTAGCATAAAAAATATCAATACAGAAATACAATCATGTAAATATCAACGATTTATCAAAACAAATCCATCTTGCAAAGATATAGTAATACACCCAATCACTAAATAAAACTTGAGTAATTCACATAAATATTATATATAAACAAAACTAGTAAAAAGATCTAATAAACAAATAAGTAAAAGTCAGCCGTTCAAGAAAACAAGTCCACCTCCCTTGGTAAACAGAAAATCACCAAAAGCTTTTATTAAATAAAACAAGGAGATTGACTTAAAAGAAGAACGGAAAAATAAAATGATAATTAAAGTTTTGAAATTTTCCTCAAAATCCAACTCTAAAAAGATTTATTGTAGAAATCTCTAAAATTTAAAGCATTTAAAACAAACGGATCATAGTAAAATAAATAAATAAATAAATAAATACTAACAAGTTGCCCAAATAAATCCACTCGTCAAAATAAATAGGTAAATTTTTAAAATAAAATGTGACGCCCCCAAATTCTCCTTAAAATAAATACGAGATTCAAGGCTTCGAGATGCTGACAACACGGGTCACGCACCCCCAATATCAAGTGATAAGTGTGTGAACACATGACATATATAAATAAAAGCAGCAGATAAATTCAGTCGATAACTAAGTACCGAAATTTTTTAGAGTTAATACAAACCAAGTTAATGTAAATTCTCCCACATAAGTTTAATATAGTCATTCGAAAGATAAATCATAAAATATATATTTATAAAAATGGGAAAATGCTTCACAATATAACAAATTATAAATAAATGTTCCAACTACGAAGCCACCTCCTCAGGTTAAGCCTCCTCGACATCTACATCCAAAATTTACGACGCCAAAATGACATCGCAGGTAAGTACAACCCAACCAAACCACAAAATATAAAATATACTCATGCAACAACAACATCACTCATGAACATGATACTTTATGCATGAAATTTAAAATCATCTTCCTCAAAATAAATAAAATAACACACGCCAAAATCTCATTTTAATCACAATAAAACTCCAATAAAAACCATCCATCATTTCTCAGAAAATAACATCCGTAAATCCAATCATACCGGGCATTACGTACCGCCGTCCCCGAATGACATACACACATCACCAATCATAATGGGCGTTACGTATTGCCGTCTCCATTATGATTCATACACACTCATTTCATAGCAGGTGTAACGTATCGCCGTCCCCGATATGAAATGAACACCCAATGACCATAACGGGCGTTACGTATTGTTGTCCCTGTTATGCCATCTACACACTATCAATCATAATGGGCATTACATATCACCGACCCCATTTAGACTTACACACATTTCATAGCGGGCGTTACTTATCGCCGTCCCCAATATGAAATACACACACAATGACTATAATGGGAATTACGTATCGCCGTCCCCGTTATGTCATCCACACACACGCTGATCACAACGGGCGTTACGTATTGCCGTCCCCGTTATGACTCAGTCAAAAATCATTAAAATTCATAAAACCATTAAAATCCATAAATCCAATAATCACATCTAATATTAAAATCCAAACATCAAATCTCATATTAAATTCTCAATTATCAATATACACATAAATAAGCATTCAATTACACAATGCATACTACCATGAACAAAGATCCAACATTAATAAATCCAATCATCAACCAAACACAGAGTTGTTAATGCAAAATATATTTAAATCTCAAAATTCGTTTGGAAAGTACTTACAGTGAGTAAAAAAGGGATCATTGAGTAAACGCCAATCCACAGCGTTCACAGCTAGTCACTTTGTACGTTAGGTTAGAGTGCTCGGTTTGACACCAAAATTTAGGGAGATACTCTTTGGAAGGTGGGGAATCTCATGGAGGTGGTGGTGTGGCGGCACAACCACTAAAAGGTGGTAGATCGGGGTCCAAAATGATGGAAACCCATTTTCGGGTTTGGGGTTGTATAGGGAAGGTGGGGCCACGAATGGGGAAGTTGAGCTAGCGGGGTTAGTCGACTGAGCAAGGGAGACCTTTTGGTGGCGGAGGTGAAACTTACGATGGCCGGATGGCAGTGCGGCAAAGAACAAGCCATTTGAAGACCCATTTCGGGTGGAGGAGCAACCGGTAGAACTGGATAGTTCTAGGTGGTGTGTTATGTTCGCCGGAGTGAGGGGAGGTTGCTGGTAGGTCGCCGGTGCCAAGGGGTGGTCGGCAGTGGCTGGAAAATGCATGAAAAGCCATGAACTCATTTTCGGGTAGGGGGCTATGCAGGGGCGGCAGGGTGGCCGGAGATGACACCACCAGTACCATTGGACTCGCCGGCATATGGGGGTGAGCTTGGGCAGGGTGGTGTCGCCAGTGAGTGGCTGACTGTGATGCCCCCAAATTCTCCTTAATATAAACATGGGAATCGAGGTATCGGGATGTTGACAACACGGGTCATGCACCACCAACGTCAAGTGCTAAGTGTGTGAACACGTGACATACATAAGTAAAAGCAGCGGATAAATTAAGTTATTAGCTAAGTATCAGAATTTTTAGATTTATTTTACAAACTAATTTAACATAAATTCTCAAACAGGAGATTTAATACAGTCATCCGAAAAATAAATCATAAAATACATATTTATAAAAAGGAAAAATAATTTCCCAAGATAACAATTTATAATAAGAATACTTCAATAGCAGAGTCGCCTACTCAGGCTCAGCCTCCACAAAACTCTACATCCAAAAACTACGACGCCAAAATGGTATCGCAGGTAAGTACAACCCAACAAAACCATAAGATATAAAATATACTCATGCAACAACAACTACCTCACACATGAACATGACACCGTATGCATGAATTTTAAAATCATCTTTCTCAAAATAAATAAAATAACCACACACGCCAAAATCCCAATTTGGCCCAAATTAAAACTCCAATAAAAACCATTCATCAATTCCCAAAAAATAGTATCCGCAAAATTAATCATACCGGGCGTTACCTATCGCCATCCTTGATATGATATACAGACATCACCAATCATAATGGGCATTACGTGTCGCGGTCCCCATTATGATTTATACACACTCATTTCATAGCGAGCGTTACATATCGCTGTCCCCGATATGAAATGCACACCTAATGACCATAACGGGCGTTACGTATCGCCGTCCTCGTTATGACTCAGTCAAAAACCGTTAAATTCCATAAACCCAATAACCACATCTCATATTAAAATCCAAACACCAAATCTCACATTAAAATCTCAAATATTAATATACACATAAACAAACGTTCAATTACACAATGCATACCACCATGAACAAATATCCAACATTTAATAAATCCAATCATCAACCAAATACAGAGTTGTTAATGTAAAATATATTTAAATCTCAAAATTCATTTGGAAAGTATTTACAGCTGGTAAAAAGGGTATCATTGAGCAAACGTCAGTCCACAACGTTCGCAACTAGACACTTTGTACATTGGGCTAGAGTGCTTAGTTTGAAACTAAAATTTAGGGAAACACCCAATGGAAGGTGGGGAATCTTATGGAGGTGGTGGTGTGGCAGCACAACCACCGGAAGGTGGCAGATCGGCTCAAAATGGGTGGAAACCCATTTTTGAGTTTAGGGTTATACTGGGAGGTGGGGCCATGTATGGGGAAACTGAGCTAGGGGGATGACCAGCTGGGGTAGGGGAGTGGTTTGGTGGCAGAGGTGAGATGCACGGCGGCCGGACGGCAGTGCGGCGAAGAACAGGCCATTAGAAGATCCATTTCGGGTGGAGGAGCAACCGGTGGAGCTGGGTGGTTCTAAGTGGTAGGTTATGCTCTCCGGAGTGAGGGGAGGTTGTTGGTAGGTCGCCGGTGCCAAGGGGTAGATAGCGGTGGCCGAAAAATGCAAGAGAAGCCAAAATACCCATTTCAGGTTTGTGGTCGTGGAGGGGCGATGGGATGGCCGGAGGTGACACCACTGGTACCATTGGACTCACCGGCATGTGGGGGTGAGGTTGGGCTGGGCAATGTCGCCTGAGGGTGGTCGACAGCGGCCCTGGGGGAGTGAAGAGAAACGGCGAGAGTGAGAGGAAGCAGGGGAGGGGCTCACGCATGGGCTGGGGAAGCAAGGGAAGAAGGAAAGAAAAAGAAAAAGAAAAAGAAAAAAAGAAAAGAAAAGTGAAAAAGAAAAAGTGGAGGAAATAAACGAGATCCAGTCCCCACAACTCGATTCACAGAGTTGATCCAATAAAAAAATTCCAAAACAGAGAGTTGAATAAATTAATTTAAACGCAGAGACTACTTAAGATAAAATAATAAATAAAAACACATCAAATAAACTCACATAATAAAATAAAAGAAATTAAATTCTAATCATTAAAATAACTATCTCACATTTAATTTAATATAGAAAATAACGTAACTCAATATTTAATTATAAAAACAACATAAAACGAATATTAACTAATCAATAGATCAAATAAATATCTTAAACAAATAAAACACGAGCAATAATATTATTAAAATAAATTAAAATAATTAATACCGAGAATAAAATAATGTGTAAAAATACACGTAAATCTAAGATCTCACATAAAACAAGTGAAAAAGTGAAAAGATAATAAATTTAAAAACTTACCTTTATGCATGTCTCAAAAAGGAAAACATAGTAGCGATTTCCATTAGATCTTTATCTCAATGAATATCAAAGTTTCAGAAATATTTGAAAGACAAAAGCCATAATTAAAATAAAAAGATAATAAACAAAATCCAAAACCATCTTATAGAAAACTTATGAACTGGAATTTAAATAAAACTAGATCTATATGATAAATGCATAAAAGCTTAATAAAACAAAATAACCCACAATAAAATAATAACTTTAAAACAAGGAATTCCATAATACAATTATTTAAAATATATGATTCAATCAAATAAATGATATAAAATAATAATCTAATCTGAAAGACCCAAATCTCAATTTAAACAAAACAAAGGCATATCTAAAAATAAATAAATGCTCAACAACTTAACTAAATAAAATCAACTAACTAAAATCTTAACTACTACCCAATTATAATACTAAATTAAAATGAAATAAAGCAAAGCAAACCAACCAATCCGAACTAAGATAAATCTAAAAATAATAAACAAAATGCACATTAAAATAAAAAGTACCACACAATGAAATAAATATAAAAAATCTTACAATATAAGTTGGCAAAAAAAAAAAAAAAATTTAGAGAACGATTAGAATAATAAAATAGAGTAAAATAACCAAACAATAAAACAAACAAATTTTAAAACAACAAACTTTTTTGGTACTGTCATTAGGTAATCTGTGGATTTACCCAAAGTCGAACTGCTCTGATACTACTTGTGACGCCCCCAAATTCCTCTTAAAATAAACACGAAAATTAAGGTATCAGGATACTGACAATACGGGTCACGCACCCCCAACGTCAAGTGCTAAGTGTGTGAACACGTGACATATATAAATAAAAGCAGCGGATAATTAAAGTCAATATCTAACTACTATAATCTATTAGAAATATTTTACAAACCAGTCTAATATGAATTCTCTAGAAAGAGATTTAATACAGTCATTTGGAATACAAATTATATAAATACATATTTATAAAATGGGAAAAACAATTTTCCAAGATAACAAATTATAATATGGATACTTCAACAGCGGAGTCGCCTCCTCAGACTCAGCCTCCACAAAACTCTGCATCCAAAAATTACAGCGCCAGAAATAATATCGCAAGTAAGTACAACCCAAACAAACCACAAGATATAAAATATACTCATGCAACAACAATACGCATGAACATGACACCATATGCATGAAGGTTAAAATCATCTTGCTCAAAATAAATAAAATAACCACACACCAAAATCTCATTTTGGTCAATGATAAAACTCCAATAAAAACATCCATTATTTTCCCAAAAGATGATGTTCGTAAAACCATTAAAGTAACAACTATTTTCCCAGAAAATGGTCCACATAACACCAATAATCAAAACCCGCCATTTTTCCAAAAAATGGCTTAAACATCCATTTTATTAACCGTATGCACCATGATCTCCCATAGGGACCATCCGCACACCTTGGTTCTAATTATCACACCGAAAGTAACGATCACTCATGTGACTTCGGAACGGACGATGCTTAGCTAACCGAGCCCAACACGTACCATAACCAGGCATTCCTTAGCTGCCGTCAGTAGAGGAGCCACGAAGTTAGCATGAGAGCATTACCATCCCGTCTGATCTCGTTGTCGCTTGGCAACAACCCAGGAGACATCACTCAGTATATTCCGCTCCCAAGTGACAAGAGGAGCTCCACCAGGATAATGCCCCTTCCTAGCTTGGGGTCGTGATACACACGCACCTGAAAACCATAAACACATGAAAACCCAGTTTTCATTTCCAATACATGAACATCCAATATTATGCTAAAATCTAGTTTCCAAATATAACCATGAACATGTGCATAAATACACAATGCAGACGACCATGCACAAAATATTCAATAACTAATAAATCCCAACAATAACCAAACACAATATCTGTCAATGCAAAAATATATATTTAAATCTTAAAATTCATTTGGAATATACTTACAACAGGTAAAAACTAGATAATTGAGCAAACGCCGATCAACAGTATTCACAACAAATCACTTTATATATTAGGTTAGAGTGCTCAGTTTGATACCAAAATTTAAGAAAATACTCATTGGAGGGTGGAGAATCTCATGAGGTGGTGGTGAGGCTGTGTAACCACCAGTAGGTAGCAGATCGGGTTCAAAATGGGTGGAAACCCATTTTTGGATTTATGCTCATACATGGGAGGTGGGGCCACGGATGGGAAAACTGAGCTAGGGGGTGGTCGGCTGAGGTGGAGAAACGTTTTGGTGGTGGAGTTGAGACCCATTTCGGGTGAAGGAGGAAGGGAGGAGCTAGAGTGGCTACCGACGGTTGGTTTTGTACTCTAGAGGATGGGGAGTCTAGTGGTGGTGGTGGTGGGCTAAGGTAGCCGGTGGTCGCGCCGGAAAACTCAAGAAAAGCCATGAGACCCATTTCGGGTTTGTAGCCGTGCAGGGGCGATGAGGAGTCAGCCGGAGCTTGGATTGCCGATGGTAGGTCGCCGGTGGACTGCAGTTCAAACGGAAGGGGTGGTGTCGTTGGTGGTGGCCGGCGATGGTTGAGTTGGACAAGGGGCCGAATGGGCTAGGGGTTGAACGGTGTGTGGCGTGCGGCTGTGGAAGGGAGAAAAAAAAAAGAAAAGAAAGAAAAAGAAAGAAAAAAGAGAAAAAAGAAAATAAGGGAAAAGAAATGAAGTCCAACTAGAAAAAGAGTGCAACGAAATAAACTAAATAAAAACCAATTGAAAATACTACAATTCAATGTCAATAAAATAAAATATTTAAAATCCAATAATAAACTAATTTAAACCAAAGCGTGTATTTAATTACAAAAAAATAATTAATATAAAGAAAATACATCAATTAAAATCACATAATAAAATAAAAGAATTTAATTCTAATCGTTAAACTAATTACCTCACATTAAAATTATTGAGGAAAATAACGTAACTCAATATTTCAATATAAAAACAACGTAAGACTAATATTAATTAACTAATAGCTCAAATAATAGTTTTAAACAAATAAAACACAACCAATAATATTATTATAATAAATTAAAACAATCAACAAAAAGAATAAAATAATATGTAAAAATACACGTAATCTGGGATCTCACAATCCCTAGAAGAGATCATGGTGCACACGGTTAATAAAATGGATGTTTAGGCTATTTTCTGGGAAAGTGGCGGGTTTTGATTATTGGTGTTATGTGGACCATTTTCTAGGAAAATGGTTGTTGTTTTAATGATTTTACGAACATTATTTTCTAGAAAAATGATGGATGTTTTTATTGGAGTTTTATCGTGGATCAAAATGAAATTTTGGTGTGTGGTTATTTTATTTATTTTGACGAACATGATTTTAAGTTTCATGCATATGGTGTCATGTTCATGCGTATTGTTGTTGTATGAGTATATTTTATATCTTGTGGTTTGTTTGGATTGTACTTACCTACAATGCCCTTTCTAGCGTCGTAGATTTTGGATGCAGAGATTGATGAGGTTGAGTTTGAGGAGACGGCTTCACTGTTAAAGTGTTCCCTTTTGATGTAAGTATTTTATGTTTTGATTTTTGGATGACTGTATTAAATCTCTTGTTGGAGAATTTGTGTTAAAAATAGTTTGTAAAATATTTCTAAAAAATTCTGGTACTTAGATATTTACTTTAATTATCTGCTGCTTTTATTTATGTATGTCACGTGTTCACACACTTAACATTTGACGATTGGGGATGTGTGACTCGTGTTGTCATCATCCTGATGCCTCAATCCTCGTATTATTTTAAGGGAATTTTGGGGGTGTCACAGGTGGTATCAGAGCAGTTCGACTCTGAGTAAATTCACAGATTACCTAGGGACAGTATCAGAAAATTTTGTTATTTTAAATTTGTTTGTTTGATTGTTTGGTTATTTTATTCTATTTGTTCTCTAAGTTTTTGCTACTATCTTTTATGGTAAGATTTTTTATATTTATTTTATTGTGTTTTGCTTTTTATTTTAATGTGCATTTTGTTTATTATTTTCAGAGTTATCTTAGTTCTGAATGGTTGGTTTAATTTGCTTTGTTTCAATTTAATATTTGTTCTATATTGTAATTGGGTAGTAATTTAAATTTTAGTTAGTTGATTTTATTTAGTCAAGTTGTTGAACATTTATTTAATTATTTATTTTTATATATGTGCCTTTGTTTTGTTTAAATTGGAATTTGGATATTTCGGATTAGATTATTATTTTAAATCATTCTTTTTATTGAATCCTATATTTAAAATAATTATATTATGTAATTCCTTGTTTTAAAGTTATTAGTTTGTTGTGGGTTATTTTGTTTTATTAAACTTTTATGCATTTATCATATAGATCTGATTTTATTTTAATTTCAGTTCATAAGTTTCTACAAGATGGTTTTGGATTTTATTTATTATCTTTTTATTTTAATTATGGCTTTAGTCTTTTAAATATTTATGCAGCTTTGAAATTCATTGAGACAAAGATTTGAAAGAAATCGCTACTATATTTCCTTTTTGAGACATGCATAGAAGTAGGTTTTTAAATTTATTATCTTTTCACATTTTCGCTAGTTTTATTTGAAAAGTTTACCTATTTATTTTGACGAGTGGGTTTGTTTGGCGACTTGTTAGTATTTATTCATTAACCTATTTGTTTAATTATTTTACTGTGGTTCATTTCTTTTATAGATTTTAAATATTAGAGATTTCTACAATAAATCTTTTTAGAGTTGGATTTTGAGGAAAATTTCAAAACTTTAATTGTCATTTTTTTTCTCCGTTCTTCTTTTAATTCAATCTCCTTGTTTTATTTAATAAAAACTTTTGGTGATTTTTTGTTTACCAAAGGAGGTGGAACTTGTTTTTTTGAATGGTTGGTGTTTACGTTTTTGTTTATTAGATCTTTTTTCTTTTTTTCTTTGTTTATATAATATTTATGTGAATTACTTAATTTTATTTAGTGTTTGAGTATATTATTATGTCTTTGCGAGATGGATTTGTTTTAATAAATCGTTGGTATTTACACGATTGTATTTCTTCATTGGTGTTTCATATACTATTTATGTGTATTACCTGGATCTCACTTAGTGTTTGAGTTTTTAAGTTCTAATTTTATTTATATGAGGTTTCTGGAATTGTATTCTAGATGGACTCTTCTTGGGAGTGTGGAATTCTTGGTCATTGGTATATTGTTATGGAATCAGTTTTAGGAATATTTATGATAGTAGGTGATTATATGTTTCTTTGGTGAAGTTTTGATTTTGTTTGTGGATGCTTAAAGATTGATATATAATAATTATGTGTGTAAATTATGGAGAGTACTTGTCTTAGATTTGTGTTTGACTTAGGAGAGGTTATTTGGTTAATTGATGGATGTTGATTCGGTGTGATGGTATTAAATTCACTTGATCTAAATTTGGACTTCTAGGCGAATTAATTTGGGCGAGTAATTTAAGCTTGGTATTTGATGAATTTAATGGTTGTCTTTGCCGAGGTATCTTAAGGAATTAGTTGTGACTTAAGGTCACATAGGAATTAAAATATTTGAGATTATTCCATCTTATGAGTATTGAAGGTCCGATTGGGAATGTTATATGTATTGTGGTTATCATGCTAATTAATTTGAGTAGAGTTGATAGGATTTTTATGTGATATACGTTGGAGCTTAGGTATCAATCATAGTGGTATAATCAAAATTTTGAGATATTAAAATTTTAGGATTTGGAAGAGTGGTATAGAATTTCTTGTTAATAGATGTTGAGCCAGCTTCTACTCATGGTGATAATTATTGAGGACTTAATTTTATGCATTTAGTGAGCTATCAAAGTGCGCGTGAAAGCGTGATATTTTGCAATGTAGTTAGAGGTTCAAGTTTTGTGTTGGTTTAAGGAATTAGTGGTGGCTTGAAATTTGGTTGGTGCTTGTTAGTGGAGATTTATCTGCTAATTGAGTAAATTAGGTTTATTGATGGTTTAGTTGGGAAGTTAAACTTGAGACTTATTTGTGGGTGGCACGATGTGTTGTATGGAGTTATTGAATATTAAAATTTTGAGAGATTGTACTAAAGTCTTTGTACACATGGAGATTTCGGACTATATTGCTACCTTAGGAATTTTAGGGATGAAATACTATTTGGAGACTATACGGTTATGATGGAATGACATTTGTTTGTATTTGAGAGAAATTAATTGATTTTGTAAATTGTTTGGAATAAGAGTTGAGTGGTGTGGTAGATGAGTTATTCGAGTTCTTCTTGTTGCAGCCAAGCAAATTTCGAGGACAAAATTTATTTTAAGGGGGAGAGAATGTGAAATCCTAAATTACGTGTATTTTTACGTATTATTTTATTCTTATTGTTGATTGTTTTAATTTATTTTAATAATATTATTAGTTGTGTTTTATTTGTTTAAAATTATTATTTGAACTATTAATTAGTTAATTTTGAGTTACGTTGCTTTTTTTTATTAATTTTAATATAAGATAATTATTTTAACAATTAGAATTAAATTCCTTTATTTTATTATGTGATTTTAATTGATGTGTTTGTTTATATTAATTATTGTTTTGTAATTAAATTGCGCTTTGGTTTAATATTTTATTTATTGATATTGAACTAGAATATTTTCAGTCGGCTTTTATTTAATTTGTTGTTCTCTTTTTCTAGTTGGCTTATTTTTCTTTTTGTCTTTTTCTTTCCTTTTCTTTTTCTTTTCTTTTCTTCTTCCTTGCTTTTCAACCTCAGACCCACGCGACCCCCCCCCTCTCTCTCTCTCTGTTTTTGGCCGTTCAGCCTTAGGCCTGGCCCGCCTCCACCGCCACCCATTGTCCCTCACCGCCCACGTCACCGGTCTCCTCACCCTCTGGCGAGTTTTCCTGCAACGGTGGTGCACCTCCGGCAACCCCCTAGCCAGCGCGTGAGCATCAAACCCGAAATGGGTGGGTTTGCTTTTCTTCCATTTTCTGGCGCCACTAATAGCTCCTTGGCTCACCACCACCACCACTAGACTCCCCAACCTCCAGAGTACAAAACCCACCGACGGTAGCCACCCCAACTCCTCCCTTCCTCCTCCAACCGAAATGGGTCTTTAAATGGTTAGTTCTTCACCGCGCCATCGTCCGGCTACCGTAGGTCTCACCTCCGCCACCAAAGTGTTCCCCCACCTCAGCCGACCACCCCCTAGCTCAGTTTCCTCATACGCAGCCCCACCTTCCTTATACAATCCCAAATCTGAAAATGGGTTTCCACCCTTTTTAAGCCCGATCCGCCACCTTCCGGTGGTTGCACCGCGACACCACCACCTTCATGAGATTCCCCACTCTTTATTGAGTATTTTCCTAAATTTTGGTGTCAAACCAAGCACTCTAACCCAACGTACAAAGTGACCGCTAGGAGCGTTGTAGACTGGCGCTTGCTCAAGGATCCATGTTTTTACCCACTGGAAGTATTTTCTAAATGAACTTTAAGATTTAAATATATTTTTGCATCGACAGATATTGTGTTTAGTTATTGTTGAGATTTATTGGTTATTGAATATTTTGTGCATGGTCGTCTGCATTGTGTATTTATGCATATGTTCATGGTCATATTTGGAAACTAGATTTTAGCATGATATTGGATGTTCATGTGTTGGAAATGGAAACTGGGTTTTCATGTGTTTATGGTTTTCGGGTGCGTGTGTATCACACCCTAAGCCGGGATGAGGCATTATCCCGGTAGAACTCCTCTAGTCACTCGAAAGTAGAATATACTGAGTGAGGTCCCTGGGTTGTCGCCAGCCAACAACGGGATCGGACGGGATGGTAACGCTCTCGTGCCGACTCCGTGGCTCCTCTGCTGGCGGGAGCTAGGGGATGCCTGGTCATGGTACGTGCTGGGCACGGTTAGCGAGGCATCGCCCGTTCCGAAGTCATATGCGTGGTCGTGACCTTTGGTGTGATGATAAGAGCCAGGGTGTGCAGATGGTCCCTATGGGAGATCATGGTGTATACGGTTAATAAAATGGATGTTTAGGCCATTTTCTGGGAAAGTGGCGGATTTTGATTATTGGTGTTATGTGGACCATTTTCTGGGAAAATAGTTGTTTAAATGGTTTTACAGACATCATTTTCTGGGAAAATGATGGATGTTTTTATTGGAGTTTTATCGTGGACCAAAATAAGATTTTGGTGTGTGGTTATTTTATTTATTTTGAGGAAGATGATTTTAAACGTCATGCATATGATGTCATGTTCATGCGTATTGTTGTTGCATGAGTATATTTTATATCTTGTGATTTGTTTGGGTTGTACTTACCTGCGATGCCATTTCTGGCGTCGTAGATTTTGGACGCAGAGATCAAGGAGGTTTAGCCAGATGAGACGGCTCTACTGTTAAAGTAATTGTGTTATAATTTATTACCTTTGGAAATGTTCCTTTTTTATGTAAGTATTTTATATTTGATTTCGGATGACTGTATTAAATCTCCTGTTGGAGAATTTGTGTTAAAATAGTTTGTAAAATATTTCTAAAAAATTATGGTACTTAGGTATTGACTTTCATTATCCGCTGCTTTTATTTATGTATATCACGTATTCACACACTTAGCACTTGACAATTGGGGATGTGTGACCCGTGTTGTCATCATCCCGAAACCTCGATTCTCGTGTTATTTTAAGGAAATTTTGGGGGCATCACAGGTTTGTTCTCGGGTGCTTTAACAAACATATTGTTGTTGACAGTCTAGATGATTGCCCTCTGTTGCGTAAATTGTGAAGTTGTTGTGACGACCTTTTGTTTGGTTCATTGGTTGAGCCATGGCAGTGGGGATTTGTAGTTTGCAAGGGTAGATTGTTTGATGGGAGTTGAAATTGGTCAAGGATGGGGTTGGTGGTTGGTTGTTGTCCACGACGTTATGGAAGTCATGCGAAGTTAAGTTTTGGCTTCTTGAATTTGTGTCGATTGGGACTTGCTTGTATGGTGGTGGTTGAAGTTAAGCAGTACTATAAACTTCATATTCTAATTCTTATTGTTGTTGAGTTAGTATATACTAAATAAATGAAGATCAATCCCAATTACATTTAAAATCTGCAATGAATTAATTAAGAGAATTGATACTTGTACTACTCATTTACAACTTTTTGACAACTATTTTTTATTTAACTTTTAATTTTACTTAGTGATTAAGAATATGAATATTCATAAAATTATATTTTTAATTTTTTTAATGATTAAAAATATTAAAGAAATACTTAAAAGAAAATGATAAAAAATTTAAAAACTTAAATACACTATAAGTTGTAAAAATAGTTGTATGGGTATCACCACTCATTAATTAATTTACCCACGCTAGCTAGTAAGAGCCTAAATCTTCAATAACGTCGCTATATATTTTGTGATTAAGATATTAGGATTCTCTAATTCTACGTGTGATATTGAATTAGTATTTGCATGTTTCGAAATCTATTATATATATATATATGTGTGTGTGTGTGTGTGTGTGTGTGTGACGCCCCAACTCCCAACTTAAGGAAATACGGGAATCGAGGTGTCGGGATGATGACAACACGAGTCATGCACCCCAAAATCAAATACTAAGTGTGTGTACATGCAACATATGTGAAATAAAATAAGAAGTGGATGAGCTAAGTCAGTGACTAAGTACCAGAATTTTTAAAATACTACAAATCATTTTTATTCAAATTCTCCAACAGGAAATTTAATAAAGTCATTCCAAAGTCAAAGCATTAAAAAAATACATAATTATCAAAAGGGAAAATCGAGAACTGTAAAAAGACCGAACCGGACCCGTGGACCGGACCGAACCGGTTGTCCCGGACCGGGACCGGACCAGACCGGGTCCAAATTTTACATGGACCGATTAATTCCAGTCCGGTTCTGGTCCAGAGGATTTCTTCCCCTAGACCAGACTGGACCGGACCGAACCCCACATATATATATTTATATATGTATATATAAAAATAGTATATAAATTATAATATTAATATTAATATAAATTAATAAATTAATATATAATATATATTAACATATAATATATATTAACATATTAATATATAATATATACTCTTATAATATTAACATATTATAATTTATTGGTTGACTAGTTTTAGTATAAAAATATTAATTAATAATATATCTATATAGGATATTAGTAATAACTTATAAGTAATAAGTGTATTATTATTATTTAATATATTATTACTAACTTATCACTATTTATTAACATATAAATATATAATATACTAATGTAAAAGTGTTATTAGTCATAAGTTACTAACATACTTAATATATAATATATACTAACATATTAATATATAATATGTACTCTTATAATATTAATATATTATAATTTATAGTAGTTAAATTTGGGCCAAAAAAATATTTGATCATTATAATATTTTAGATTAAATTTAGCCCATTAAATCATATGAGGTACCTGTGGACCGGACCGGTATGGACCGAACTCCTGTTCGGTCCGGTCTAGGGTGAGAGAATTCTTGGACCAAATGGAACCGATCCACAAATTTCTCGAACCAAACCATTTACACTCCTGGGAAAAACAAATCCCAAGATAACAAATTATAATACAATTACTCCAACAACGGAATCGCCTCCTCAGGCTTAGCCTCATTGTCATCTGCATCAAAATCTACGATACCAAAAATGGTACCGCAGGTAAGTAAAACCCAAACAAACCACAAAATTAAAATACATTCATGCAACAACAAAAAGTATGAACATGACACCATATGCATAAAGCTCAAAAATCATCATTCTCAAAATAAGCAATTCACACTCACGACAAAATCTCATTTTGGCCCAAATAAAACTCCAATAAAATTATCCATCATTTTCCCAGAAAATGATACACTTAAATCCATTAAAATCACAACCATTTTTCCAGAAAATAGTCCACGTAAAACCAATAATCAAAACCCGCTATTTTTCTAGAAAATTTCTAAACATCCATTTTATTAACCGTATGCACTATGGTCTCCCCTAGGAACCATCCGCACACCCTGACTCTTTTCGCCACACTGTAGATAACGACCATGCATGTAACTTCAGAACGGGCGATTTCTATCTAACTGCGCCCAACACGTACCATGACTAGGCATCTCCTAGCCCCCACCAGTAAAGGGGCTGTGAGAACCCGTAATTTTATCTATTTTGTAATTTAATATTTTAATATTATATATGTATTGTTTTTAATATAAATATTGTGTGTTATGAGTTGATTGATATTAATATTATTTTAGTGTGCTTGTATTTAAAATATTTGGATATTTTATCTTCATTTAAAATTATTTTCATGTTTAAAAAGGAAGCTAATTTATTTTTTCATATTATTTTATTGTGGTGCATTTAATTTAATCTTATCATTTTATTATGTTGGTATTTAAATTAAAGTGTTATAATTTATTTTATTTTATTTTGATGTGAGTTGATTATTTTATTTTAGTGTTTTTTCGGTTTGGGCTTTGATGTGTGTGTGTGTGTGTGTGTGTGTGTGTGTGTGTGTGCGGGCGGGGAAGGGGGGGGATCAGGTTTGTTTTAGTTTTTGGACCCAAGTGAGCCAGCCCAGCGCGTTGGAGTAGCCCAACCCGTTTGTTAGCAACCCAGCCCCCTTTTTGCTCATGAAACGGCGTCGTTTTAGTCATGCTTTTAAGTGATTTTCAGTTCCTTCATTTTGCGGGACACAGGCAGCTTCATTTCCTCTTCTTCTTCTTTTCTTCTTCTTCTTCCTCTGTTTCCTGTGTCTGTACATCTATGAATCAAGCTTCAATTGTGACGCCCCCAAATTCTCTTAAAATAAACACGGGAATCGAGGCGTCGAAATGCTGACAACACGGGTCACGCACTCCCAACGTCAAGTGTTAAGTGTGTGAACAAGTGACATGCATAAATAAAAGCAGCAGATAAATAAAGTCAATATCTAAGTACCAGAATTTTTAGAATTATTTTACAAACTATTTTAACACAAATTCTCCAACAGGAGATTTAATACAGTCATCCGAAATATAAACTATACAAATACATATTTATAAAAAGGGGAAAACAAATTTTCAAGATAACAAATTATAATATGAATACTTCAACAGCGGAGTTGTCTCCTTAGACTCAACCTCCACAAAACTCTGCATCCAAAAACTACGACGCCAGAAATGACAACACAGGTAAGTATAACCCAAACAAATCACAAGATATAAAATATACTCATGCAACAACAATACGCATGAACATGACACCATATGCATGAAGCTTAAAATCATCTTCCTCAAAATAAATAAAATAACCACACACCAAAATCTAATTTTGGTCCACGATAAAACTCCAATAAAAACATCCATCATTTTCCCAGAAAATGATGTCCGTAAAACTATTAAAACAACAACCATTTTTCCCAGAAAATAGTCCACATAACACCAATAATCAAAACCCACCACTTTCCTAGAAAATGGCCTAAACATCCATTTTATTTAACATATGCACCATGATCTCCCCTAGGGACCATCCGCACACCCTGACTCTCATCATCACACTGAAGGTAACGACTACGCATGTAACTTCGAAACGAACAATGCCTAGCTAACCGTGCCAGCACGTACCTTGACCAGGTATCCCCTAGCTTCCGCCAGCAGATGAGTCACGGAATCGGCACGAGAGCGTTACCATCCCGTCCGATCCCATTGTCGCCCAGCGACAACCTAGGGGACATCACTCAGTATATTCCGCTCCTGAGTGACCAGAGGAGCTCCACTGGGATAATGCCCCATTCCGACTTGGGTTTGTGATATACACGCACCCAAAAACTATTAACACATGAAAACCCAGTTTCCATTTCCAACACATGAACATCCAATATCATACTAAAATTCAGTTTCCAAATATAATTATTAACATGTGCATAAATACACATGCAGACGACCATGCACAAAATATTCAATAACCAATAAATCCCAATAATAACCAAACACAATATCTGTCAATGCAAAAATATATTTAAATTTTAAAGTTTATTTGGAAAATACTTATAGCGGTAAAAACATGGATCCTTGAGCAAGCGCCAGTCCACAACGCTCGTAGCGGTCACTTTGTATGTTGGGCTAGAGTGCTCGGTTTGACTCCAAAATTTAGAAAAATACTCATTGGAAGGTGGGGAATCTCATGGAGGTAGCGGTGTGACGGTGCAACCACCGGAAGGTTGCGGATCGGGCTCAAAATGGGTGGAAACCCATTTTCGGATTTGGGATTGTACGGGGAAGGTGGGGTCGTGCTTTGAGGAGTTGGGCTAGGGGGTGGTCGGCTGAGGTGTGGGAGTGGTTTAGTGGCGTTAGTGAGACTAAAGGTGGCCGGACGGCGACGCAGCGAAGATGTTTCCATTTGTAAACCCATTTCGGGTATAGGAGCAAGTGGCGGAATTGGGTGGTTCTAGGCGGTGGATTATGCTTGCCGGAGTGAGGGGAGGTTGCTGGTAGGTCACTGGCGTCATAGGTGGTCGGCGATGCCGGAAAATGCAAGAGAAGCCAAAAACTCATTTTCGGGTAGGGGCTGTGTAGGGGTGGTGGGGTGGCCGGAGATGACACCTTCGGTACCACTGGACTCGCTGGCGTAAGGGAGTGGGTTTGGGCTAGGTGGTGTCGTCGAAGGGTGGCCAACGGCGGTGCTGGGTGGTGATGGGAAGAACGAGCGAGAGAAGAGAAGAGGAAGGGGTCGTGCGGGTCTGGGGCCGAAACAGGGAGGAAGAAAAGAAAAGAAAAAGAGAAAAAGGAAAAAGAAAGAAAAAGAAGTCCAACTTAGAAAAACACAATAAATTAAATAAAAGCCTACTGATAATACTACAATTTAATATCAATAAAATAAAATATTTAAAACCCAACAATAAAATAAATTAAACCCAAGCGCAATTTAATTACAAAATGATAATTAATATAACGAAAGCACATCAAATAAACTTATATAATAAAATAAAGGAAATTAAATTTCAATCATTAAAATAATTACCTCACATTAAAATTAATAAGGAAAATAATGTAAGTCAACATATAAATATAAAACAGCATAAAACTAATATTAAACAAATTAATAACTCAAACAATTATTTTAAACAAATAAAATACAATCGATAATATTATTATAATAAATTAAAATAATCAATAATAAGAATAAAGACAATATGTAAAATACACGTAATCTGGGATCTCACATCAATCATGTAGCATTTTGCATTAATGTTTCATCCACGCGTTACTTCATCAAACACCCAGTACCTAGATGAACTTTTCCCCTCAAATTTTGCAATCGATTCGTGCATCATGTGCCCGGATTTTCTCCTCAAACAGTGAGCATCTGGCCTTGTTTCTCTCTGGTTTTTCATCTGTGAGGCTGATGCTTCTTCTCCTTTTTCAGCGTGGTTGTCTTGGTTCCATGTTGGTGAGTTTTCACGTGATTTATCCCCCCCAAAATCAGTGATCTATAGTCGGTTTCATGCCTATAAGATACCCGTCGACCCTTGTGAAAAACCCACACCGAAAATCATTCTCAATGTGATACTCCGTATTTATGTGTATTTTTATTGAATGATTATTTAAATTATTATAATTAGTGATTATGTTGTTTTAAATTAAATGTGTTTTATTGTTTTATTTTAAGTTGTGGAATTTAAATTGATGTGTTTTCTTTATATTAGTTAATACTTCGTATTTAAATTGCTCCTTAATTTAAATTAGTTTATGGTTGGATTTTAAATATTTTATTTTATTGATATTGAATAGTAGTCTTTTCAGTTGACTTTTATTTATTTTATTGTGCTCTTTTTTTTGGATTTCTTTCTTTCTCCCTCATTTTCTTTTCTTTTTCTTCATTTTCTTTTCTTTTCTTTCTTTTCTTTTTCTTCTTTCCTTTTTTCTTTTCTTTTAGTTTTCCTGCTCCTGTTTTCCCCTAGCCCCGTGCGCGACCCCCCCCCCCCCCCAATTTGTTTTCATTCGGTTGCATGCCCAGCCCGTCACCACCGCCGCCCACATCGCCGGCATCCCCACCCTCCGGCGAGCACCCCTGCACCAGTGGTGCACTTCACGGCAACCCTCACGCCATGTGTGAGCCACATACTCGAAATGAGTTTCTTGCTCTTCCAAGCCACGTCGCCGCCACCCACGACCACCCATGGTGTCGGTGACTTACCAGCAACCTTTTAGTGACCTCCAGCATCAACCCCAACCGCCGGTTCCACCCACGGCAGCCCAAATTGCCCCAACTTGAAATGGGTATTTCAAACACCCATACATGGGTTTGCTACCCTAGCGCCACCACCGGCCACCACCAGGTCTCACCACCACCACCAAAAGGTCCCCCTTACTAAGCTGACCACCCCTTAACTCAGTTTCTCCATCCACAGCCCCACCTTCCTTGTACAATCCTAATTTCGAAAATGGTTTCCGCCCATTTTAAGCCCGATCCGCCACCTTCCGGTGGTTTCACCTCTCCACCACCACCACCATGAGATTCCCCACCCTCCAATGAGTATTTTCCTAAATTTTGGTGTCAAACCGAGCACCCTAACCTAACGTACAAAGTGACTGCTATAAGTGCTGTGGATCGACGCTTGTTCGATGATCTATGATTTTATCGCTGTAAGTGTTTTTCAAATAAATTTTGAGATTTAAATATATTTTTCATTAACATTTGTGTGTTTGGTTGATGATTGAACTTGCTAATTGTTGGATAATTGTTTATGATGGTACGCATTGTGTAATTGCACACTGATTCATGTGTATAATTAGTATTTTGAGGTTTCTATGTGAGACGTACTGTAGGGATGGTGGTAAGTAGGGATGGTGGTTTAATCCCGCTTGTGATTCCCGCTTATAGTATTACTGGGTTTATGAATTTTAACAATTTTAACGGAATCATAACGGGGACGGCGATAAGTAACGTCCGTTTTGGTCCGTGTGTGTATTTCATAATATAACGGGGATGGCAATACGTAACCCCCATTATGATTGGTGATATGTGTATGTCATATCAGGGATGACGATACGTAATGCTCATATAACTAGCATGAATGTGAAGGTAAGCTGGGATAGTGGTGGAGTCCCGCCTGCGATTCTCGCCTGCAGTGTTAATTGGATTTGTGAGCCATTTTCTGGGAAAATGGTAGGTTTTGATAAATGGATTTGTGGACCATTTTATTGAAAAGTGGTGAATGCTTTCAATGGATTTTAATTTGAACCAAATGAGATTTGGTTTATTTATTTATTTTGAAAAATATGATTTTAAGCTCCATACTTATGGTGTTTTGTTCATGCTTTTTGTTGTTGCAAGAATATATTTTATATCTTGTGATTTGTTTAGGTTGTACTTATCTACGATGCCATTTTTGGCGTTGTAAACTTTGGATGTAGATGTTGAAGAGGCTAAACCTGAGGAGGCGACTCCGATGTTGAAGTATGGTATATAATTTATTATCTTGGAAAATGTATTGCCCCTTTATATAAATGTATTTTTTTTTTATGATTTGTCTTTGAGATAACTGTATTAATTCTCCTGTTGGAGAATTTGTGTTAAACTGGTTTGTAAAATAATTCTAAAATTTTTGGTACTTATATATTGACTTTATTTATCCGCTAGTTTTGTTTATGCATGTCACGTGTTCACACACTTAGCACTTGACGTTGGGAGTGCGTGACCGTGTTGTCAGTATTTCGACGCCTTGATTCCCGTGTTTCTATACGTGAGAGTTGGGGGCGTCACACTGAATGCCGTGTTCTAGCCTCCTTTTGGGTTAATTTCGAGCTTTCATTTTCCCATAACTCAGACTTGAGTTTTTCTCCTCTTCAAACTCTAGTCATTTGAAAACTTTAAGTGAGATTTTAATAGTGTTTTAATCACCGTTTCATTCGTCATGCTTCACCTCTTGGGATATCTTTCGGTAAGTTTTTTACTCGTTTTAATGTTTAATTAATATTGTGTTGATGTTAATTTATTTTAGTAGTATGATTTTATTTATGATCAAGTATTCAGTTTAGTAGATAATAATCGTATTTTAATTATCTACATTAAGATGATTACTTTATTCAGTTTATAATAATTAAGTTTATTATCTGGGTTAGTTATATATAAATAAATATCGTTTTATTCATGTTAATTATTTTAATTTATTTGTTAATGTTATTTATTGTTTTTATTGATGTCGCTTATTTATATTTAATTATTTGTGATGTGACGCCCCCAAATTTTTTTTAAAATAAACACGGGTCACGCATCCCAACGACAAGTGTCAAACGTGTGTGCACACGTGACATACATAAAATATAAGTCGCAGCGGATAATAAAATCATTATCTAAATACCAAAATTTTTAGAAATATTTTACAAACCATTTTAATATAACTTCTCCAACAGGGAGATTTAATACAGTCATCCGAAAAATAAATTAAATAAATACATATTTATAAAAAGGGGGGAAATAAATTTTTCGAGATAACAATTAATAATAATAACACATCAACGGCGGAGCCGTCTCCTCAAGCTCAGCCTCTTCAAAGCCTGCATCCAAAAACTACGACGCCAAAAATGACATCGTAGGTAAGTATAACCCAAACAAACCCAAAATAATAAATACATTAATGCCACAACAACAACCATGAACAAATTACCATATGCATGGGGCTTAAAATCATCTTCCTCAAAATCAATGAAATAACCACAGACGCCAAAATCCCATTTGGCCCAAAATAAAACTCCAGTAAAATCACCCATCATTTTCCCAGAAAATGATGACCATAAATCCATTAAAACTACAACCATTTTCTCAGAAAATGGTCCGTGTAAAACCAATAAACACAATCCGCCACTTTTCCAGAAAATAGCCTAAACATCCGTTTGATTAACCGTATGCACCTCGATCTCTCCTAGGGACCATCCGCACACCCTGGCTTTCATCATTACACCAAAGGTAACGATCCCGCATGTGACTTCGGAACGGGCGATGCCTAGCTAACCACGCCCAACACGTACCATGACCAGGCATCCCCTAGCTCCCACTAGTAGAGGAGCCACAGAGTCGGCACGAGAGCATTACCATCCTGTCCGATCCTGTCGTCGCCCGGCGACGACCCAGGGGACGTCACTCAGTATATTCTGCTCTCGAGTGACCAGATGAGCTCCACCGGGATAATGCCCCATCCCAGCTTAGGGGCACCCGAAACCATAAATACAATGAAAACCCAGTTTTCATTTCTAACACATAAATATGTGCGTAAATATACAATGCAGATAACCATGCACCAAATAACCAACAACTCATAATTACAACAATAACCAACTACAATATTTTTTGATGCCAAAAATATATTTAAATCTTAAAGTTTATTTGGAAAATACTTACAGCGGGTAAAAGTGTAAATCCTCGAATAGACGTCACTCTGCAGCGCTCGTAGCGGTCACTTGTACGTTAGGCTAAAGTGCTCGGTTTGACACCAAAATTTATGAAAATACTCATTGAAGGTTGGGGAATCTCATGGAGGTAGTGGTGTGGCGGCATAACCACCGGAAGGTGGCGGATCGGGGTCAAAATGGGTAAAAACTCATTTTCGGGTTTGAGGTTGTACCGGGAAGGTGAGGCAACGGTTGGAGAAACTGAGCTAGGAGGATGACCGGCTGGGCAAGGGGAGTCTTTTGGTGGTGGTGGTGAGGCCTACGGTGGCCGGACGGCAGCGCGGCAAAGAACAACCCGTTTTAGGACCCAATTCGGGTTGGGTTATTTGGGCTGCCATGGGTAGTGCCGGAGGTTGGGTTATGCTCACCGGAGGGTGGGGAGTCTAGTGGTGGTGGTCGGAGGCCAAGGGGTGGCCGGCAGTGGCCGAAAAATGCAAGGGAAGCTAAAACACTCATTTCGGGTAGGGGGCCGTGTAGGGGCGGTGGGGTGGCCGGAGGTGACACCACTGGTGCTGGTGGACTCTTCGGTGTGTGGGGGTGAGGTTGGGCTGAAGGTGTCACCGGTGGGTGGCCAACGGCTGCCCTGGGGCTGAGGACCGAATGGACGCAGGGGGGAAGGGCGTGTCGCGCGCAGGGAGGGTCTGGGACCGAAGCAGATGAAGAAAAGAGAAAAAAAAAAGAAAAAGAAAAAGAAAAGAAAAATGAGAAAAAGGAAAAAGAAGAGAAAAAAATGAGTCCAACTAGAAAAACACAGTAAATTAATAAAAGCTGGCTTTAAATACTATAATTTCAATATCAATAAAATAAGATATTTAAAGCCCATCAATAGAAATAAATTAAACCTAAGCACAATATTAAAAATAAAACAATAATTAATATAAAAAAAAGCAGATCAAATAAACTCACAAAATAAAATAAAGGAATTAAATTCCAATCATTAAATTAATTAACTCACATTAAAATAAATAAGAAAAGTAACCTAACTCGATATCAACTAATTAATAGCTCAAATAAATATCTTAAACAAATAAAACACAACTAATAATATTATTAAATTAAATTAAAATAATTAACACCAAATAAAATAACGTGTAAAAATACACGTAAATCTGGGATCTCACATGTAATGTTTATATATGTTGGCGCGATAGGCGCAACTTTAGCAGCGAGTTTGTGGGGGGAAGCGCAAGGTCGTTGTTCGACATCTTTGCTAACATGTGGAGTTTTTAGCGAGCGTATTATATGTATTTTCCAAATAAATTTTGAGATTTAAATATATTTTGCATTAACAATTATGTGTTTGGTTGATGATTAGATTTATTGAATGTTGGATATTTTGTACATGGTGATACACATTATATAATTGCACGCTTGTTCATGTGTATATTTGATATTTGGGGTTTTAATATGAGACTTGATTTTTGGTATATTGAAATGATTTTGTTGAATGGTTTTAAAAGAGAGGTACTGTATGGAGTGATAAGTAGGGATGGTGGTATAGTCTCGCCTGTAATTCCTACCTACAGTATTATTGGATTTGTGGATTTTAACGATTTTGAATGAGTCATAACGGAAACGACAATACGTAACGCCTGCTATGATTAGTGTGTGTGTGTGTGTATGTCATAACGAAGACGGCAATACGTAACGCCCGATATAATTAAAGTGTGTTTGTCATAACGGGGATGGCGATACGTAACGCCCGATATGATTAGAGTGTATTTGTCATAGCGGAGACGGCAAGACGTAACGCCCGCAATGATCAGAGTGTATAGGTCATAACAGGGACGGCGATACGTAACGCTCGTATGACTGACATGAATATAGGGGTAAGCAGGAATAGTGGTAGAGTCCCGCTTGTGATTCCCGCCTACGGTGCACGCGGTATGGATGGTGGTAAGCAGGGATGGTGGTAGAGTTCCGCCTACGATTCTCGCTACAGTGTTGATTGGATTTGCGAGCCATTTTTTGGGAAAATGGCAGGTTTTGATAAATGGATTTGTGGACTATTTTCTTGGAAAATGGTGGATGTTTTCAATAGATTTATTTTAAGCCAAAATGGGATTTTAGTGTGTGGAAAACTATTCCTTTTTGGGAAAGATGATTCTTTTTGAGTTTCATGCATATGGTATCTTGATCATGCATTTTGTTGTTGCATGAATGTATTTTAATCTTGTGGTTTGTTTGAAATTTTATTTACCTGCGGTACCATTTTTTATATCATAGATTCTAATGCAGATGATGAGGAGGCTGAGCTTGAGGAGACGGCTCCGCCATTAGAGTAGTTTGATGTAGTTTATTATTTAGTGGGAAATGTCTTTCCCAGTTTTGATAATTATGTATCTATATGTATTGGCCTTGGAATGTCTGTATTAAATTTCCTGTTGGAGAATTTGTGTTAAACTGGTTTTTAATATTTTAAAATTTTGGTACTTGGCTACCGACTTAGTATATCCGCTGCTTCTTTTATTTCACACATGTTGCATGTTCACACTCTTGGTACTTGTCGTTGGGGTGCGTAACCGGTATTATTATCATCAATATTTGTGTTTACGTACGTGAGAGTTGGAGGCATCACAGGAGTTACGGAGTCGGTATGAGAGCGTTACCATTCCGTCCAATCCCGTTGTCATCCAGCAACAACGTAGGGGACATCACTCAATATATTCCGCTCCCGAGTGACCAGAGGAGCTCTACCGAAATAATGTTCCATCCCAGCTTGGGGTCGTGATACACAGGCACTTGAAAACCATTAACACATGAAAACTCAGTTTTCATTTCCAACATATAAACATACATGCATTATAGAATGCATACGACAACATACAAAATAACCAACAACTAATAAATTCCAACATCAACCAAAGTAAAAAATTTATTAATGTAAAATATATTTAGATCTCAAAATTTATTTGGAAAATACTTATAGCAGATAAAAACATAGATCTTCAAACAAGCGCCAATCCACAGTTTTCATAGTGGTCACTTCGTACGTTGGACTAGGATACTTGGTTTGACACCAAAATTTAGGAAAATTTTCATTGGAGGATGGGGAATCTCATGGTGGTGGTGGTGAAGCAGTGCAACCACTGCAAGGTGGCAGATCTAGCTCAAAAGTGGTGGAAACCCATTTTTGAGTTTATGCTCGTACACAGGAGGTGGAGCCATGGGTGGGGAAATTGAGTTAGGGGGGTGGTCGACTGAGCAAGGGGGACCTTGCCGGCGGTGAGGTCAAGTGATGCTCAATGGTAGCGCTAGGTGGAGAAACCCGTGGGTTTTAAAACCCACTTCGTGGGTCACATGTTCCGGCCAAGGGAGGAGGAGGGAGGGGCCAAGGTGGTCGGGGTAGATCCTTGGTGGTGAGGGGAAGCTGACCTGAGGTGGTGGTGACCATGGTAACCGGCGGCGGTGTCCAAAAGGAATGGGAAACATGGGAGACCCATTTCGAATCTTGGGGTTAACTGGCGGGTAGGGAACTGCCGAAGGGCACCATTAATGCAGGAGAACTCGTCGGAGGGTGGGGAGGCCGGCGACGTGGGCGGTGAGGGCTGGTGGCCGGTGGTGGCACCGCTGGGGCTGGAAACCGAATGGGCTAGGGGAAAGGATGTGTGTGTGTCGTGCGGGCTTGGGAGGGGAATGTAAGGGGAAAAGAAAAGAAAGAAAAAGGAAGAAGAAAAGAAAAAAGAAAAAGAAAAAGGAAGGGAAAGAAACAAACGAGATTTAGTTCTGAAAACTTAGGGCACAAACTAACTTAAAACCATAACATAAACATACACACACACACACACACACACACACACACACACATATATATATGCCCATTCCAAAACACACTTAATTAAAATAAAATAAAACACATCAAATTAAAATAAAATGCTCATTAAATAAAAGAATACAACAAATGAAGCTATAACAAAATTAAAATAATAAAGATAGCCATTCAAATGATAGAGTTGACAATAAATAAAACAACTAAAAACAATATAATTAGAGATCTCATAATCAACTAATTCGATAATAAATAAAATAGCGTAACCCGAAATAAAAAGAATAATGTAAATCATTAATAAAATTATTAATGCAAATTAAAACAATCACCGATAACATAAAACCATATATGAATATGTATAAAAACTTGGGATCTCACATTCTCCCCCCCTAAAAATAAATTTCGTCCTCGAAATTTGCACGGCTGCAACAATAGGAATAGGAACTCTAATAACTCACCTGTGAGGACCTGTAATTTTATCTCCTTTGTAAATTAATATTTTAATATTAAATAGGTATTATTGTTAATATAAATATTGTATTATGAGTTGGTTGATATTAATAGTATTTTATTGTGCTTGTGTTCGTAAATTTTGGATATTTCATTTTCATTTAAGAATTACTTTCATGTTTAATTGTAAATTGATTTATTTTATCTTATTAAGTTAATGTGATGCATTTAAGTTAATGCTTGAAGTTGATCTCATTATTTTATTATGTTGGTAATTAAATTAAAGTGTTGTAAATTATTTTATTTTAATTTGATGTATTTTATTTATTTTATTTTAGTGTTTTAATCACCGTTTCATTCGCCGTGTTTCACCGCTTGGGATATCTTTTGGTAAGCTTTTTACTCGTTTTAATGTTTAATTAATTATGTGTTTCTTTTAATTTTATTTATGTTGTTTTATTTTAATTTTATTTATGTTGTTTTATTTTAATTATGAACAAGTGTTCAGTTTAGTTAGATAACAATCACATTTTAATTATCTACATTAAGATGATTAATTTATTTAGTTTGTAATAATTGAGATTATTTTTTGAGTTGGTTATATATAAATAAACATAGTTTTATTTATGTTAACCATTTTAATTTATTTGTAAATGTTATTTATGGATTTATTATATTTGTTTTGTTAGTGATATTTAATGTTTTTATTGATGTCGTTTTATTTATTTATTTATTTATTTGTGATATTTATATACGTTGGTGCGTTGGGCGCAACTTTAGCGGCGAGTTCGTGGATAGAAGCGCAAGGTCGTTGTTCGGCATCTTCGCTAACATCTGGAGTTTTTAGCGAGCGTATTGTAAGTATTTTCCAAATAAATTTTGAGATTTAAATATATTTTTCAATAACAAATATTGTGTATTGGTTGGGTGTTGAATATATTTGGTGTATTGTTGTATTCATTGCATAGTGCATGCATGTTCGTGTTTGTAAAGAAAAATTGGGTTTTCGCATAATTACACACATGTTCATGTGTTGGAAATGGAAACTGAGTTTCATGTGTTAATAGTTTTCGGATGCGTGTGTGTCACGACTCCAAGCCGGGATGGGGCATTACTCCAGTGGAGCTCCTTTGGTCACTTGGGAGCGAAATATAGTGAGCGATGTCTCCTAAATTGTCGCCGGGCGACAACAGGATCGGATGGGATGGTAACGCTCTCGTGCCGACTCCGTGGCTCTTCTGCTGGTGGGGGCTAGGGGATGCCTGGTCATAGTACGTCTTGGGCGCGGTTAGCTAGGCATTGCCCGTTCCGAAGTCACATGCGTGGTCATTACCTTCGGTGTGATGATGAGAGTCAGGATGTGCAGATAGTCCCTAAGGGAGATCATGGTGCATACGGTTAATAAAATGGATGTTTAGGCTATTTTCTGGAAAAGTCACTGGTTTTGATTATTGGTTTTACTTGGACTATTTTCTGGAAAAATGGTTGTGATTTTAATGAATTTACGTGTATCATTTTCTGGAAAAATGATGGATGTTTTATTGGAATTTTATCTTGGGCCAAAATGGGATTTTGGCGTGTGTGGTTATTTATTTATTTTGAGAAATATGATTTTTGAGCTTTATGCATATAGTGTCACGTTCATGTGTTTTGTTGTTGCATAAATGTATTTTGATCTTGTGGTTTGTTTGGGTTGTATTTACCTGCAATGTCATTTTTGGCGTTGAGAAGGCCAAGCCTAAGGAGGCGGCTCTGCCGTTGAAGTAGTTGTGTATATTTGTTATATTAGGAAATGTATTTCCCTTTTGATAAATATTTATTTTTATGACTTATCTTTTGGATGACTGTATTAAATCTTCTGTTGGAGAATTTGAGTAAAACTGTTTTGTATTAATTTAAAATTCTGGTACTTAGTTATCGACCTAATTTATCCGCTGCGACTTTTTTTTTATAGACTTATCATGTGTACACACACTTTTAGTACTCGACGTTGGGGTGCGTGACCCGTGTTGTCATCATCCCGACGCCTCGATTCCTGTGTTTCCATAAGTGAGAGTTGGGGGCATCACTACCACACAGCTCAACACTTTAAACAATTTACACAATCACCTAATTTCCTCCAACACTAACAGATGTTATTCCATCATAATCGTAATGTCTCCAAATATCATTCCATCTCTAGGACTCCTAAGGTAGCAATGTAGTCCGAAATCTCCATATGTACCAAGACTTTAGTACAATATCTCAAAATTCTAATGTTCAATAACTCCATACAACAAATCGTGCCACCCTCAAATAACTCTCAAGTTTAACTTTCCAACTTAACCATCAAAAACATAATTTACCTAACCAAAAGATAAATCACCACTTATAAGTATCATCCCAAATTTCAACTCACCACTAATCCCTCAAAACCAGCACAAAACTTGAACTTCCAATTATATCGCAAGACATCACGCTTCCGTGCGTACTCTGATAACTCACTAAATGTATAAACTTAAGTCCTCATAAATTATCAGCATTGAGTAGAAACTGGCTCAACACCTATAAACAAGAAATCCTATACCATACTTCCAAATTCTAAAGTTTTAATATTTCATAATTCTGATTATACTACTATGGTTGACACCTAAGCTCCAACGTACATCACATAAAAATCATTTCAACTCTACTCAAATTAATTAGTAAGGTAACCATGATACACATAATTCTCCCAACCGGACCTTCAATACCCATGAGATGGAATAGCCTCAAATATTTAAATTTTTATACGACCTCAAGTCACAACTAATTCCTTAAGATACCTCAACATAGGCTACTAACCATTAAATTCACCAAATATCGTGCTTAAGTTGCCCACCCCAATCAATTTGCCCAAAAGCCCAAAGTTTAGATCCCTTGAATTTAATACCATCATATCAAATCAACATCTATCACTTAACAAAATAACTTCTCTCAAGTCAAACACAAAACAAAGACAAGTACTCTCCAAAAGTTACACACACACACACACACAACTATTACATATTAGTCTCTAAAAATCTACAAAGAAAATCAAAACTTCACCAAAGAAACAAATGATCGCCTATTATCATAAGTATTCCTAAAATAGATTCCATAACAATATATCAATGGCAAGAATTCTACACTCACAAGAAGAGTTCATTTAAAGTACAATTCCAACAATCTCCAAGAAATAAAATTAAAACTTAGAAACTCAAGCACTCAGTAAGACCTAAGTAATAGACATAAATAGCATATGAAACATCAATAAAGAAACATAATTACGTAAATACCAATAATTTATCAAAAGAAATCCATCTCGCAAAGATATAATAATATACCCAAACACTAAATAACACTTAAGTAATTCACATAAATATTATATAAAAATAGAAAGGGGAAAATATCTAATAAACAAATAAATAAATGCCAGTCATTCAACAAAACAAGTCCACCTCCATTGGCAAACACAAAGTCACCAAGAGCTTTTATTAAATAGAACAAAGATGTAGCACCCTGTACCCTTAAGGAATTTGAGAAAACACTACTTGCCAAAATAAACATGCCCCATCACCAAAACCATCTCTAAAGATTTTCTGAAGTCCATAAATTAATTCCAATTTCCGAATCCTTACATAAAATAAATGTCCACAAAGTCATATCTAAAATAAAAGATTATAACTGAAAAACAAAAGGGTCCAAAATCTCCCAATAAACTTAACATAACGGATGAATAATACTCTAAGTCCAAAAACAACTAGAAACATAGTATCAAAAAAATATAATAGCAGTCTTTCCATTTACTGTGCTACTCTAACAATATAGTATTGCTCACAATCTCTACTCTTGATCCCCTATAGAGATATCCACATCATCTGAAAAAATATTTGAAATTAGGGGGTGAGTTTATCTACAACTCAGTAAGCAAAGCACCTATACTAGTGTATAATACATGAGCATTTTCTATAAAAACTTCATATGCATGAAACAGGAACCTTTTATTCATAGAAAACATTTCCCAAAACATAAAATCAATCGAAAATCTGAGCAAACATATGTTTTTCGTTTTATATAAACAGAAAACAACTTTTTCAAAAACAAAAACATCTTGGCATAAGTAACTGTAAAGATCTCATCTTATTATCATATCAGAACATGTATCATGTTTAACCCCCGTGATAGGGTTGTGCTATCCCCAGTGGCCAAATTAGGCAGTATTATATTGTGAGACTTTCCCTTATTCGTTCTCGGAACCCCGAGTGTGCATACAGGAAAGAAACATAGAAAGGACCACTTTGTTTCCAAGGTGGTTGCACCCCTATTATATCATATCATGATGGTACCAACCATATCACGTGAATCCATATCCTCATCTCAGAACCATATTCAGAAACAAAACCAAACAGATAAATATGCCAAGGACTTTTCATGTTCATATCATATCAAACCACGTGCTTTCCACTTCTTATCAATTTAGATAAATAAAAATAAATCAAAACATATTATTTCACATGTACAATAAACATCATTATTCATATTCGCTCTTATGTACATTTCAAAAATATGTCAAATATTGCTCATGTCTACACATTTCATGTCAAAAAGAATTTTTTTCTATTATATAAATTTTCATGAGAGGATGCATAAATACATATACTGAGGTTGTTTTCCCGTTTATCTTTTAAAAACATATCATGCACATTTTATAAAACCAATTTCAAATCATTTTTCTTTTTATGCAAGCCTAGCATAGGAACCCCGCTTACCTGACTCCTGTAACAAATTATCAAAACTTTGAATCCGATCTCTAATATTCTCGTCACCTATTTATAAAAAGTATACCCAACCTGTTAATGACCAGAAATACATTTTCATTCTAGAAGATTCAAAACCAGGATTTAAAACTATAATCTAGTGAGACCACCCAACCCAACTAGCCACCATGTAATCTGAAAAAAAATCCCCCAAAATACATGTAAAACCATCATTTTAGTCATCTGCAATGACCCCAAGTTACATTGAAAACCAAGTCCTTAATACACACCACTAGCCACCTGAAAATCCTCTCTTCAACAACTTATAAATTTAAAACAACCAAGAGATAAAACTTAAAATGACTCCACCAACAACTTGTAAGATTTTCTCAACAAAGATCCAAGTCATTTTCATATATATAATAGCCTGATCAATCACTCCCAAAGAGTCAATAAATACTCTCCAATGGTCACACGACTTCCATAAAAGTACTTATTCAGCAAAAATATAACCATTATTCCAGCCCTTTCGAATCAATTTTAGCTATTCCCATATCAACCCAAAACACTCCCAACCAATAAATAGAGTAGTACAAAAAGCCAGGAAAATGAACCAACATAACCTTGAAAATCCATCCATATTCCCTTCGAAATTATATCCAGTAATTAGGGGAAACTTCAAAACAATTCAAGCAAGAGGAGCATCTATTCAAAATCCCTGAATCTTACCTGAAAGGAATGGAGAACGACTCAAAGAGGAGGAGGCTGAGAATTTAAATCCTTATTTCAGTTATGGCCGCCTACACCCACCGATACATACTCAAACAAATATTCAGCAATGAAAAGCCCCAAAACATAACCCTTGAATGATGGAAAGGCTGAGAGAAAAGAGAAATTTAGAAGGCTTATCGGTGAAAGTTGCAGGTGAATAAAAATAGAGGCGATCAGCGGAAATGGAGACCCAAACAGAGAACAACTGCCGTATATAGAGAGAGAGAGAGAATTTGGTGAGGGTAAAACTGCAGCACCAAAAATAACGTGAGAGGGAGAAGATAACTTCCATCTTGATGAAAAAACTGTTGGAATGTGGCGCAGGGTGACAAAGAAGCAGAAGACCATAAAATAGGGGAACAACCATCGGGAGAAAGGAGAAGAAAGAAAAGAAAGGAAAGAAGCAAACCTGTTAAGGAAACGTTGCCGTTTACGAGCTTTGAGGCTAGGTTGAAATGAAAATGGGCCCGGGTGTTACATCCTCCCCCTCTAAAAAAACTTTCGTCCTCAGAAATTGCTACAAGTGATCATAACCCCATCAGAGAGGTGCAGGTACTTCTCTCGCATCTCTTCCTTGAGTTCCCAGGAGTTTTTGCTGCTTGTATGATTATTCCACAACACCTTAACCATAGGAACGCTACGAGTCCACAACGTGTGTGCTTTCTTTTCTTAGATCCGTACTAGTTCTTCAACATACGTCATATCTTTTTGAATCTGCAGCGGCTCATAATGAACAATGTGAGTGGGATCAGAAATATACCCTCTCAGCATGGATACATGGAATACATTATGCACTCCAGCTAAATTCGGTGGAAGGGCTAACTTATAAGCCATCGGTCCTATTCACTCAAGAATTTCAAAAAGTCTAACATATCTAGGGCTCAACTTGCCCTTCCTCCCAAATCTCATAACCCCTTTCATTGGTGTTATCTTCAAGAATACTTCACTTCCAACCTCAAACTCTAATGGGCGACATCAGTTATCGGCATAACTCTTTTGTCGGCTCTGAGCCGCTTTAATTCTAGCCCAGATGATGTCAATCTTTTCCGTAGTCTTCTGAATGATCTCTGGTCCCAATATTTTTCTTTCACCAACCTCATCCCAATACAATGGAGACCTGCACCTTCTGCCATACAATGCCTCGTACGATGCCATCCCAATACTAGCCTAGAAACTGTTATTATAAGCAAATTCAACTAATGGTAGATGTTGTAACCAAGTTCCTTTAAAGTCCATCACACATGCCATCAACATGTCTTCTAAAATATGAATATTCCTTTCTGATTGTCCATCTGTCTGAGGGTAATAAGTAGTACTAAAGCTCAACTTAATACCCATTGCCTCTTGTAAGCTTCGTCAAAATCTAGAAGTGAAACGGGGGTCTCTGTCTGACACAATGGAAACTGGTATCCCATGCAGTCTCACGATCTCTTGTATGTACAACTTAGCTAGTTTCTCCAATTTATAAGAAACTTTAATGGGCACGAAACGAGAAGTCTTCGTTAAGCGATCCACAATCACCCATATTGCATCCTGTCCACTCAAAGCTCTTGGTAGACCTGTCACAAAGTCCATAGATATGTGCTCTCACTTCCATTCTGGAATTTGTAGTGGCTGTAACAATTCTGCTGGTCTTTGATACTCTGTCTTTACCTATTGACACGTTAGACACTGTTCTATGATCTTTGCAATCTCTCTTTTCATACTGTTCCACCAAAAAGACTCTCTCAAGTCTCGATACATCTTGGTACTCCCTGGATGGACTGTGTACAAAGAGCGGTGTGCTTCTCAAAGATTATCTTCTTCAATTCATCATCTGCTGGCACACACACAATCTATCTCTAAATTTCAAAAATCCATCTTCAAAAACACTAAAATCAGCTTTGCCCCCATTCTTAACTTCCTCTACTAGTTTAACCAAGATCGAATCCACTACTAGTTTAACTTCCTCTACTAGTTTAACCAAGATTGAATCCACTTTCTGAGCTGCTTTGATTCTCTCTTATAAGTCTGGTTGCACTATTAAACTGGCCACAAAAGTGCTTGTATCATTAGTAATGACCTCAATACCGGCCCTCTCTAAGTCCATTAATAACTGGTGCTGAGTGGTAATGGTTGCAACTACTGGACTCATTGATTTCCTACTTAAAGCGTCGGCTATAACATTCAATTTGCCTGGGTGATAATTTATAGTACAATCATAATCCTTTATTAACTCGAGTCATCTTCTGTGTCTCATATTTAATTCTTTTTGGGTGAAGAAATACTTCAAACTTTTATGATCGGTGTATATTTCGCACTTTTCCCCATATAGGTAATGTGACACCCCCAATTTACATCCATAATTCAACGTAAATTGAAGTATCAGGATAAGTAATGCTAGGCTACTCACCCTTGTACTTATCAAAATTTAATGAAAATCGTAGCAGAAAAGTTCTGAATAGAAATTTTCTAATGATCACATGGTGAAATAAACCACAATATTCACATTATCCTTTCTTAAAAATATCAATATATCTTTACATGCATAACCCAGTTAGTTTTCTCTGTCAATATATATACAAACTTATTAAAACTTCAATTTAGGGCCGCCTAGACTCCTTTTTCACTTCAGGAAACCCTTTCTTCATGCCAATGCTGGTCTCTACTACTACCAACTAGTCAAACACTTTTACAGAGAGAGAGTACTTCGGGGACCCCTTAGGGTTTCTCTGGGTCTCTCGAGCAACTGGGACTTAGCCCATGACTGTTATCCAACACTGCAGTAAAATCAATTTCCAAAAGAAAAGAAACATACGAGAATAAGATTTCCAGGGAAATCTCAATAAGTACACACGTAACTTAATAAAAGCACAGACATATTAAAATAATCATATACAGGTCACACAACCAGAGTGTATTTCATGTAACTTATGCGTGACTTAGACTTATCTCTTATGTGAACTTACACTGACAAATTTATTTCATACATAAACTTTTCATTCTTATCTTAAGATTCTTATTATTATAAGTCTTTATTTATATTCACTATTATTACCCGTGGTTGGGCCATACCACTATTATTACCCGTAGTCGGGCCATGCCACTATTATTACCCATGGTCGGGCCATGCCACTATTATTACCCGTGGTTGGGCCATATCATATAAAGTTTTCTTAAATGTTTGTCATGACTCGTAACAATACTTACATAACAACATGTAATATGGACTTTTCTTAAAAAATGTATGTCATGACTTATGACGACACGTATGTAACAGAATGCAACGTACATGCAAACTTAGACTGGTGACATGCATGTTTCATGTTTTTATAAAGCATATTATATAGAAAAACATAACACAAAATCTACATACACATATGTCGCCTAATTTCATAACGTCAAGTTTAACAAATAATACATATGAAACTAAATAAAATATTAAATTTTTATTTAATCAAGAGATGGCCGAATGGAAAACATTCTTTATTATTTATTCTTTTTAACTAATTCAATCTCAAACCCACAAGTTTGCACAATTTCATGACTTCAATATTTTTAAGTGTTTCTTGAACTATTCTTATATATATAATTTTATTTTTATTTTATTTTATCTTTTTATGATAATAATTCTTAAAAATATTCTCATGATATATTAAGATTCTTTTCATACTTGTTGAAAATATTATTCAATTAATTCACTAGAAGTTTTAAATTGAAGGAAAACATCTTTTTTTTTTTAAGAGTTCACCTACTCTGTTTTGTCACTTAATTCCAATTTCGTCCATCATAGAGTTCTTATCTCTTAAAACTTAAAACATAAAAGTTTTAGATCCATGTCTTAGATTTTCATATCCTTTTCAATCAGTCAAATTCGACATCACACTAATAATTTATGATCATTTTACTGAAAGATGTTAAATCTGTCTACTTAACTCCTTTGAAGTCCGAAAGTTACTAGGGTTATTCTATCATTTTTTTCCAAATCATGACCTCATATTTTCACATATTCCTTTTATTATATGATCATAAAACATATGCATAAGGTTCTAAAAATTTTTCTAGTATTTTTCCACAACAAAAATCACTTCATAATTCAAGAACATTCAAGCTACTTCATAAGTAATACATGAGCTTAAACAAGCATCAAATAGGCATCAAACTAAATTTAAAAATTAAGCCACTTACACCACACCAAGATTATGTTAAGTAGTGCACTTAAAATTTTTTTCAAGGCTAAAAGAGTAGTTTTGAGTTGATTTTTCACCATACTTCTTTTCAAAACTCTCACTTAGCTTCTTTTTTATGTGTGTGTGTTGTGAGTGCAATTTCTTCTATTTTTCTTAGTTTTCTCTCATGGAACTCGTGTGACTTCTCTAAAAAGAAGCAAAGGGAAGCTTAAGGGTCTATTTATAGGAGGGAAAAAGTTGCTTAAGGGCTGGAGAAAGTAGGGGTGTCTCAACAACCCCTTTGGCTGAATGGGTGACCTGTCCCTCCTAAACCTTAGGCCTTATTATCACCCCTAAATCTCATGATTTTCCAAGGTTTTCATCTTATGGCTAATATTCTTCCATACCTAAAATTATCTCAGATCAATGGTTAAAAAAATTACAACACATAGATAAAAAAAATTAAAACAAAATCTGGATATATCTTGGATGAAATCAGTCCAACCACTTGGCCTTTGGCTGGCTCCCACAATTTCTGCCTCTTTTATTCACCTTTGGCCACATGTTCCAGACCTTCTTGACACCCTTAGGACCTCTTGGAAGAATCCCTTTAAGGCTTGGTTGGCAATTAGTTAAGAATGGAGGGGATAGTTGGCTGGTTTGGTTTGTTCTCCTCCAATCAGATTTTGTTCCCACTTCTTCCATGATTATATAAAAAATTTCTTCTAGAACTCTTCAACCACCATATACAAACCTTTTCACACATATCTAGAAGATAAAAATGTAGACAACCAATCAAATTGAGGCTCCTAAAGTAGGTCGGTGGTTTGGTTTATTTTGGGCTTCAGTTTACGCTCAAATCTGGTTAGTCCACTTCCAGCCCAGTTAACACATTGATCCACTTCGCTTCTTCAAAATCTCAAAACATAAAAGTTTTATATAATCCTCTTAGTGATCCATAGGATTTTGAATCACTCCATTACAAAATAAGATGAGAGAGATATGATTATTTAACCAAAACACGTCAAAACTTACCCGATAACACCCAACTCGAGTTTTCCATTTGGTTTGCTTTGTTTTTTTACTCACCAAAGCTTCTAGATGAATTCTTATAAACTTGCCACATGTTTCCACACATGTCAAGACTTCAAAAAAATTTGATAGCCAATCATAATTTTCGTCACATGGCCGAACATAAGCCAACTCTTCTAAGTCGATTACCAGTTGATTTCCATTCCCGTCCGTCCACTTCATACCAGATTTAGTCCTTTATCCGATCCTTATCTGATGCAAGGGGATCCGAGACAGATGATGCTGAGCTGTCTAATTGCACGTTGATGGCGCTGAGGTACCATGAATTGACAGATCAGCGTAAAGGTCGGAAGTGATCGTGATCTCTTTCTAATTGGGAGAGTTTTAGGTGCGTTTCAGTCTTTTGGCCATAACTTTGGCTATGGGTGTCAGAATCGCGCATAAGACCCCAATTCGGAAAGCTCTTTTTTATGCGTACGCTATCCACATCAAGCATGGCTCCATGTGCCCTTTTTTCGACCTCAAATTCCGCTGTTTTCTCTTCTGAATTATTGTTTTTAGTTATTTTTTACTATTTTTTGTAATATTTCATATGTTTGTTAGGAAGTCATTTTAAATCTGATTTGTTCCGGATTTTTCACAGATTGTTTATTTGATTTTGAATTTCATTTTTTCATTATTTTTGGGATTTTGCCATTTTTGGTAAAATTCGGTTACAGACGAATTTTAGCTATACAGTCCGGCTTGTGGACTGATTTTCGACAACTTTTCATTTGATAATATTCAGTTTTTTTTCAGAGACATATTCTCTGTATTTTGGGCGAATTTCTTGTGTTCTTCCCTGTGAATTCATCTGTCGCTATTCTATCTGGCGTCAGTTGGCATCAGAGCTTCAACATCTTCCTGGGGTGAAATTTCATCAGTTTCAATGGCTGGTGGTCGTGGTCGCGGTCGTCATGGGCAGGGTCCGAAGGAGGAAGCCCAGTACCGTGATCATAGCATTCAGGATGTGATGATTGAGGATTTGCAGAGGCAAGTCGCAGAGTTAATCCAGCGTCTGGCGACGTGCAATTTCGAGGATCATGAGGCCTCCGATCACGATTCTGAGTCCACTTTCGAAAACCCATATCACAATCGTGCTCTATTCCAGGAGCACCGTGATCGGGAGGAGCGTCATGTAGACCTCGATTTTCGGGTCGATCTGCCCTGAGTTTTCTAGTACGTTACAGGCTGAAGGATTCATTGATTGGATGAACGAAGTTGAGCGTATTTTTGATTACAAGGAAGTCCCTGATCGTGTGAAAGTGAAACTGGTCGCCATCAAACTCAAAGGCAGAGCATCTGCATGGTGGGAGCAGTTGCAACGCTCACGAGACAGACAGGGTAAGGCCAAGATCACTGATTGGGAAAAGATGAAGGGTCACTTCCTTCCCTTCAGCTACACTCAAACCTTGTTTCAGCGACTTCATGCGTTGAGGCAGGGTGCGAGATCAGTCGATGATTACACAGAAGAATTTTACCAGTTGGTCGCACGGAACGATTTATCTGAGATGGAGGATCAGTTGGTAGCGCGATATTTGGGGGTTTTGCGCCAACCCTTGCAAGACGTCCTCAACCTTCACTCGTTGTGGACTATTTCGGAGGCATACCAATGTGCACTTGTTGTTGAAAAATAGCAAAACAGGAGGCCAGTGATCAGGAATGATCACAACAGTCGGCCAGTTCATCCTCAGGATTCCCTTCCTGTCCAACAGCCACCACAGAGTAATTCTAACCCTACTACTAGGTGTTTTCGTTGTGTGGAACAAGGGCATAAAGCGACTAATTGCAGGAAACCTGCTAATCAAAAGGGCAAAAATTTGTTGATTGGGGAAGACGTAGTAGACGAGCCTAAGGAGATTGGCGAGCTCGTGTATGACGATGATGAAGTTAACGATGTGCTACATGGAGATGGCCATGAAACTCTAGTTGTTTGCAAGAGTCTACTGACTCCTAAGGGCGATTCAGGGGATGATTGGTTGAGAACCAATATTTTCCACACAACCTGCACAGTTGCAGATAAAGTCTGCAAAATGATCATTGAGAGCGGCAATTGCGAGAATGTAGTATCCGAGGAAGCTGTCCAGAAGTTACAGTTGAAGACAGACCGTCATCCTAAGCCATACAAGTTGTCATTGCTGAATAAAGGTAGTGAGGTAACAGTAGATAGGCGATGCCTTGTGTCTTTTTCAATTGGCAGAAAATATTTCGATAATGCCTAGTATGATGTTGTATCTATAGATGTGTGTCATGTATTGTTGGGTCAACCTTGGCAATATGATCGTAGTGTCATCCATGATGGACGGAAAAATACTTATTCCCTTAACATCAAGGGAAAAAAGATTGTGTTGGTGCCCTGGCAGGAAGGATCCACTCCTACCCCGGTAGCTAATAATACTAACCTGCTTTCTATGTCCAGGTTTTTAGATGAGATCGGGCATGGGGACGTGGTCTATGCTCTACTACCTTGCGAGAACAATGCAGTAGCCATAGACTCTGATTTTCCAGTAGAGGTGCAGCAATTGTTGGCAGAGTTCGCTGACCTGATGCCAGAGGATCTCCCTCCTGGGCTACTACCTATGAGAAATATCCAGCATCAAATCGACTTTGTTCCAGGGTCGAGTTTGCCAAATCGACCAGCATACCGCCTCAGTCCCAAAGAGGCTGAAGAGTTACAGCGACAAGTGGTAGAGTTATTGGAGAGGGGTTATATTCGTGAGAGTACGAGCCTATGTGCAGTCCCTGCCCTGCTCGTGCCAAAGAAAGATGGTTCCCGGTGTATGTGTGTTAACAATCGAGCAATCAACAAAATTACTGTGAAGTACAGGTTTCCAATTCCCTGCCTGGATGATATGTTGGATCAGCTGTCTGGTTCTAAGGTCTTCTCAAAAATCGACCTTAAAAGCGAATACCACCAGATCAGAATAAGGCCTAGAGATGAGTAAAAGACAGCGTTTAAGACGCAACACGGGTTATATGAGTGGATGGTCATGCCTTTTGGGCTGTCCAATGCACCCAGCACATTTATGAGATTTATGCATCAGATATTGCGGCCTTTTATGGGGAGATTCATTGTGGTTTACTTCGACAATATTCTCATTTATAGTCCGACATGGGCCTCACACTTTGACCACCTCCGTAATGTTTTTGAGATGCTGAAAACAGAGTGCCTATTTGTCAATCAGAAGAAGTGTTCTTTTTTCACTACTTTTGTAACTTTTCTTGGTTTTGTGGTGTCTACTGATGGTGTTCACGCAGATCAATCAAAGATAGACACAATCTTGGAGTGGCCCAAACCAAGGACCTTGCACGATGTCAAAAGTTTCCATGGATTGGCATCCTTCTACGGACAGTTCATCAGAAATTTTAGCACTCTAATTGCTCCTATCACAGAGTGCCTCAAAGGACGTGATTACAAGTGGTCTGAGGAGGCAGAGACTAGTTTTCAACTGGTCAAGCAGAAGATGACTGAGGCAAAAGTTTTGGCACTTCCTGATTTTGACAAAGTGTTCGAAGTAAATTGTGATGCATCTGGTATTGGCATTGGTAGTGTTCTGAGTTAGTCAGGGCGTCCAGTTACTTTTTTCAGTGAAAAGCTATCGGGCTCAAAGAAAAACTATTCCACCTATGACCTTGAGTTTTATGCCATAGTTCAGTCCCTGAAGTATTGGCGTCACTACTTAGTACAGAGGGAGTTCATCCTGTTCACTGATCATGAGGCCCTGAAGTATATCAATGGCCAACACAAGCTAAGTAGACGACATGTCAAGTGGGTGGCGTATTTGCAGGAGTTTACATTTACATTGATGCACCAAGCCGGGAGCCTTAACCGCGTCGCAGATGCCTTAAGCCGTTGTACTTTACTTCTCACCACCATGAGTACCAGAGTTGCAGGCTTTGAGGCTTTCACATATATGTATGCAGCTGATCTTTCCTTTGGAAGGATATTTCATGAGGTAACTGATGGTTACCGTCATGATTTTATTTTACATAATGGTTATCTGTTTCGTGGATTAGAGTTGTGCATTCCAGATTGTTCAATGAGACAACAAATTATAAGTGAACTTCACAATGAGGGATACATTGGCCGAGACAAGACATTGGCCTTTATCTCTTCTGACTTTTATTGGCCTAAGCTGACCAGTGATGTGGCTCATTATGTGGATCGTTGTTATGTGTGCCAGCGGTCTAAGGGAGTTCTCACCAATGCGAGCCTGTACACTCCCTTACCTGTTCCTGAAGCGCCTTGATTAGATGTCAACATGGATTTTGTATTGGGCTTACCCCGCACCCAATGGGCCTCAGATTCTATCCTCGTTGTGGTTGACAGATTTTCTAAGATGGCCCATGTTGTAGCTTGCAGGAAGACTATGGATGCTACTTGGATTGTCCATCTTTATTTCAAGGAGATAGTGCGTGGTGTTCCTCGAACTATCACTTCCGATCGTGATTCCAAGTTCATTAGTTATTTTTGGAAGAGGTTATGGGGAAAATTGGGGACACAGTTAAATTTTAGCAGCGCCTACCACCCTCAGACGGATGGTCAGACCGAGGTGGTGAACCGGAATTTAGGCAACCTTTTGAGGTATTTGGTAGGAACTAAGCCGAAGCAGTGGGATTTGGCTTTACCTCAAGCGGAATTTGCTTATAACAGATCGAAAAATAGAACTACAAGCTTAAGCCCATTTGAGATTGTCTATGGTTAGAACCCATCCGGGGTACTGGACTTAGCCCCTATTCCACATATAGGACGTTTTAGTACTAAAGCAAATGAGATGGTAGAGCATCTTTGGGGCATCCATGAGCAGGTGAAACAGGCTATTCATGAGAGCAATACCAAGTACAAGACTTGGGTTGATAGTCATCGTCGCCAGGTACTTTTTGATATTGGTGATTTTGTTTGGGCTGTATTAACTCGTGATCGTTTTCCTGTTGGCGAGTATAGTAAGCTTAAGGATCAGAATATTGGACCTTGTGAGGTCTTGCAGAAGATCAATGATAATGCTTACAGGTTGCGCATTCCTAGTCATTTAAAGACTTCTGATGTCTTTAATGTGAAGCACCTAGGCCCTTGTTTTGTGGATTCTGATGACACTACTTTGAACTCGAGGGCGAGTTATTTCCAACCCGGGGCACTGGATGCAGGGGGATCCAAGACAGATGATGCTAAGCTATCTGATTGCATGTTGATGGCGCTGAGGTACCATGAATTGGCAGATCAGCGTAAAGGCCGAAAATGATCGTGATCTCTTTCTAATTGGGGGAGTTTTAGGTGAGTTTCAGTCTTTTGGCCATAACTTTGGCTACGGGTGTCAGAATCGCGCATAAGACTCCAATTTGTAAAGCTCTTTTCGATGCGCACGCTGTCCGCATCGAGCATGAGTCCATGTGCCCTTTTTTAGACTTCAAATTCCACTGTTTTCCCTTCCAAATAATTGTTTTTAGTTATTTTTTACTATTTTTGGTAATATTTCGTATATTTGTTAGGAAGTCATTTTAAATCCGATTTGTTCCGAATTTTTCGCAGATTGCTTATTTGATTTTGAATTCCAATTTTACGTTATTTTCAGGATTTTGTCATTTTTGGTAAAATTCGATTACAGACGAATTTTAGCTATACCGTCTGGCTTGTGGACTGATTTTTGACAATCTTTCATTTGATAATATTCAGTTTTTTTCTCAAAGACGTATTTTTTGTATTTTGGGCAAATTTCTTGTGTTCTTTCCTGTGAATTCATCTATTGAAACTAGCCTGTAGAATAATCGCTATTTTGTCTGGCGTCATTATCTTTGAAAACTCAAAATATGAAAGTTTTAGATCTGCCTCTTAAGGTTTTATACAAATTGGAATTAACTCATTTGAATTCCATACGAAGGGGCTATAATTTTTATACCAAAACTCGATGAACCAGCCAGTGAACTCGTTTTAGCACACCAAGTTTTTAATGTTTTGTTCTATCATTTCCTCTTGAATTTCTTTCCTCAAATTTCAAAAATTTACTTCTTTCTAGGTCCAAATAAAATTTCTCTAATTGATACTTTCTCACAAATCTCAAAGGTCAATCCAAAATTTATCTTAGAATGCATCTAAACCTCAAATCCTATTTTCATGAAAAATATTTCCATCGAACCCCTTAAAATAAATTCTCAAGAGAATATTTTATCTTAAAAAAATTGGGCTATTACAGGTAATGCCTCCAAATCTTAAGTGCGAATACAACTACTGCCAACTCCAAATCATGTGTGGGGTAATTTTATTCATATGTCTTTAGTTGCCATGAAGCATAAGCTATAACTTTTCTGTGTTGCATTAGTACGCACCCCAAACCCAATCTTGAATCATCACTATACACCACAAAACCACCTTTCGAAGTGGGAACTGTTCAAATTGGGGTGATCACAAGTCTTTGTTTCAGAGTCTGAAAGCTTTCTTCACATTTTTCTGTCTACTCAAACTTGTTATTCTTTCTGGTGAAGGCGGTGAGAGGAACTGCTATTTTAGAGAAATCCTCAATGAATCGACGATAGTATCCTGCCAATTC